>CM052282.1:7129356-7212573 GCA_028455765.1 Lasioglossum oenotherae | reverse complement strand
ACATTCCTCAAATTCTTTTAACAACATATCTGATTGAAGGAAAAAAAAGAAATATTACGAATAATAATATACGGTATTGAATCAAATACTATTTTCAATCATTTCACGATAGACAATTCAAATACATCACGATTTGCTTCTAAATTTCATACTATTGAAAAGAATACATCGATATTCATCGAAGTAAAAAATTACAATAACACGCGTGTTATTGAAGTAACTACCTTTTTTTCTCAGTATATACATACCGCGTTTGTAAAACGTTCGAAAGACCAATCCAGGTGGTTTTCAACGGCCTCTTGATCCCTGAAGGTGTTCCCGTTCATTTTAGTCGCGCATTGGAGTCGCCATTTGAATGCTAAGGGTTGATATTATTTTAAACGCGGAGCTAGGCCGAGGGGGGCCGCAGCAGGGTTAAAGAATGAATATTATTAGCGGGAAGAATCGAGTGCTCGGAACCTTCCATCCGTGGTTTGCGAGATAACGACGATGCCTCGGCCTACAGTAAACACTGCGGGGCCAATTATCGTACGAAGAAGTAGTCGGAGCTGAAACCAATATGGAGGAAAGTTGCGGAATAACGAGCCGCGGGCCAACCCAGTCGATGATTCATTATTGGTTCACGAGAGCGGGCTCGTTCCGGCGGGGCTTACGCGGACAACAGGTTCGGTTATAATTACACGATATTGGATGTCACGATATTAATGAGCCACACCAGATATAATAGGACGCGCTCTGCCCACCGTGGAAGCCACAAAGTCCGGGACTGGCCTCTCCCAACCTCTTTCTCTCTCTCTCCTCGACTGGCTTGTTCGCTCGCTCTTGCCCTTTCTCCAGATCGTTCAAGAGAAACCAAAGGGTGAGTCATTCGTCGATCGACCTACCTCAAACTCTCTCGACTGGACGAGTGGAGGAGACACGGTTCCTCGAGAAAACAGGTAGCGCCATTGTCCGACCTGTATTAGATTTTCTTCCCCGCTCGACGCCCCTTTTCAGTCGTCTCGAGGGTTTCGTTATTCGCCATTATATACACCGTGTATAAGCGCACACGTGCACGTCCCTACGATACTTTTGTCCCGCTGAAGGAGCCAGCCGGCTGCTTGAGTGGATTATCTTGTAAATCTTTTCGTTGAAATATGAAACTACCGGGGAGACGTTCATCGGCGTCTATAGGCGTGTTTATGTCGCCACTGGGAATTTATCGACAGGTAAATACACACTTTTCGTATTTACCTCGCGATTTCGCTCGCGTGCCCCTTGTCCGAAGACGAGTTTCTTTCCACGAGATTATATTCTACGAAAGAGTGTCCTTGATCTTTGTTTGCCGCTCTATTCTACACTGAGAAAAAAATCCTGTCGAAACAAAAATATATATATATGTTGATTCAATAAGATGTACTATTGAATAGTGCCAATATCATATGAACTTATTTTAATATTTAATACTATTGAATTTCAATAGCAAAACTCATTTCCGCCAAATAGCTTGACCATCAATGTTTTCAAAAAAATAAGATATGGCCTCAAACCAATTCCAGTATAAATCAATACATTCCTCAAATTTTTTTAACAACATATCTGATTGAAGGGAAAAAAGAAATATTACGAATAATGATATACGGTATTGAATCAAATGCTATATTCAATCATTTCATGATAGACGATTCAAATACATCACGATTTGCTTCTAAATTTCATACTATTGAAAAGAATACATTGATATTCATCGAAGTAAAATAATTACGATAACACGCGTGTTATTGAAGTAACTACTTATTCTCAGTGTATCTACAAGCAATTATACCGCCAATTAGCTTTGGAAACCATCCCACGTTTGGATCAAGCACATCTTAGAAGAAGGGTAAGCAGAAGGAACCGAATGACGAGACGAGGACAATTAATATTCCGGCGACAAAGTAATCCATCGCGAATGCGTTCCGGTAAAACGATAATCGCATCGATCAACGGCTCTTTGCCCGAAAGCCGAGTCCGAAATCCGCTGAGGCGCGATGTGCGGACAGACCCTCGGGCGCAGAGCCAGGATGAATCGTTCGCAGCCGAACGTCAACGAAACAGCCCCCTGATCTGGAAGAAGGGTAGAAAGACCACGCGCAACCCCTGTAGTCATGGACATGTCTCCTCCCGTCAGCTGTGCCCACAGCTGTACGCCGCGCCGCTCCGAATGCAAAGAACCGCGTCATCCAAGGGAGCCAGCCGAGGTCAGATGGAACCCAATATCGATCGAACGACAATTTCGCCATTTTCTACACGGACGAACCGTGCCTGGCCACGCCGAGCTGCGAATGTTATTTACTTTATGACCACTTTGGATTGCCAACGAGGATACGCCGCGAAATATAATAGAACTCAACACTGTGGGTTCTTCCCAAACCTTTTCAAGAAGAAGACGATCTGGAATTGGTAGGAGTATCCACTAACTCTGTCCATTATCGTTTCTCCGTTCGTATAACGGAATTTATACTCACTTATTCCGTACACATGCAGACAGCGAGGTTTCGGTTTTACGAATGTTATGAGCGGACCTTTGTGCAAAATAAACATTGTCTGCATTGATTGCAGGAAATAGAAACAAATTGTTACTTCTTCCCTTAATAAGTTTCATAGAGGAGAAATCGTACATTGACAACTTCCAATTTTTTCAATTCTCCAACAATCTCGAACTTCATCTACTCAAAATTTTGCTATAAATGCGTAAAGATCCGCAGTCTACATAGTTATGAATAGACTGCGGATCCGGAAACCCTAATCACGATCTTTGGTAGTCTTATCAAGCCGGTCATGGAGTATAACTGTGTCGTATATATTCCGAGAAACAAAAACTTGCAACTCAAATTAGATCGTGTTCAATTTGCCGCGATCAAAATCGCATTAGGTTATAGAATAAGTACGCACACCAATATTTTATTAGGTGAAGCTGAGACCACCATTTTTCTGGACAGAAGCAGTTTACTTGACAGGAGCTTTTAACTTAAAGACCTAGTATCAAATAAAATTCTTTTTGGTAGCAATACTAATCTCAGTTTGCATAAAAATCCGCAGTCCAGCCCTTTGCACTCGGAGTACTATTTTAACCCGAACATGAAATTGGTATAATACCTCATACAATAGCTAAATGTTTATTAATTGATTCGATACCGATATATTTAATCAATTGCTACACATTCATAAAATGAAAAAAGATCATGTACAATGGAATTATTCTTAGTCGGAGGAAATGTTTAATTTTCGAGTTAAAATAGAAACAATTCTTCCGAAATTATATTAATGGAATGTTTCTAGGTCGGAAGAAGTGATTAATTTCGGGGAAGAAATGTTTCTATATTGACTCGAAAATTAAACGTTCCTTCCGACCTAGAATAATTCCATCCTATATGATTCTTTTCTTATTGTCGATGTGAATTCGGCATGATACCTCACACAATACCTAAATGTTTAATAATTGATTAGATACCGATATATTTACTAATGTAAACAATATTTTGAATAATGGTACAGTAGTTTTTAGTGGCGCCTCCCAGATTTACCATTCGGGTGTTAAAAAGAGTTCGGATAACCGGCGAGCAGTTAGGAGCACAGTGAGTTCGGTAAATTGAAAGTTTTGGTAATGATGATTGGGGATAAATGAGAGCGCCGCGCCGCCGCCGGATTAATGTCCCACGGGGCCAGAGAAACGGGCGAAGAGAGGCAGTCACTTGATAGCGCACCTCTCCAAACCCTTATTCTGTCGTTCGCACCCCATGTCGCAGATTTCTTCTCTGCGAGCGACGTTTTCTTGTTCTTCCCACGTGACAATGGTCCCCTATTTCAGCAGCGATGTCTCAAGGTTCCGAAACCTCGAGAAGCCGATGAAACTCGACGCTGAGACGCGGTTCCCTTCGCGACCCCGGGCAACGGGAGATGCCTTTTCACGGAAGGCTACTTCGTTTTTTCCTTGCTTTGTCACTTGAAGCCGTGCGTAATTCCGTGCGGTCCGTGAGCGGAGCTGAAAGGGTGCGGGGCGGTATTAACCCCCTGGGAACAGAGCGGTCCCTCCGGAGCAAATATGTTATGGATGGAAATGGATTGCGCAGACTGATAGAGGACACACAGCCCTGCATTATACACGGTGTCTCGGAATCGAGGGGCGAACCGAGGGGGCTGATTCCCAAGTGGGGTGCAGATGGATTTTAATAAATGTGTACCCTATATAATTAGTCGGCTGTGGAACGTCTTTCAAAATCACATGACTGGCTCACTCGTTTGCATCATCGGCAAAGAAAAAATCAATTTGCTGAGAATATAAATAGTATGTATGTGCACGTAACCACCTGTTATAATAAATATGTACAATTTACTGAAATCTTTTTTACTCTTTTTATTTAAATATTATATAATAAAGCTTGAATATACAGGGTGGTTCATCGGATATTACCACCTCGATTTTCGTCATTATTATTATTTCTCGCTCAAACTCCGCGTGAGCATAGGGGACAGTTGTGCCAACTTAGCGACAAAAAGAATTTCAACGATCCCTTTAACCGGGCTTTTTAAATGATCGATTCCCGGTACTGTTCTTGACGGAATGTAATTTCAACTGTATTTAGTGGTTTAATTGGCGATGAAGGTGTCGGGCGCAACGAAGGACAGCGTGTGGGAATGGAAGAGACGCGGAGAGTCGCAGTTCTACGTTCGGCTCGGTCTTTGAAGCTCAAAAAAATCGTCAACGAACTTTGCAAACCTCCCCGAGGCTTTTGCGACTATAGAAGAATACAGTAAACTGTAGGAAGAAGTTGCCAGAACAGCTGCGAGTTGAAAGAAGGCGCGAATTGATTTGCAGATAGGAATTCCAGGCTCTTCAAAGCGTTAGGAAGTTATCGAAACATCAAACGGAGAGATGCGTCTCGATAAATTGTCCGCGTCGCGCAAAGAAGCCGGACAAAACGACGAATTTCAAGCTGCGATTCAAGGCTAGCGGATCGCCGGGTGTTGGAGCAGAAACTGTATCACGCATACCTTGTCCCATCAGGCGTGCGAGCTGGTTTTGCAACCGGGGGTACGTGTGAAAACGCGAACGACGAAAGAGAATCCACTCGATTCGACTCGACTCGACTCGAGAGCTAGCTGCATAAATAATCGCGCGACAAAAACTAAAAAGGTCGAAGCCGGGGGGCGCCTCCGTGCTGAAGTTTCGCTGCGACTAGCATTTCCTGTTTCGACCCCATAACCACCGCGATGGGTATAACTAATTACTTTCGCGTCTCCCTCGACGCTGCGCCCAGCGCGTTATTTATGCCTCCGGGGCATTACGCTAATAAATCCGGGGGAAGGGCATGCGCGAGAGATAATTTGTATCGAAGATGGGAGGACAGTAACATACGAGGAGGATCTTTCGGCCGCTAACGTCTCTTAAGCAAATTTTGATCACCTCGTCAACGTTCGTCGACGTTCTCGTGCTTTTCTTGATCCAACATTGATTATCGTTTGTTCGAAGCAACAAACAATTCACGAAAGAAAATTTTCGTGAAAGCTCGCGCCGCACGACGAAGTCTAAATACATATCTCTCTCTCTCTCTCTCTTTCTCTCTCTCTCGGGATTATATTGATCCGAACGAGAGGGTCCGAAAGAGGGTCACGAGATCGTTCACATTCGGTGACCTTTTATACCGGAGTCACGTGGAATGAATTAAGGAATCGCTCATTCATTTTTCCCTAACAGTTTGCTATTTTCAGTACGAATAGTTCTACTATCCCTGGAAGAAGGTATTCAATCAAAATTATGGATGTGATTGTTGAACGAATTATTTGGGCGTATATTGACCCCTTGCCTCACGATTTATTTTACGGTTTCAGTGATTAGAGCTTTTTTGTAGTTTGTATACTTTTAGTCCAGTCGCCAGGTACTTTTACCTGGGAAGTATTCCGAACATAATGAAATTTTGGCACGTCATTTGGGGGTACTCTGGGGAGTCGAATCTGAGTTTTCGACCTCGAGAAAGAGACCTGTTTTTGGTATTTTGTCGATAACTCAAAAACTATGCGTCCTACGATCTCAAAGGTCGTACGAATACTTTTTCCGCTCACTCTATGTATTGTTATCGTTAAAGGGAATGTTTTCCACATTGGAACTATGAATAACTACAATGACAGACACGTGATTTGTTCGATCGAATAATTTCTGCCAGGTAGATATCTGTAGTACTTCGACGACTACCCGTCTCCATCGGGGCCAGTCTTTTCCACCGATTCTCCTCGGGCAGTATGTAATATCGCATAAAAGTAACGAATGATATTTACCTAGCGAAAAATTTGCCTCGCGAGGGCAAACACATTTCACTCCCCCGCTGAGAGAAAGAATTTATGGGACTTGTTTCACCTGACCTCAAAGTTGCACGTTTCGCAAACGGAACGTGTTATTTCAGCGTTAGAGTACCTCGGCCCGTTGAGAGAATAAATCGCGGTTTATTTTGAACGGAACGGAACGGAGCGGAAAAAGGGAGCCTCGTCCGCAAAAATTCAACGAGCAAATAATGCGTGTGCCCGGCCGATCGTTGCGAAACTACCGTTTCACCGAGATCGCCAATAGATTCACCTACTTAACCACGAGTCTGCGATCCAGCGAGAATGCCTCTCGGAACGTGGCGTGGTGACCCAATGATGTAGGACGCGATACGACCCCTATTTTACTTGTAAAACACCTATAAAACTCGTAAACACGCTTGTGGTTTTCTATCGGCGAATTTTACCTGAAACATTCGCCTAAATTACTCTGAACGTGCACAGACGAATTGTAACTAGTCTGCGGATTTCATCTGGAATGCGATTCATCAAGAGTTTATGATTACATCCCGAAATATAGCTTTATAATCATTGCGGACAAGATTTTCAGGAAAACGGAATCCTGTAGACCGAAAGACCTCTTCCGATACCAACTTCTAACTACGTGATAGAGTTTAGGGGTGCACGAGTATCCGTTATTTGCGAGCTGAGCTGAACTCGATTCGATAGCTCGAGCCGAGTCGAGCGTTTGATTTTTCCGAGCTACTTGAAATCGTCGAACTGTTCGAAAAAATGCGAGCTGCTTGAAAAAATCAAACGGCTCAAATGTTCGAGCCCTCGTAAAACTCCGATCTACTCGAAACTGAATTTTCAACTCGAACAGATCTTTAGCTTTCGAGTTACCGTGCGTAACACACGTAGTTGATTGTGCAGAACACAGGCTGTTTGACAAGAATAGCGACTTTACTGTATTCGAGCTGAAAATTTGGACCGAACTCGATTCAAAATCAAAGAACTTTCGATAGAAATGAGGTAGAGCGATGAAATTTTTAAAAAATTAAAGCTGAAACTTTGCAGAATTTGGGAGAAATTGGGAGATTATGGTACGAACGTTTTTTAACGTTGAGAAAATGTTTAAACATGTAGAATCTCCCTTAGATTTTTTCACGCTGATTTCTTATTACATTGGTTCTGTTCACAAAAATCGATTTCTTGCAAAATCCTGAGGTCATAGACAAATGAATGGAAGTCTCTTACGCAATGTATAAGTATTAATTAACGGAGATGTTCAGTCAATTTAACATTAGAAATGGAAATTCGAAGGAAGAAGTGAAAGAAAGAAACTTTCGGCAGGCTCTAAACGACCCATAACGACGACAAAGGTCTCACAAAATGCTAGAGTTCGGCGGTTGGGTGAGTTCCCCCTAAATATTTCTCAAGATCTCCGATCCCACCGGGCCAAGACCCAGGAGAACGCGCCTATGCGCGGCCGCTGATTTCAATTTTCGAAGACGGCCGAGTTTCGTCTCGTCGGAATAAGGTCGCGCGCGTAATTACGTAACGTGGAGGCTTCTTAAAAAGAGGCCGAAAGATTGGGTGGAAAGGAGGAGGGGGCCGATGACGGGCCTTGCGACGATGGGGCTCCCGTCAAGGGGCGACAAGGCCACGGGGCCCAGCCGGCCGCAACGTGAATTACTTTAATGACCGCCCGGTACATGAGAGCGTGGCGAGGCGCGCAATGCGACGCGATAGCGATTATCAGAATGATCGTTGGAGGGGGAACAAGACCAAAACAGAGTAGGAGTGGGAGGACGGAGGAGGAGAGGGGAGCGGAGAGAGAGAGAGAGAAAGATAGAGCGGGCGAGGTCGTGCGCGTGCACCGAAACGAGACGAGCAAGCAGCGAGGCTCGGAGCGAAACAAGGGAAGAAAAGAGAGCCTCCGGAGTCTTGGAGAAATTTACAATCGTAAAAATCGTAAGACACGCCGGCACGTCGTCGGTCAGTATTAACGGCGAAGATTATGTTCGTTGTTCATTCATTTTTATGTGGTGCCGGGCCCTTTCTTCCGCCAAAACATAAGCAAGCAGCGCGATACGGCTCTTTGCTCTTTCCTGGGGCCCGAAAGCCGGGCCACGCGATGCCGGCCGCGAAATTACCTGGGCTTCGCACCTGCCGCCGAAGCTAATGGTCATGATAATGGAGATCTTGCGCTCGAGCAACACACGCCGTGCCGCTTTACATGCCGGCCCTCTTTGCGAAAACTAGAACGTCGTTACCCTGAGCAGGATGCGTCAATTTCTCGCGCTCCAAATATCTTTTCGTCTTACGCTAGCCCGGCCCATCCCGTTTTTTACGCTCCCGGCGCTCGGCGTTTCTTTCTTCCGACGAGAGCCGTTCAGTTCACAAGAAATTTACAGCGCGACCGACCAGCGCACCGGCCGATTATGTAGCTACAGTAGAACCTCGATAGTTGCACGAAACAGGACCGAATATGCATGTAAAAATCGAGGTTGTACAACGAAAGAGCTAACCAATCCCCACCAACACGTTCCAGAACTTCTAACAACTTGTGCCAGATTAAGGCTTGTGTCCACACTCTACCTTCCCCTTCTACGATGCTGTTCCCCACGCTTCCGCCACGGTTCGGCCACGTGACGCCTTTCATCTCTATCCTGCGTGCATTCGATATTAGCAGAGAGAGGGTAAATTTTTCTATGTAAAGGGGTACACTCGTTTCCTGGATTGCGAGGGTGTGGGACGCGCCTTCTCATTTCTCGATAATGCGAAGATGGGGTTTTCACTAGTCAAAAGCGCTAGATAAAAGATCAATCTAGGCCACAATCGCCCTCAAAAGTCCTGTTTTTACGTTTACGAGGCGTAATTTGCATTATTCGGCAATATGTAGCTGTCGCAGCTTTATGAAAATAGCTACACGCGCAGATTTATGCTCCGAATAATGCAAATTACGCCTCGAGAACGTAAAAATAGGACTTTTGAGGGCGATCGCGGCCTAGATTGATCTTTTATACCGTTTAAAACCTCATCATTATCGAGAAATGAGAAGACTCAGCCTTCAATCACACTTACAATCTTGGAAAAACGAGTCTACCCCCTTTATTCGTACTACCTCCCCTCACACGGTCGCTAGTATGCTGCGAACTAGGGTTCCGTGTAATAAACGAGGTTGCAACGAGCGAGGCTCTACTGTAATTGGAAGAACCGCGGGCCGGAGTGCCGCGAAAACATGCGAATTCGAGCCACGCCGGCGGATCTTTGGTGGCGTACCCGTTAACACCCGCCGAGGACGCGGCTCAGAGTATGTGGTACAGTTTTCCATTCATCGCGGGATCGAGGCAAGACAGAAAAATGAGCGAAAAGAGAACCGGGCCGCGCCTCAAAATGCCAAAGCACCGTGGATAGGTGAAAGATTCATCTAAATAAACGTTCCTTTTACTTTCCTCCACAAAAACCCCTCGGAAATCTGGGTCACCCGTAAAACTCGATTCCGTGGTTAAAAACTGTAACCCATCCCTCTCCCAGCGATGCTTTTAATACATTGAACAAAAAATGCCTTTGCTGCGACATAAATCACGCGGTCCAGAACGCGAATGCCGCACACATAGTTCATCGGGAACGAAGAATGCCTATCTTTTTGTAACGACAAATACGGCGCGGTAGCTGGGCTCGTTACCTGCTATGCATATTGTAAATCGTAGAAAATGAGCTAAGTAGAACATTTTATGGAGTAGAAGGCGGAATATTCTACGGAATGTTCGCATAAAAAAAATAAAAAATTCAGATTCAACTTTACCACCTCGCTGCGAAACCAGTTAACCTACAGCTAAGAATTCAACAAGTGAAAGACAGATCATTGAACGACTTGTGTAAGAAATATTTAACTATAAAAGATCATCGTCGTCCTATCTTATCGTCGGTTCATCCTCTCAAGTTCGGAGGCATTAGGGTGGATTAATAGAGCTGTGCGGCGAAAAAAAAGGAAAACAAAGAAAATACATATGTACTTTTTCATTAGTACGTGTCGAAATGTTGTCACGAATGTTGGTTTCTTTTCACCGCGCCGCTATCATCGATGCTCGCAGCTCCATTATAAATCCACACTTAGGGTTGCTCGCGAATCGCATCCGGAAAGACAGCGTTATCTGACGAGACTCGCGGGCGTAAAAGCGTCAAGAATGTGCATCGAGGACGTCGAGAGACGCATCGATGTCACTTTCCCCGCCGCTCCATCCCTTTTTTCCCGGCCGCTATCATCGTGACTCATGCAGAAGGCTGTAGGGAGAGGTTAGAACCAGTGCCTGAGAAACGGCCGACTGGTAGAAACTCGTTTTCCCGCGGCGGATCGATGCGCGAACAAACGCCACCGGCTAATCTTTACGAGGAACGCCTCGCCTTGCCTCGAGCCGGGTCGTTCCCGGCGTTCTCCGCCGCCCTTTCGCAATGAAATGGGAATGGAATAGCTCGCCAGAGCGAGAATAGGGACCCCTGGAGTCCTCGAGCGACCTATTCGCCCCTTTCCCGCACGAATGTTTGCGGAGGACCTTACACAACTTCGATTTTTATCGCCACGACCGCGAAGGAGGATCGCTCCACGTATAAACTCGCGGCTACCGTTTCGTTCGTGTTCCAAGGCAACCCAACCTGTGCTAATGAGTTAATGGATCCTTTCAGGAAATCCCCTTTCCCGAAAATTTCGTTTCCGCTCGGAAGACAAATGGTTCGGGCCATGTAGAACAGGTTTTAGCAAAACGAATGTTTGTAGGAACGGTGGATTCCCGGACGCCTCGAGAGCTAGGTAGACTCCATCCTTATCAGCGAACCAGAGTATAGACGGTTAACCCTCGGTGCACGCGATAAGGATGCTCGTTAAGTGCAACCTCTCCGACGATCGAGACACTGTTCGGAAAAAGCGGTCTCCTCGCGTTGATATTCGAGACAATGCGATTCCTGCGTCTGCGACCGAGGCTCTGACAGAGATCCGGTTCAGCGATCCCCTAAAGTTAGCGGATCCAGCCACAGTAAGAAAGGAACTGTTCACTTGGTGATTCCGTGGTAACCGGAACCGCAGCACTGCGCTGGCAAAAACAAGCCTGCAACCCTCGCGACCGAGAGCGATCTTCTTCGAAAGGTGCCCCTGCAGGGGAACCGGCTTTGAATTTCAAAACGAAATTAGGATAATCCTCGGCGAGGACAGACCGGCTAGTTTTGAGGCGGCAAACGATCGAAAAATCGAATTAATTATTCGTGTATACGCAACCGGCTGGAATCGCTAGCCAACCCTCCTCGTCAACAACCCTAACCGACCGACCCTCACGAAACACGCACATTCGCAAAGCAGGGGAGAGGAGAGAGAGAGAGAGAGAGAGAGAGAGAGAGAGAGAGAGAGAGAGAGAGACACGCATAGCTGCGTGTCGCTTATCGATCACTCGCAGAAACGGCCCTCGTGTAATAGGGCCGACACCGGTGTTACCAGCCCAAGGTATTGACCTAACAGTGAATCATCCCGCAGACTATACATCACGATTGTTATACAATATGTCCAGTAGCGATGGCTTTTCGTGCACGTCGAAACAGCTGAGCGACCAGGAGAAACGGAGACGCAGAGAAACGCCGGTTCGTGAACCCCGACTATGGGCAAGTCGTTGTTGCGCCGCACCACGCCGCGCCGTAGGGGAATCGTGGATCGATAGAAAATTGAGGGTATCCGTTGACAACTTACAAGACGGAGTTTTGGAGCGTGAAATCGGTTCTCTGTTAAGGTGAGTTCGCACGTGAAATAGAATCTTCTACGGCGAAAGTATGAAGCACGCCATTTTGTTGCATTCTTGCATTCACAAAAATTCAAGCTTCTCCTCAAAATCTTTCCAGCAGCAGTCTATTTTTAATCGCACCAAAACATTCAAGTACCTTCGTAGAAGTTTGATCTTAACGATTGCTTATTTCTCTAGTTCCTTGCGCTATATGATCAATTCAATATCTTTTATAACACCACGATATTTGTTTAAAGTTGATAAGTATGCTTTTTTCTCAAAAGCTGTGCGTATAGGAGAAAAGTTAAGAAAAAAGAGAAATAAATATAGAGAAAAACTCTGTAAGAACCAGCCAACAGTAGTTGCGGAACAAAATTGGTGTTGGACAGTGTAATTCTAGCCAGCTGTAGTAATTTCGAAGTAATTTCGGTATTTTAAGGTCTCTATTTCAAGAGCCCATTTTTGTATTCAAGCAATGAACTTTAATGAATAAGATATTTATAAGAAATTATAAAAATTATAAGAATTATAAGAAAATAAATTATTGATTAAAGTCCATCGCTTGAATAAAGAAATTTTTTACTTTTTACACTATTTTTTCGGTTTTACTTGACCTTAAAATACCGAAATTACTTTCTTGCCAACCCAATAATATACTGATAGCCTCCTATTCTTTTAATCTCCGAGCTGTGTTAAATTTAACTTACTCGATCTTGCCGTAAGTGCATAAAATCAGTTATCTGCGTCGACGGGTGATTGAAAGTGTCTAGTGAAGAATACATTGTGGCGGCGCACCGGTCTCACTTATCTACTTTTCCCTTAATGCAATGCATAATGAGTGATAAAATTATTTATGCAATGTATGATAATCCTGCCCCTCGGGAAGCAGTTGAAAAACCTGATTTTCAGGTCGAAAGCTGCTCGGTAGAATACATGTCCCGAGGAACAGAAAATAGAGTCGCGAGGAGAAGAAAAATGTTTTAGCGCCGCGCGACGTAGCGGCCGTGTCTCGCACTTTTATCGAAATATTTATCGTGGACAGATAAAAAAAAGAAAGAAAGGAAATTACCGTCTCCTAAAAATACACCATCCGAGCGTCACTTACGCTTCGGGGCAGATAATTCGAAACTCGACGCGTCCTCAACTTTCAACGAACTCGCGATAAATTCCCATCGCGTGCATCGACCTCGCCAAAGCCCGATCGAGACGAAACTTCGGAGCGGATAGGAGAACACCTGTCCGATGATTAGAGTCCAATATTGAGAGAGATGAAATATCCCCAGTTTAGAATGTACCACTTAGTGACAAAGAACAGTCAGTTCTTCCTCTAGGTGAAAAATCAGCAATGTATACGTACCATGTAACAGGACAGAATACAAGTCTGATTATTTTCCCCATAAAAAGCTTCGAAAAAGTAGAACAAAACGCCAAGCACATGAAAAACTCGAGGACGAAACAGAGTATGATCAATTAAACAGCAGAAAATAATAATTACAATATAAAAAAAGATGTCAAATCATTAACCCTTTGCACTCGAAGCAATTTGAATTCCAAAATCGAGACATTTGTTTCAACCCAGATCATTTTTGTTCTATGTAATCTTTTTTACATTGTGCACATCAAATTGCCCAACTCTGCTTTCTACCTACGAAATCCTTGGCGTGACCAGGAAAGGTCAAGGTGTTGCTGAATTATTTAAAAACGTAAAATAATGAAAGCACTCATATTGGTAGAGTTTTAAAATGACAAATTTTCTGACAGAGGTTTAAAATGACAAATTAGAATTGTTTTAAAACAGAGAATAATGAAAATATGCTGATATTATCAGAGTATAAAAATAACGAATTAGAAGCTGTTCAGAATGAACGCTGTTCCTCCGCCGAAAAAGAAGGAGGGCCCGTCGCGATTTTCTAGCGGCGCAAAACAATGGTCCCGGTGATAGCCAAATTGCGGACGCGATACCACGCCTAATTGCCGCGCGATGATTAACCGTCCCCGCGGCCCCCTCACGGTCAATAATTAATTGACGATTGTTTGCGCACGACGCAACACGCGGCCGCGACGCGACGCCGCGCGCCGCCTCGTGAAATCGCGGGCTCTCTTCGCACGAGCGGGAGTATCTCTCGTACGATAAGCGGCGGTGACGTAGTGTTTTCATTGTTCTTTCCATTCACTCGATCCATTATACGGCCCGGGAGAGATGTCGCGGCCGCGTGTGCATTCAGGACAGCGCAGCGGTTGAATTAAATTTATCAGCGCACGCACAGCCAAATTATTTCATTCGATGCTCCGATCGATGCGCACTCCCCCGTGATCCCTGTCCTATTTTAACGCTTTACCTGCCCGGAGCTTATTAACAGGATTTTCAATAATTGTGATGCTCCAAAAGAAAGCATGGAAATTTTCATTTACATTGCAATTTTAGCCCTTTGCTTTGCCCTTATTCAAACTATTGTTTATATTATTAAATATATTGGTATCTAATCAATTACTAAACATTTAGATATTGTATGAGCTATTATACCAATTTCATATCCATCAAATTTTAAAAGTCATACGGAATGGAAATATTCTAGATCGGAAGAAATGTTTAATTTTCAAGTTAAAGTAGCTCCGAGTGCAAAGGGTTGCGATGACGTTATTGAGGGTGACTTGTTGGTTCGCAATAAAAATTGCTGTTGCTATTGAAGGTTCCATTGTAAAAGTGTTTACCCGTATACCCTAGATTGTTCAAAATTATGCAATAATCACCGGTTAAGCCTGATGTAGTCGGTCAAAAGATCCATTGTTCCGCATACATCGATAGAAAAAATCAAGCTCCTTCCGCCGTTTTCGTTCTCGACGGTTCCCCTCAGACTCCCCCTTAAACTCGATCATCTACTCTTTTATAAACACCGAAAATGTCAAACGCGAGCGTGAGGTACCACCACATAGTTAACTCTAATGTACCGTTCCGGAGATTTGGATTAACGTAGATCAATACTGTTATGCATTCACTTTGATGGTTATTTTTAATATACTGGATGCCGATGACGCAGGCGACACGGTAATTCTTGATATGGTCAGCATGCTTGCTATTAACAACTTTTATTTATCGACTGGGCTATAGTTCGGACTTTAGGTAACTTCGAAAAAATCCAATTGAGGGCGAAGACTTATTTGTAATTGAATTATGAGATATACATATATAAACCAGTGGGATGTATTGTATTAATTAACCCCTCTCTATGAAAAACTATAACCTGAGCGGTCAGTGTAGACTCTTGATGTTTGTACACTGAGAAAAAAATCCTGTCGAGACCAAAAAAAAATATATGTTGATTCGATAAGATGTACTATTGAATAGTGCCAATATCATATGAACTTATTTTAATATTTAATACTATTGAATTTCAATAGCAAAACTCACTTCCGCCAATTATATAAGCCAATAGCTTGACCATCAATGTTTTCAGAAAAATAAGATATGGCCTCGAACCAATTCCAGTATAAATCAATACATTTCTCAAATTTTTTTAACAACATATCTGATTGGACGAATAAAAGAAATATTACGAATAATAATATACGGTATCGAATCAAATAATATTTTCAATCATTTCATGATAGACAATTCAAATACATCACGATTTGCTTCTGAATTTCATACTATTGAAAAGAATACATTGATATTCATCGAAGTAAAAAAATTACAATAACACGCGTGTTATTGAAGTAACTACTTTGTTTTTTCTCAGTGTACTGCCTGATATTTAGATGGATCGAAGTAGAAAGATGCAAGCAGAAAGGTATGCGAGAGATATCGGCGTACTTTGGTGAAACTTCTTCGGCAACGTTGTGTAGAGTCTACTTACGCCTCGTACAACATCGTGGCAGTAATTTGGTCTTGTCTCGCATGTACTAACGTAAACAGTGTATAAATAAAAGCGTAGGTGTGGTCGCTTGGACATTTTCCACGACGAAAGTCGCCTTTCCATAGCGAACGGTTTCTCCGCACCAAGCCACCCCTCTTCCTTCACCCTCCGAGCACATGCGTGTCGATCGATACGGCGTGGTGCATGCCTAACAGCTCTGGAGCAGATTAGCGGGCGACCACGGCCGATGCTTGTTTCCATGGGAACTTCTTCGAGACGTGAAAAGTTTCGCCTCTCTCGCGGCACGGAAAAACGGAAAGTGTAAACGAGATCCGAGCGGAAGTTAATGGGGGTTTAAAAATCGTCCGTATTGCGTCGAAGGAAAACTGTGATTCTCCGAAGCACTCGGTTTCATCGCTCCAGCTAACAATGTCCCACCACCAACGTTCTCATTGATTTCAAAGCCGTTCGATTGACATCTTTTTTTATTTTTATTACGGTCAAGAAACAACGTTCACCTCAGAGCGGTGATATCGATTTACAAAGCGGGGACTCAAAGGGGCGTATTTTCATCTTGGAAATTACAAGTCTCCCCGAGACTTTCAGTATCTACGGTACGTCGCGAAGTTATCTTGACTATGCACTGCGGAGTATACCTAGTGATGGGACCTGAATCGCTTGGTTTCAATATTTACGACGAAAAATTCGAATCACTTGCAACATAATTCGAAGCTTAGAACTCTCGAAACTCTCGGACGTCTTGAAAGTCTTCATTGTATTGAAGATCTCGAAAGCCTTAAAACTTTGAAAGGTTTGTAAGAATTGAAACTCTTGAAGTGTGACATCTATCACGAAAGAATGATTAATGATTAATAATTATAAATAATAATTATAAATAAATTAATAATGATTAATAACAGTATGCACGCAACGACATTATAAAAAGTATAACATTTATTAGGATTATCAAGACTTTAAAAATTTTTAATGTCCTTCATAGACATTTGACATATCTTTTAAAACAACAAAGACATTCAAGGTGGTCAAGTTAGGTGAAATACCCTGCATATAATCACCACTGGTTATTGTACGTAATCACCAATTTATTACATTTACCGTAACATATTATTTTAAATGACAAATACTCATTTTTGTCATAAATGCAAAGAATCCGCTGTCTATCCGCGTGACAACCTCGGGCTAGTCCCCGGAGGGGTTAAACGGACAATACTACTCTGAACAGCATTACTCCAAAGAAAGAAAGCAACGAGGAGACGATTCTCTGTAAAATGTGTTTCGCAAGTGCAGGAGAGAGTTTATCGTGCGAGTCTGTTTATATACTTTGAGTATAAAGCCGCGACACAAGGAACCCAGTAGACAATGAAGCCATCAAAGAACCACTGGACTTATTTTAAGGTTCGTAATACGGCCGTAATAATCAAAATACACATTCCACGCTCGGCAAATAATATATCCCCCCTCCCGCGCAAATGCATTACCCGGTCGACTGAATACTCTAACAATAGCCTAACAAGCTGTAGGACCTAACATATCAGCCGCCCCCGAGTAAACAGTTACAGGACAAAGCTCCATACAAGTGAACGACAAAGCTTTCCCAATAACCGAGATTATCGGATTTCCTTGACGATTGTCCTCTTCTCACAAATGATTTAAAGCAGCTTTCAAGTAGATTGCCTGGCGGCGAAATCGGTCTCCGGTTTTCGCGATTATTAGAGAGAGGGAGAGGGAGGGAGGGAGGGAGGAAGAGAGAGAGAGCACGAGAGACGGAGGATCGTCGGCCTCTTCAAATAGCTGGAAAAACGGAAGAGGAAGCTTTGGGTGATTCGTGGCGCGGAGCAATTCTATTTTGGCAAGCCCGGCCGAAAAGCAGCGGCGAGTCGATCGTAGGTCCGTCTCGAGGCCACAAAAGCGTTACCGTTGCGCGGTTCCGTCGGAATTTCTTTGTCTGGGGACTTTTCTAAAGGCGGCCACCGTACCGGTGGGATAAATACCTGAAAAGTGGGGCCTCTGCCGAGAGAGATCTCGGCCCCGGCCCCGGCCTGGCCAATTTTCGTCTGTCAACGAGGGGCACAATTGAATCTGTATACCTGAGCACGGGACAAAGGGGAGCAGGGATAATTCGTCTAGAATTATGAACCATGGAAAAACCGTGAAGTAAATGCTGCCTCTCCCTGTTGAGCAGTTCATTTTTCCGTGACTCGATGGCGTAGAATGGAGGACGGCTGGGAGAGGGGGAGAATTCCATACGTACGGGAAGAACTAAATCTCTAGGAGCGGAAGTTGCTCGATTACACGTCTCCAAAGCGTTCGCGGCCGATGCGCCGCGCCGCGGTGCAAAAACCGCGCGCGATCGAACGGGAACGCTGTGTAATTTTCTGCCAGCACTTTTATTAGAGATCGTTTGCTCCGCGAACCTCGTCGTAAACACACCGCTTATTCGCAAAGTAATCACAAAGTTTGCGCGCGCCCGCCTCGCCACCCCGGCCGAGGCCGCTCCCCTCGCCTGACCTTCGTTTGGGACCCGTCCCCTGCGCAAGAAGTGCGCGCCGGTAATGAAATCGGGATCGCAAAAAACGGTCCCTGCCGATAAACCGCGACTATTTCCAACCGGCCAGATTGCACTTCATTTAATTGCATTTTTCGGCGTCCCCTCGGTCCCCCCACCGTTAATTGCTCCGGCTCGCTGCGAAACTTACGGCGAAAAAGTCCCGCGAACGTTCTCCCGGAATCAACGCACCGACATTTCCACTGGCTGTTCCTCGGAACAGAATATTGTTCCTCCGCATTGAATTAGAGCATTGTTAGTGTGCATGTTTCTGGCAATGTTAACGTTAATGCCCTCTCGTGACTCCTCTTCTCTTGCCACGCTGGCGAGCAAGCTTGAAGGAACGCAAAGTTTTCATCGAAAAATTGCTGATGTTCCAGCGACTGTGCAGAATTGAGTGAAGATTTATTGTTTAAGGGGAAGTTGAGATTTATGATAATTACTAGACAGTGGATCTTTATTCAACATTGAAATTGTTTGCATCGACTGTAGGATATAAGAACCAAATATAGGAGTCTATTCTTCTTTTTAGTAGCTTCATTGAATTGTAAAAAGTTATTTGCAAGTTTCTGCAGCGTGTGTTCAAACTCTCGGATAAAATTGACTTCGAGCAAAGAACGGTGGACATATTGGTGGCGATCAATGGCTGATCCTGATGGTAATTCAATTTCGCGCGAAGAAGAATGAATCCGTCGCGATCCACGCCGCCCCAAACAGAATCCCCGTCTTTCCGGTCGGATTGAAAACTTTCAGAAGTTCGAGTGTGCGGTCGTTTCTCACGCGTTCCGCGATGAGCCGATGCGCAGAGGCGCGGGGACAGCCGGGCGAACGCTCGGCATCGTATTCGCGCGTAATTTTGCGTCACGATTCTCGGTCTCGGCTCTCTAAATTGCAGCTGCAGACTGCACCGGATGTTTTGGCGATGACGGTTCGCCTCGACGATTTTCTGCGGGCTGCAATGACCGCGAGAGCCACGCGACTCCCGTGCTGCAGAAAATATACGAAACAGCTTCGTTCGAAGAAAATATGAACATCCTCCAACATTTTTTGCCAGTCAGATAAAACGGTTAACTCTCGCGTTGTAAAAAGAGAGTGATTCTTGCAGTTCGTACTTGTGAATATTACTTGCACTTTCGTTAATAGTTATCGACTGTGTTTGATTGCTTTCTAGTTCTTATTTCGGCTTCAAGCCCTAGACAGCGGATTTTATGCATTTATGACAAAAATAAGTAAGTGTAAGTTAAAACATTGAAAACATTAGACTATTCGTTCTCAGCCTATTGAACATATCAAGGATTGCAAGGGTGTGGGACGCGCTTTCGAATTTCTCGATAATGCGAAAATTGGGTGTGTTAGTAGTCAAATGCGCTGGATAAAAGATAATAAAGAGTATAAAGCTGCGACAGCTACATGTTTCCGAATAATGCAAATTACGCCTCGTAAACGCAAAAGCAGGACTTTTGAGGGCGATCGCGGCCCAGATTGATCTTTGCATTATCGAGATATGAGAGAAATGAATCTACGTCACTCCGATTTATTGCGATTCAGATGGAATATGTTTATTTCGCATAAAGATCCTCTGTCTAGTTATCGCTAGAGGTGCGCCAGAATTCAACTTCGGAACGAGTCGGGAAGAAATCGGGTCGGGGTGGTCGGCCGAAATGTTTTCGGGTCTCGAAAACGTGGGTATTCGATACTACAGCAGCAGAGTTTCGGGAACCCGAACCACATTTGAGGGCTAGGTATTCAGGTTTGCTAAATATCCTTTCCAAGCGAAGAGGAGTAGTTATAAAGAGAGAGGTGAATGAATTGGCCATTCTGGAAAGATCAATAAATGGACTCCGAGAGCAGTCGACGCTGAGTTGAAGATTTCCTCCGATTTCGTACGAAAACTCGAAGCTAATTTTTACTCCCCCAGTTTACCCGAAGAGCGACGAAGCAATTTGCTTTATATGCCGATGGATGAAACGTTTCAAAATAAAGAAAGCTGTTCCATCGATTCGTCCCACAGTGTGCAATTGTTCGTTGTTAATTCCTTATTTATAGAACGGGTAGCATATTTGCTGGACTGCTAGTATGATTTTGTACCAGATTCGCGTATGCGTCGCCATTGACCTCGCTGATGATACATTGATCGTGGCTTTTTATGCATACGCTAACCACGCCGAGGCAATCGATACCGACCACATAAATAAGGATAGAAACGGCCTCTGAAAGTATTTTCGTGACGGAAGTTCCGCGTCTAGCGTGATTCGGGTACATAGACTGGGTAATTTGTCTGCTTTTTCTCGGGGAGCCGATATCGATTCGCCAGACGATCGCAATACCGAGACACCGTAATCGCGTGTGCCGAGTGTTTACGTCGCTGAAACTGTCGCGAGGCCCGCCGATATTTCGCAAGGAATCCAAGGAGAAACGTTCTCAAGGATTCGTCCGCACGAGCACGAGCACGTCCGGCTCGCCTTTCGCGAATCTATTCGTCGATCGATTTTCACGAATCGCCGCTGCGATTTTCCGAACGTCGCGCTATGGGCCAAACCGACGAAATCTGTGTCAAAATCAAAGAACTTTCGATAGAAATGAGATAGGCCGATGAAATTTCTTTTGAATGACAGCTGAAACTCTGCAGAATATGGGATAATTATGGATATTGTGGTACGAACGTTTTTTAACCTTGAAAGAATTCGTTAAACTTGCACAATCTCAAGAAAATTGTGGTTTCTCCAATATCACGCGCGGATAAAAATTTTTAACATGCGACACATCATTTCTCGTAGATTTTGTTCATGCTGATTTTAAGTAAACTAATTTAATTTAAGTAAACTAATTTTAAGTTCAAATGCTTCATTATGATCATTTTTAATGTGTTTTATATATGAGAATACAATATCACCTCACAAAAATCGATTTCTTGCAAAATCCCGAGGCCGAAAAACCACAATTTTCTTGAGATTGTGCAAGTTTCACGAATTCTTTCAAGGTTAAAAAACGTTCGCACCACAATCTCCATATTATGCCATATTCTGCAGAGTATCAGCTTTGATTTTTAAAAAATTTCATCGCTCTATCTCATTTCTATCGAAAGTTCTTTGATTTTGACACAGATTTCGTCGGTTTGGCCCATGGTGCGGCGTACCTGGACTCGTATCTTTTGAAATCGTGTTCGATCGCGTTCGATGTGGGTTCGGGGGCCAGGTGACTGGAGGCAGCATCGATCTTCGAGTAGACCTCCCTCGGGAGTATTTTGACAAAGTAGTCGACGTCTCCCGGAGAGGCTTAAAAGAGACCAAACGAGAGGAGGATCGTCCAAGAATACCAAACAGGCAGGAGGAGGAGTGCCACGCCGCGCCGGGAGCGTTGAGACCTCCCGCGAAATTCGTCACGTCTGACGCAGTTGCATCCGAGAAAACCGATTCTGCGAGGACATCAGCCTGCGTGCCTATACAACCATAACTCACACAATGCCAGCGGAAATGACGCGAATCGATGCATGATAATTCGCCGGGCCCCAATTTATCGCGGATTGACTACCTTCGATAATGGCGGGCCGTGTGTAGTGTATATATACAACCCGGGATTTCATTCATCGGTGTACTATATTTGTCGTGTAATGAATCATGCACTTGTTCCCGAAACATTTACGGCAATATCGACTCGCAGACTGAATGAATGGATTAGGTCAGATCGGCAAACGTCGGCGGTTTTGTTAGCTGCTGCGGATATGTGTGATTTGCTCGACGAAAAAATTAACCCTTCCACAATGTCGAAGAAACAATGCTATAGACAACATGTCTCGTGTATCTTCATTATGGATATTAAGTCTTTGCACTTGAATGGCGACTCTGAGGCGCCAGTAAAAATTGCCACACCATTGTTCAAAACTGTTTTAATATTATTAAATTCTTCTGTTTTCTATAAACTGTGAAAAGCTCAACTGTTACATGAGAAAACTGGTTAAATTTCATGCGCACAATGTAAAAATGATTACGTAGATCATTTCTTTCAAATGATTTTGATATTCGAATTAAAATTGCTTCGAGTGCAAAGGGTTAAGTGTTTTCTTTGTAAGTTTGACACAAGAAATCGACTTCTAAGGCATATCGCCGTTGCTGGAAGGTACCTGAAGATGATAAATGTAAAATACTCAATATTTTACATAATTAGAGTATTGTTTATTTTGTATGGAATGCAGACGGATAATTGTAATCGATGTAGAAGATCCAATATACAGAAATACAACCCACAGAAAGAAATCTCATCCAACAATAGAATGTGTAGTTTGCAAACAAAATCACCGAGGAAGGAAACTGGATATTTCTGTAGAAATTGTTCCGTTACATTATGCATTTCACCGTGCTTCTAAGCATTCCATACAAAATAAACAAAGATTTTAATATTCATCATCTTTCAGCACTTTCCACCAACGTTGACATGTCTTAAAAATCGATTACTTGTGTCACACTTGCAATGAAAACACTTCGTGTCGGTAATAAAGATGCACGAGATATCTCGTCCATTGTAGTGGAAGGGTTGAACAGCTGTTTGGCGAGCTCTGCTAGAACCGATGAAAAGGATAATCGTGGACTGATTCTGCTTAACCGAAAAGCTCAAAATGAACCGACTCCCTTACTTGGTCTCTCGAAAAATATTAATTGCATTGAAGAGAACCTAATAAAAATCTCCGAAAGAGTAGAGTGAATTTCCTCAGGGTAAGAAGAAAGAGTCGCGTGGAACGAGTTGATTGGATGGCCGTCAGTTTCCGCGTGAAAGATGCAATTTGTAATAATAGACGGTCGGAAGGAATCGCGGTGCATCGGAGCATCGAGGGCGGATTGTTAATTAGTGCCAAAATTCCGAAATGGGAGTCGCGGGGGCCGCCAATGGGATTCCGCGAATTCCTCGTCTCGGATCTGGCGCAACCGAGGAGGGTGGGCCGTCGATAATCACGCAAATTTCATTCCTAAAATGGGCGTCCGCAGACAAAGACGGTCGGAAGAACACCACGAAGAAAAAGAGCTGATGCGTGGCGACGACTGAACGTACTGGAATCCAAAGACGCGGTCGACCGGCCGGCGACGCTAACGAACACAAAGCTGGCTGCCCCATACGCGCACACTAGTCGCTTTATCGCGACGATGGGGGCGACAACACCATGGAGAACCAGAACGGCCCATATCGAGAGAGAGAGAGAGAGAGAGAGAGAGAGAGAGAGCCCGGCGCATAACACACGCTGCGCCGAATCCATCGGAGACGGCCACCAAGCGCTACGCCCCACGCAAATCGTGGATGCAGTAGTGCACGGTTAAAATTGCATCGGCTCGGAAGGCGGCCGAAAAATTCTCGCAACCGGGACACCTTTCTTTTTACCGAGAACTGGCCCGAGAGAATGGATGCAACGAACGGGGAAACGAGACAGACGTATTTACCTAGTTGCGTTAGATTGGTGCATATGAAATGCATGACTTTAGACAACAAACGTAACGAAGCTTTTGAATTTAACCCTTTGCACTCGATGCTACTTTAACTTGAAAGTTAAACACTTCTTTCGACCTAAAATAATTCTATTCCATACGACTTTGTTTGTTTCTATGAGTATGAAATTAATATAATACTACATACAATACTTAAATATTGAGTGATTGATTAGATACCGACATATTTCGTAACGTAAATAATATTTTGAATAATGCTACAGCAATTTTTAGTTGTGATTCTTAGTCAAAGGGCTAACAGTTGTAGGTATATATATATTATCAACAGTAAAGCCTTGATCTGAGAGACCGGAAACCATAGGATCTACGAAAAACGAACATCCCCACCACTGCGGGGCATCCTCCTCTAGAGTAAATATGCAGCGTAATCCGATATGGGGTCGAGTATATCGGTGTGAACCACTACTAATCCCATTACAAAACTTCTTCATTTTTAATTATTTTTTATAGAACTTCTGCTAACTTATTCGCGGCATTTTTCTGATTAAAATCACTCTAAACACGCATATAACGAGAACTGTATTTAGTGGTTTAATTGACGATATGTGAACCGTCAATGCAAAATTTCGATTGTAATTTCTGCAATGCTGTTCAAGGTTACTGCCTATAATTTTTCGGTAATGGAATTTTTTCCCAGAAAATGGATAACTAAATCAATGAATGGTCCTAAACACGATCAGCTGTACAGTTATAAATAGACTTCGGATCTTTATGCAAAATAAAAAATGTTTGCATTAATTGCAAGAGACAGGAGCCAAATAAAAATTGTATTCTTCTTTCAATTATCCTATTAAGCTGAAACTAATACGTTGATGTCCTTAAATATTTTTAACATGTCCACTTCTTTAAATTGTACGTGTCCACATTTCTGTCATAAATGCATAAAATCCGCAGTCTAGTTATAAGCATGGTCGGCCGCGGGTAACTCGAAGCTTGGAAAAAGTTCGATCCTCGAGCGAGCTTCCCAGCGAATCTAGTCCCCTCGATCGCGTCGAGATCACGCCGAGCAAACAAATTGTTCGAAAAGAGTATGTCGGCGATCGCGGGAGGTGGTTGACCGTCGTTTCTCGAAATCGGAGACAATTTGAGACCGGGCATCTAATAAACCACGCGCGTCCCTCGGATTCCAGTGCAGACGGTGACAAGTCCGAAGAGAGACAACGGCCGCAGGAATCCTCGATTCCTGCTTTTTGCGGCCGTTCCGCGGCAGACCACGTCGTGGTAGGTCAAAGACGTGGCGATTCGCGAATTCGAGAAAGCGAGAGCGCCTTGTCTGGCAAGTGAACAACGGACGGCGAAAGGCGTCGGTGACGAAGCCAATGCAGCAGAGAGTACGGCCGAATGAACGAAGAGGAGCAACAGAAAAGAGACGCGACGCGATGCGCGACGTATCCCTCAAAGCAAACAAGATCGCGGCTCTACACCAAGCGACGCCGCACTCCGGTCTTCGTCGTTATCATCGATATTGTGTTCCTCGTCGTGGCAACTGGCAACGAAGGCTACAAAGAAGAGGACGAGGCGACGGAAGGCGTGTGTGCGTTGCACAGGAGAGGGAGGACTCCCAGTCGAAGAAGGGCCGCGTTCTGCCCCACACATCCCACCCGTGGTTTCCGCCGGCCTTGGAGCCACTGAACCACTCCGTGGTTCAACGATTCGACGGCGCAGCGGTGCTCAACCGAGTGTGGCCGAGTCTAGGCCTCGCCGAGTTACCGCGATCGATGCTTCTTCCACTGGCTCAACGAAAAACAGAGCAAAAGAGAAGGAGACGACCGCCGTGGCGGCGGCATGGCAGCGGCTAGAAGGGGTTTGATAGCGGGATTGTTGGTCGAAGATAAGGGTTACCCTCGAATGAAGCCGGCTAGATCTGGATTCGAGAACCTTGGTTTCTTTCAGGCTTGGGCATTTCGTACCACCTACGCTTTCTGTCCCCCTCCCATCGCGGTCGTTCTCCCCTTGAGTGGTACTAGTGGAGAGATAGGGATCGTACCTCAAGCTTGGGAAGGTGTACTCTGTCTACGGTTTGTTCGGGCTACGTTTTTCGCACGGTGCGTCGAAGGAAAGCACGTGTGCGACAGAAACCTCTCCTCTCTCTCTCTCTCTCTCTACCCCCGGACCCGTGAATGGTGTCTCGGATAACTAAACGGGACTCGGATGTTTCTAATAATACGTTGGTGGCTGAGGAACGCTTAGCGATCGGGATCGGGGGGATCGATGGTAATAATAACACGCGGGACACACACGCGCATACACGGGTCGATTCGCTGGGAGATGGCGACGCGGTGCGGTGCGGCGACGTTCCGATCGCGCGAATTAATCGTCGGGTTGTGCAACGGTGGATGAAATTCGACGTGTATCCATCCATTATCGATATCGGGCAGAGCTACTCTCCGCAGAATATAGAGATCCCGGGGGCCGGGTTGGTCGTGCGGAGGAACGGGTTTAGATTAACGCGTTGTTAAGTGACCGGATAACGAGCCACGCTGAAACGTACTCCTTGTAAATCAGCCGGAGGTTCTCAGAAATCGGGGCCCGAACACGACCGAGGAACAGCAACGGAGGAGAGGCACGATCCCCGATCAAGCTTTCGAATTCAACGCACGATCCGGACACCTTCCGTTCGGTCGTCCTGCCGTCGTCCCACGGCCAGCCAATGGCCGCACGCCGTGGCGAATACGCCACCTAATTTTTTTCTCGCTTTCCAAGCCTTTCAGCCGTCGACAGGAAGTGACATACACCGAGGAACACGTCGGCGTATGCCAACCGTCGTAGCCCGGCTATCGGCGGATTTTACTTTAACCCGCGTACGTGTCGCCGCCCGAGGAATTCTCCTCTTCCACAACTGTCCACGCGACGGGCTTCATGGCGACAGCCGCCTCTCTCGGTGGAAAACAATTCTGACGAGGCAACAATATTCTGTGCACAGCTGCCCCGCTGCTGTCTGTATAATCATTAACACTTTGCACTCCGAATTATTATGCAATTTTCTTGCCAACAACTCCTTGCTGTATCCCGAAGAGTGGAACTGATTTTGAACAATTTTGTTTACTAATTGTATTTATATTTGATTTAACTAAAAAGTATGACAAAGAAATAAAGGCAGAATCAAATACATATGGAAACCCGTTTTATTTATATTTATATTAAAGGAGTGCAAAGGGTTTTACGTCACATTTTGTTTCAACAAGGTCCACGAAGAAATGTGCTTTCGACCTGCGTGCTCAAAACGATTCGTTCCAAGAATATTTTTGCATCAGGCCATCTATGGCGAGCAGCGTTAACGTTCGTACCGAGCCGTAAACGCGACCGATACTATATTTCTTTAGAATAATAATAGGATGGAATTTATTCAGACTTCATACGAATTTTATGGTAATAAGTAGACAGCCGATCTTTATGCAAAATAAAAATTTCTACCCGAACTGCAACAAACTAGAGTGGAATAGAAATGTATTTCTTAACCCTTTGCACTCGAACAATTTGAATTCCAAAATCAAGATATTTCTTTCAACCCAGATCATTTTTGTTCTATATGTATAATCTTTTTTAGATTGTGCACATTTATAGAATACAGACAAATTTAATCATATTCTTCCTGTTATCGATCGTATGATTGTTAAACAAACGATGTAATAGTGTTCTCGGCGCAACGGTTCGATCATATAATTACAAAAAAAAGCAAATTTTGCAGGTTAAATTAGACTTTCAACGTTTCGATCCCTGCGTGGATCATTCTCAAGAAACAAGAAAACTGCGTCTGAAAATCGTTTTTAAACAAAAAACTTAGTACATTACTTTCAGACGCAGTTTTCTTCTTTCTCGAGAATGATCCACATAGGGATCGAAACGTTGAAAGTCTAATTTAACTTGCAAAATTTGCTTTTTTGTAATTATATGATCGAACCGTTGCGCCGAGAACACTATTACATCATTCGTTTAAATTTAATAATGTTAAAACTGTTTCAAATAATGGAATGGCAATTTTTAATGGCGCCTCAGACTCGCCATTCAAGTGCAAAGGGTTAATAGGTTAAAAATAATGTAACGGTATTTTATATTCTTCTAATTTCACTGTTTACGATCGCTCCGTTTCGATGATCGTATCGAATTCTTCGCGAATTCCATTTCCCGTAAATCGTTCGATTACAAATCGTGTTTAAGCGTGCATTTACTAGTCGGTGGATCCTCGTCGATGATATCCGCGCAACTTATGTGGCAAGATTCAATATCGGATAGGCGTTACCGTGAACGTATCGAGCTGCCGCGAGTCAAGGCACGAGGTTGCAACGAACGAGCGAAATCATCGTATATTCCGAGAGGCAGTCGAATATTTTTTCAACCGGGAGTAGAACGTAGGCATCGAGGACCGAACATTTCGCCGTCGACGTAAACGGTCCGAACGGTTCGTAAAGCTCCGTGAAATACAGGTATACCCGGCGGCAGTCCCGTGGGACTGGGAAGATGAGGTCAGGTCCGCGGGACACGGGCCACCTTCGCGTACCCTCGTCATGGAATAATCTCATAAACTGGCGTCCCGTTAAAGACGGACCCATGTGCCCCACACAACAGAGAGAACTCTATAAACGAAAGAAACGAGCCCCGGCCCATTCTTGGTGCTCGATTTGTCGCTTTCTCTTCCGACCGTTCTGTAACATCTTCTGCTACACCGAGATCTCCATCGGCGACCGATGGATCGTCGCTCCTGATCGTTCCCATGTTTCTAGAACAATTATCGCCTCGATCATCGGAGGAGCAATGTAAAACACACAAGATATCCCTACTATAACGAACGAGAAGCCATTCGAAGCAACCAGGACTGGTCCGAACCGATCGCCGGCAATTAACCGACACATTTTCACCGTGACTGCGGTGCTGCGCGATTTCTGACCGCGAATCATTCACCGGTGACATTGACAAAAGATGGGTCCGAGTGTCGCAGGTGTGGTTCGACCGAGGCAAGGGTCCGAATGGCCCGGGATGCACCTGCGGGCTCGGTTTGTGCGAAGGAGGTTCGGTAGGAGAGGCCGACGACTCTCGGCCGCGCGGCACGACACGACCAAGAAGAACGGAGACGCGAAATAAAAAGCCGTAGGATGCAGACACAAATAGATTGCAAAAACACAATAATAGAGACAGAGAAAGAGCGAGATGCTGGACAGAGAAACAGCGCGGAGCGGGGCGGACCTGGTCGGGCCGGGCCGGGCCGGACCGGAGCGGGAGGATTCTGCAGCGGGAAGAGGCACGCTTTGTCTCAAGGAGAGCTGTTCTCCTTCGCGGCGGCGGCGGCTCTTCAAAAGACCGGACAAAGGAACGAAAATGCCAGGGCCCGGCGAGCAGCGACCAGTTTGAGAACCTCTCTCGCTGGTCTGCGACCTCTTTGTCTACGGGGATCGCGCCAGGGCCCCCAGGGATCTCACAGCCTATTAGAAGTCGTTATCATTTCACCTCTTGCTGTAGAGCTGGTCCCCCAGCGTTCACGTGAAACCAGCAGGTTCGCGTGAAATTTCGACACGCCAGTGGTTGCTCGCCGAATATTCTCACCTGTGCATAGCGTTTCCAGATCGCCGAAACGTGGCCGAAAAACTACAAACATGAATTTTTCAAAATTTTGCAAAACTTATTGTAAGACGTGAACAGAGAAGTTTTAAGAACAAATATTGAACATTTAAAGTAAAAGTTGTATATTATTGTAGTTATAAACTCGTTACAATCTTCCAGTATTTGCAAAAATTCGGTGCCATTAAGCTTCGAGTTGTGTTTGCAAGACCATTTTGCATGATGCAGAAGAACGTAGAGCAGCATGAAGCTGTCGAAGTTATGAAAATTTCTGTTTTGCTTCGGTTTATCATTGATTTCGATGCATTCTTAAGCTATGATTTGAAAAATTGCAAATTAGGCTTCGTAATCGGCGGCCCTGTAAACCCTGATATATGTACACATTTTTGTTCACATTGAGGTGCGTTTTGAGGTTTTGGCCACGTATTCACGATTTGGAAACACCGTGGCACGGCGGAACGGTGTCCTGTGATTTAGAACAGAGCAGACGGATCGCTCGGACCGTTCCGCAGTTCATAAATATCGGAGAACGTTCCAGGAAACCGGGTTCGGTGCCGTGGACGGGATGGATTTTTCGGTTAATTGTGGAATCCTTCGAGAGCCCGAGGCAGACGGATGGATCTACGATTCCGACGATTTGTTCGAAATACTTGATCGACCGGTAGCTATTTTCCTTGAACGATGAGAATTTAGTAATGTTAATGAGGATCTTGATCGTTATCGGAGATATCGATTCTGGAAGTTAGGACACGCGCCGACACAGAGAGAGCGATAGTATCCAAGAAAGTAGTAATTCACTGAAGGGAAAAAGTGTGTAAGGCCTATTCGACCTCGCAGTTGTTAGCGACCGTCCTACAATTAACGATGAATCGAGGTTACGCCGCCTCCTTTTATATCCTTGCCTCTTTCAGCTTCGTTAGTAAGCCGCGATATAGGCGACGTCGTTAAGAGCATTTAGCGTAATCTGATTCGTAGCCGAATAAAATCTGAATGTTTCGCGGCGTAGAAATTCTTCAAAAATATTGAATTTGAATATTGAAGTCTCGAGGAGTCTCTCCCATAGAACGTTTCGCGAAAGTCTCCAAGATCTTTCAAGAACTAAATCTTCAAAAATCTGTTTCAGATAACTGAGATCTTAGTAGATCTCTAAATCGTCGAAAGAAGAAGCAAATATGCTCCGAATTATGTTAGTGAAAGTTTCTACCTCGGACTTGGAAAAAATAGGTCGAATATACAATTCTAAAGTCATTAGAAGAACTTAAGGATATCGCATTATCTTACGGCGATTAAAACGTCTTTATCCCGAGAAACGTCGTAGAAGAGAAAAGAAAATTTATATTTATATTTTTTAAATATGGATTACAAACGGATAAAATTTTATTTAATTTAAAGAGAAAGGCGTAACATTCATATTTGTTAGACTTTGTTTGAAATCTTCGCGACGAGTGTGACTAGTTAAAATACGGCAAGGGGTTAAAATGATTAAAAAAAGGAAATACATTCTTATTGAACATCCACGCAGCATTTATTTTTCGTGAATAATCTGCTAAATGGAATGCAATTCTTGAACATCGATCGAATTTATTGTAAATATTCGCGAACCAATGGTAAAGCTATAATCATGGTTTCGAGAATAACGCTTCCGAACACGATTCACCTGGAATTCTGTTGGTAACGCGACATCGGTTTGCAAATGAGGCAAGATTCAACGTAAATGGAGCAGCGAATGCTATTATCCTTCGCCGTAATAAACACGTGTCGCGGACAAACGCGATTTGCCGCTTTTCCAGAAAAAAATGGATGCTGAACTGGCGTTGCGTAACGCGAAGAAAGTTATCCAGAGCAGCGGTGGACACGGGAAAAGCAAGAGCCGACACGCGGTCTCCATGTTGCTCCGCGAGATCCGGCGCGACGCGGCATCTAGAGACAGCATGGTCGGCTCGTGCGTGAACGATGAACGTTATTATTCCGCAAAAGAAGGCATTAGGCAACTAGAAGTGGGTCAGTGCCGCGATCGGTGCACCCTAATAATTCTTCTCGTTTTCTTTGTTCCTTCGGTCCTCGGTTGTTGTGTCTTTCGAATTGGCTCGCGCGAGTCTCGTTAGAGAGACCAGAACACTGTCACCGCTTTCCCTTTCCGCGACTTTTGCAATTGCGTAACAACTGCGGAGGCTTTAATACGTTACGCGCCGGCTTCCAACACGTGCCTTGCACGAGCATGACTCCTTTTCTCGGTGCGCGGGCACAACTATGTATATATCTTGAACCGGCGCGGCGCGGCGCTTTTAAAACCGATGGAAGTTCGGCATTGTGAAAGCAATAGCTCGATCGATCGAGTCGAACACGCCTATTTGAAACGTATACTGAGAAAAAAAAGTAATTACTTCACTAACACGCGTGTTATTGTAATTTTTTTACTTCGGCGAATATCAATGTATTCTTTTCAATAGTATGAAATTCAGAAGCAAATCGTCATGTATTTGAATTGTCTATCATGAAATGATTGAAAATAGTATTTGATTCAGTACCGTATATTATTATTCGTAATATTTCTTTTTTTCCTTCAATCTCAGATATTTTTTTCCTTCAGATATGTTGTTAAAAAAATTTGAGAAATGTATTGATTTATACTGGAATTGGTTCGAGGCCATATCTTATTTTTTTGAAAACATTGATGGTCAAGCTATTGGCTTATATGATTGGCGGAAGTGAGTTTTGCTATTAAAATTCAATAGTATTAAATATTAAAATAAGTTCATATGATATTGGCACTATTAAATAGTACATCTTATTGAATCGACATATATTTTTTTTCTTTCGAGAGGATTTTTTTCTCAGTGTATGCGTGTCGTTTCGACCAAAATCGATCCCGAGTAATCTCGATCCGTTAGACTCCTCCTCGTCAATAGGGATGGCGTGCAACATCGCTAATCGCGATAATGTTGGAAGATTAATGTTTCGTCAATATTGAGACATGATAGCATTTCACAAGTGTACGAAATTACATCTCTCCATCTGCCTCCAGTGCCGAGTTATAACCCTCTAAAAAACGGCCAAGTTGTTTCGCGTAAAAGGAGGTAGTGCGAGAACTTGATTATGTCTCTGTGACTTCCACGAAGAACAGTTGTGCTCTCCGCCGATCAGAAGCGATCACGAAAATCACTAATCACTGTGGGACGTCATCGTGATTGGGAACGAACGTGATCGAGATGGAAAATCGTGAGACGCTCGATCTGTAGATTCTGTAGATTACTGGTCAGCTTCACGAAAGAAGTCTGGTCACTCGGAGACTCGAACTCTGTATACGCTAGTGGTTGAAAAATTCTGTACTCTTGCCGGATAAAATGAAGTTGATCGAAGACATGTGGTTCGACGAATTGCCCTGTTGGAGAGCACAGAACGAGACCATTTATAGGGTCAGAAGCGACGCCGAGTAATGCTTCGAATTTAATATTCCGCAGACGGGAAGAGACTGAGCATGACCGCGAGAGGTGGATCAAATTGTCCTCCACCGAAAAACGAAACCGCGGGAACGGCGCGGCGCGGCGGGCGGACAAGCGAGAAGAACGCGAAAGCGTAACCGCAACGCGAATCAGTATTAAACCGCAAACAGTCGGCGTCCGACGAGAGCAATCGTCGAAAGCAACGAACGAGAGAGAATTGTATTCGCGTATAACCGGCGACACACGTTTCCGGAGGCAGCGAATGTAATACTCGCCAGAGTGCGTTGCTCGTACGAGCAGAATAAAAAATACAATTCTCATATTAACCCTCGCGGACGATTTTTATAGCTACATATATAAATGGCGATGCTTAGGACCTTAGGACTCTATAATTAATAATTTTTAAAAATTTACTTTTCATCATATCTCGTGTATCCTCAATGAAACAGCTATTCAGTTAGTTTAATCGTCACTAATTGAGTACTACTTAAATGACGATTCGGATGTTCCCGGTGAAAAATGACTTCGGCACAGCACTCGGAGGGTTAATAGGTACATACTAATGAGCATCGCAAACGCGAAGCCAGTTGGTGTAATGGAAACGAAAATTAAAAGCTGAAATTCAAGATTTTGTTTCGCGGAAAACATAACCAATTTGAACGAGTCTACCACTGAAATTAAATATTTGTTTTAATCGTACTTGTTTAATGATAATTTATAAAAATTCGGAACAGAAGGAATGGATATAGATTTCATTTTTATATGTTCTGATAACCATTCCATTATAGCTAGAATACTTCCATTCTACATTAATTTTTTTCTTTGTTTGAATATAAAATTGATATATTGGGTTGGCAAATAAGTTCGTTCGGTTTCTGTGATTTATTCCGCTCTACAAAACCGGACGAACTTATTCGCCAACCCAATAATACCTCGTACAATATTTAATTGTTTAGTAATTGATTGGTAGACTGCGGATCATTATGCAAAATAAAAATTGTCTGCACCGATTGCAAGAAATAGAAACCAAACTGAATGTTATCTCTTCCCTTGATGATTTTAATAGAGGAGAAATAGGCATTTAATTTCATCTACTCGATTTTGCTATAAATGCATAAAGATCCGCAGTCTATTGACTAGATACCAACATATTTAATAGGATATACAATATTTTGAATAATGATACAGCAGTTTTGAGCGCCAAGGGTTAAACAAATGAACCACGCATTAAGCTTGCAACCTTTTAAACTCTATCACCAATTTCCCTCTAAGATATCGCTGCGCTAAAACCTCTAGATAAAATCTGCAGATAAAATCTCGAGATCTGGTTTCCATCCCGAAATCTGGCCGCATCTGAAACTGGCCATGGGCGGTGTGTCGAATCCTGGAACGGAACATTTTTCGACTGGAGCCCGCGGCCCGTATAATTTCATTAAACTGGGGGATCGAGTAAAAAACGTTGGGGGGGGCCAACACGATTTGCCTCTTCGAGATCGAGAGTGGAACGATGAGGGCCGCACGCGCCGGACAGAGAGAGACTCGGCCGGGAAGGTTTCGCGAACGAGGGACGAGGACATGTGCGAGGGGACCAGACACAGGCAGAGCTGTGGAGATGGGAACAGACAGAAAGACGAAAGAAACCTGGTGAACGAGCGAGAGCAAGGTACCCACGAGAGCCCAAGTCATCGGACGCTCACACGTCGCGCCGTGTATGGACGCGCACGGTTTCGACGCACACAACTCGAGTTTCTGAGCGCGCGTGTGCGTGTACGTGTGTGCGAGGAATGGACGAAGAGAAACGGGGGAACGCGTGCGTGTGGAGCAGCGCGCGCGATTGCCACGGGTCTCGGTCGCTGCACACGCGTACACTCGCGAACGAAGGCGAAAGGATGAAGCCAGGCCACAGCCTCGAAAGGCTAGAAAGAAACGGTCGAGCAGAGCAGTAGACACGGTCTTGAATCTTGACCTAGGACACGCACCAGCGACTACGTCACAGTTCGACGTACTACGAAGGCTCTCGTACGTGCCCGCCGCTGCCGCGCTCGACATTCACACGGTTCGCCCAGGATGGAAAGGTCGAGCGAGGAGCGAGGTCGAGGCTTTTCCTTGAGCCGCGAGGAAATTCATTCGCTGCGTGAGATCCGACCGTTTCTGCGACAGAGAGAGCCTCTTTTGCATACGCGACCGGGCCGCCCGTCGTGCTTCACGGCGAACCAGGATCGATATCGCGAAAAATCGACCGAACCAATGCTTTTCGCCCAGCCGCTCCGAGGTCCTTGCTATGCACCGGAATTGTACTCGGCCGGTGCAGACGCGTCGTCGATCGAATGGGAATGCGAGAATTGCTTCGCGAACTTCTGCTCAGCAGCTGAGACAGTAAATCGAGAGTTACCTATGGCTTCAACGATTTTTTAAATACATTGTCGAGCTGTCCGTCGAGCTTTCTTCAGCGACGAAATATCATAATCATTTCGAATCTGATTCGGAACTTAAAACTCTTGCAATTCCTGCAAATCCTGAATGTCATCAAGGACTCGATCGTCTTGAAAGTCATTCAATGGTTGAATAAGTATCAGCAGTTGAACAGATTGGCGAAGAGTGACGCATAAATATGTCACTCGGGTATTCAACTTGAGTATGGATAACGCAAATATACGTCGTATGTTTTAATAGTTCGTCGTTTAAACACGAGATAGACGAGCGAGTTGCTGCAGGACCGATCAAGCAGATGACATGGGGGAAGCGAAGTTATGAATAAAGAAAGTTTAGACGAAAGTACATGTCATTCTCTGGACGTTCTTTCCATTCACAAATGCTGATCATAGATTATCTAATCCAAATGAATTATGTAAATGCTGTAAGAAAATGAATTTTAATGATGCATTGTTTTTGCAACGGTAAAGAACTAGCGTACAACGTACTACACACTCGAGATTTTTCTTACACGATGGGAAACGTGTAAAAGTAATTAAAACATACTTAAAAAAACTGCATGAAAGAGAGCCGATGAAACGTACTTGAAAAGTTATTTGTCGACAAATAAATCGTATCATGAACATGCGCACAAATTATTTGAGTGCAAATAAATCTTATTGTGAACATGCGTACAAATTATTTAAGTGCAAGTAATTATTATCTTGTGTGTCGATAAAAACTGTGTTGTTTGCACCGAGGTTAAATTTTTCTACGTGGCGCGATACAAAGCTGCTACTGGGTACAGCAAGAAAAATATGCAAAATCTTCGTGCTCGATTAATTATGTAATCGGGTGACGGTAGGGATGTTTCAATGATCTGGATAGTATCCCTTCTATTAATGCCAGCTTGAAGATGTTTCTATTCGCGGTTGAATCGATAACTCGCTTAAACTAAAGCTTTCATCTGTTGTGGATCGTGTTTTCTTTCGTGAATTCGTGAACTTTGAGCGCGGATATCTCGGAAACTATGCGTTCTAGCGGTAAGACTATTCTATACAAAATTAAAACTGACAAAATGTGCCAGAAGATTGATTCAATTCAGTTTTTCGTTATCTCGCATAGTTTCCGAGATATCAGCGCTCAAACTTCACGAATTGTGAAAAAGAAATTTTTGCCTTAATTGACTAGCTAACTCTTCAGCACAATTAGTGAACTTTGAGCGCGGATATCTCGGAAACTATGCGAGATAGCGAAAAACTGAATTAAATCAATCTTGTGGCACATTTTGTCAGTTTTAATTTTGTATAGAATGGTTTTATCGCTAGGACACATAGTTTCCGAGATATAAGCGGAAAACCGAAAAAGCTCACCGCTCACCTCCTACGGGAGTGGGGACTTTTAATATGTTTACCTGCTGACTAGTCCAAACAAAGACCCAAAGTTAAAAATTGTGTTCCTTCCATTTCCCTCTACAACTTTTCGTTGACTAATTGCCCAGCTCAGATTATAATCGAAAACAATTGTGTGGACCAATCCGTACGCGTCTACAAAAACAAAATAGAATCGAAAGATCAGCATCGACGTATCTTCTAGCCGCAGTTGAACCTAGCAGCAATGCTCGCGCAACGTTGGTCATCGAGAAATTCCAAAAGGAGACACGGCTCCGCTGAAACGCAAGGTTCCGACGACCCCAACAACCGTCTCAATCTACGGAGGCTGAAGCAGTCCCGACAGGCTAAATATTCCAAGCTGACGAGGCCAACAAGACCATCGGCCTATCAACAATCTTCCGGGTGCTAATTCCCCGGCGTGTAATAGTCGCGTCGCTAATGAAGTAATTAAACAATTATACCCGACGCCTAGAGTCCTGGTGCATTGATCGGAGCGGAGAGAAGCTGTTTAAAGCGGTTGAATTATTCAGAAACGGTAACGGCTAGAGGAGCAGGGTCCCAAAAGAAGGGCGACCCGTAGGAATTCCGGCAAGACGTTCCCACTGGAATTCCGTGGCGTCGATGGGAGAGGAGCGATCCGGCTGACAGCTCGGCGACGCGACGCTTTCCTCGTCCGGACGGAAGTGCCACGTCGGGTGCATTGTTGCGAGCCGGGTGTACGGTACGCGGATTGGCCAAATGGAGCGAGCGAGAGAGAGAGAGAGAGAGAAAGAGAGGGAGAAAGACTCGTCGAGAGAACGTTGCTCGGCCCATGTGTTCGCGCGTATGCTCGCTCCTCCGTGTGTACGTGTACGCGAGTGTGGACGCGTGTAGGTGGCTCGGTTGCGAACCACTTCCTCCCGGGACGTGTGCGGTCTTCGAATAATCGGATACTCGTGCGTGCTGCATCGGGGAAAGGATGTGCACCGTTGTAAAGGGAAGCGCAACGAAAAAGAGAAAAGAAAACGGGAGAAAAAGAGAACAGAGATAGGAGAGACTGGGGCTGAGAAAAAGAGGAGAGCTCCGCTCGATGCTCGAATAACACTTCTTTGTACTCTCTATTCCATAAAGCGGACCCGTGGCCGCTTTTACGCATGAAATACTACGCGCGAACCGAGCACGCGGGGGAAACTCGATAATACGTACTATACCGGCCAGCGTGGTAGGACAATTGTGCGCGTGGCTAACGAAACGAGCGACGTTTCGACGATTAACGGTAACCGAACGGTGCCGGCCGGCTGATAGCCACATGGGAGGACGGAGCAGGTGAACGAGAGGACCCAACGTTTCACCTGGAACGTGTGAAAAGCGTCTCTCGAGCCCTTTCTGCGTTTGGTCCGAGCACGAGCAAACACTTCGCCGCTTGTGAACAGATTTCACCGTTCCCAGTTTATCTACGGTCACGAGAGGAATGGTACAACCTCCTTGCTATGGTACGCCGCTATAGTCGCTGCCATATTTTTCAACGTTGTGTCATTATAGGGGCTCATTGGTTTGTCTCGTGTTTGCACTCGACAATATTGTTGATTAAATCAAACGTCCTAATCCTCGAGTCAAACCAGCTTCGAGAGCGACGAGTAAATTTATAGCAAAAATGGGTGGGTGAAATGTAAAACAGCGGAACGATGTTATCGTTGACTTGTTGAAATTATTAGAGGAGGAAGACTGCGAACCGAGGCTCGCGCACCGCAGGATCTAGCATAGATCCGCCGCGTCGCGTCGCGCCGCTCAAACGGCGATGTCGCTTTGAGAATCATTCCGCGCAGAAACGTTTTGCAAGGGAATCGTTCGCTTACGAGCGTCTAAACGTTGCATACGCCGCGCGGCGATGGTCTATCGTCGTGGAATTTCGCCAAGCCCCGCGTGAGAGACCACGTACACAGCCGGTGTACGGCGCTACAACGCGGCCGTCCGCTACTACACGTCTGCAGGATAAAGAGAGAAAAGGGAGCTGATCGGGACAAAGGTCTGACAAAGGAGGTGGAGGTGGCGGCATCGGTGGTAGCGGTCGTGGTGGTGGTGGACAGTGAAGGAGAAAAGGAAGGCCACCGCCGTAGGAAAGAAGAAAAGCGACGAGCACGAGGTTAGGTGAACCCTCGTCGACCGCTTGTGTGCACGTCGTTCGCTGGATATTCGATATCTCCCCCCTCCCCTCACCATGTATCCCCAAGTATTAGCCCCAGGACCGCCGGTACGCGACAAACAAAGACATTTTCCACTTCCGATCAGGCCTTCGAGCCCTCTGTCTCTCTCTCTCTCTCGATCCTCCTCTCCTTCCGAGCCCGCTGCGAAATTCTATCTTATCCTGTCTCACGGAACAGACGTGATTCGCCGCGCGCGAGAAACCAAAGATAAAACGGGGCATCGATCGATTAATCACCGGTCCGGATAGATAGAGGAAACTGTGACGTTGCGCTGCGGGAATGGGTTATCGACGAGAGAAGCCCGGAACGCGCGACCATTTTTCCGCGGACTCGGATTCGAATTTGCGATACGACCATCCGGAAAGGCTCGCCTGCGGAATAAACGCTTAATCGTGCCGCGCTGGCTGGTCAAATGGGTTTTCCCCCGAGGTCATTCCCGCAGTGGGGTCATTTGTCTTTTCCCGGAGATTAGCCCCGGATCAGAGTAATCGTTTTACTACCGATCCGCGCCGGGAATTTCCGGTAGCTTCTTTGCTTACCACTTCAGAATCTCGTTGTACTTTCGTTCCTCGCGCTAGACGTGTTTAACTTTACAGATAGTTGCAGCGTTTAACCGTACGCGTTGCATAGGATGGCCTGTACCAGAAAAATAAAGAATTCGTTTAACACGAGACATACCGAAAACCAAACTAATAATATTTATCGATGCGAAAATTAAAGGTAACGGCTCTGTAAATGCACGCGAACAATCTTGTCAATTACAATCTATTCGCGAAATCTTCAAAAAGGGATGTCGTTCTGTTAATGAAAATGCACGATGCACCGGTAAATGTGCAAACTGGCTCGAAGAACGCGAGAAACGCGGGTCGGAAAAACGGATCGCACGAATTTGCTAGACCAGAGACGGGACGCACGGTCGCCTGACCTACGGTTAGGTTTAACGTCCCTATTAGCGGATGTCATTTGAATGGGAATGTAATAAAAGTCGCGTGCAGCATAATTTAATTCAAGGTCGGGCACACACTCGCCTCCAGCAGTTTGCAGAACGCCGTGATTATCGCGGACGCGGGCCCATCGTGTGTACGGTGCTGCGCGCGCGCAATTAAACACGCGCGGACTGTTGCGTTTTTATCGCGGGGGAATAAAATTTAGTGGTCCCGCACGGTGTCTGCTCGTGACGGACCGCCATTCCGACGGGATCCGTCGGCCTGCACGCAAAATTGCACGCGACATGCAGAATCTGAGCCTCTATTCTCCCGGCGATCAACTCTGGCGACAATGATGCTCGATCGTGGACTATCGATTGCCTTTAGAGATGTGCGAGGTCGCGAAAATGTCGGGTCGAGAAGAATTTTACTCGGGATGTCTCCCCAACATTTTCGGGTTCTCGCACACCTCTGATTGTCTGGTGTTCGCACGGAGATTGTATGAATTTCGGGATTAGTCGAGTGGGATCGAGCGGTACGGGCTCGGAAAGAAGAAACAAGCCTCGCTATGAGATGCCGAAGGGCGGTTCTGGAGGCGAGCGACCTCTGGTCGAGGGTAGTCGGTGCACATGGCAGACAGAATAAGTAAAAAACGAGAAAAACCGCTCATTTCAGCCAACGCGCTGTAAACATCTGCTAGGCGGGGGCACGTTGGCTCGACGATGGTTCTCAACCGAGATCTCAATAGGGTTCATCGTCGAGATTCGGAGGCGTCTCTCTTTCCTCGGCGAATTCTTCTCCGGTTTCTCTGTCGCAACTTCTCTCTCCGTCGTTCCCCTGTCAACGTTCTATCTTCTTCATCGTCTACCTTGAGGCTGTTTCTGCTCGTTTGTTCCTCTCGGGCGAGGGTTAAGTGTCGATCGAGTTTCGAGCATGAGAACGGAAAGGAGGCCCGGTGTGGGTCGGCGGCAGCTGCTTCGGAGCCCAACAAAGGCAACAACCACCGCACACCGTCGCCGCCATGGGTTGCTACTACATATTCGAACGCTGCCATTGGCTGTCCCCGTCGCCGCCACTGATTTCTCGGCTCTTTTCCCCGGGTTTCGGATCTCGAGAGAGCAGCCGCGGAGAGCTGGCCCCCGAACGATTTTATTGTTGCTCGAGGTCGAACGTGTCCCCGCGGTACACGTCCTGTATCGTTCTTCGAAGAATCGGGCAAGGTTTCGAACGGACGGAGAAAGCGCGGGAAGGTTTCGACACCGTCGTCGCCCTGCAAATTGAAGCGAGGAGGAATGGCAGAGAGCGAGCGAACCGTGTTGGTCGGTCGGTTTGTCGGCCGGTTCCACGGCCTCGTGAACGCAAGAGGAACAAGATGAATGCCGAGAGACAGAATTGAAGTGCGTGGCAAAGTATGTCGTTAAACACCGGGAGAAGGAAATTCGATGACAACAGCGCATTCAGACGCGCGCGGCCAGTTTCTCTCCCTCTGGTGTAAAATTCCACTCGCGGCGGAAGTTCTTAATTTTGTAGCCGACTCTCTGCGGTCGAAGGGAACGGGGCCAGGAGAGACTTTCGAAAATAATAACCGGCGGAACCTCTCGTGGTCCTGTGACCGTATCCGTTCGCTAAAGTCGAAAACAGCTTTTCGAAGAGAGGATGTAATTGCTGTTTTCCTTTTCCGGTATCGTTATCGTGTCACTTCGGCAGACACGTACGTACCGCGTATGTAGAATACAGCACGATTTCGACAAGATCGAAGAGACGAAGCTTCGCTGTGGCGCCACCGGATCGACGAACGTGTTCTTCGGTGTAATAAAGCGTTGTAGAGAGCCGAGACAAGTGAATTCGCCGTTATAAATTCTCCGGCTGCAAATAAAGATCTTATGCGCCACGTTTCTGGGGCTGTCCCCTCGGAGCGGAGCAGTTTGACCACACCGGGCGAACAAGTCGTAAAATCCTCGGAAAGATTCCCCCGCCGTCTGTTCCCGGCTTTTTACGAAGGCGCGTGAACAGCGGTAGGGCCTGTACGGGTCTATTAACACGGTTCCGTAGCCGACACAGATCTTTCATTTCGTTGGAAATGAGTAGCCGAACGTCGTGACCTAGCGAGAGGCGCGTGCTAGAACCCGATAAACAGTCTTTCCGTCTCGAGAATTCTCGGACCATCTCCGAAACCTATAAAGATCCCGAGTCCCTGTTCCACGATCGAGTTCCCCAATGAATCCACCGCGATTCTACGAGCATCCTCGAGGTACCGGCAACCAATATTCGACCGTCCCAACCAACGACTGTCCAAACAACCATAAGCCCGTTACGAGAATAGTCCAGGCGGTGGTTGAGTAATCAAACGTTACTCCGGAAACCGTGCCCACTCACGAAAATCGGGTACTCTTTCCGTCGTAACAGTCACCCACTGGCGAACAATAAATAGACGCTAGGCGTCGAATCGACGAATTCGATAACGTCGCGCGGACATTTCGCTAAACGAATAAAACTGTCTCGCGACAGCTGGCACGCGTCGCACGTCTTATTCTCCAGATGGAGAAAGCTCGGTAGACGGGGCTCGGAACGAAATAGACGCTGCTGCGTATCCGAGGGTTACAACCATCTGTAGACTTCGGCAGACTTTTTAGGCCGACTTGTCCTCGCAGTGCATCTTCGCGGGAACAATTTTTAACAGTTTCCAACCGATCCAAGTAAGCCCGTCGAAGTTATGCGAGTTTGAAGTACGTACACGGCTCTCGGAGCTGTCCGACGATTAAACCGATCTATGGAGGTCCGAGAGAACCAAGATTTATTGGAATTTTCGAGCCTGTAGCTGATGCTGCGAGTTAACTGCTATGTACTTGATAAATCTCGTTAGTAGTTACTTGACGCTAGTTGATAAATTATTTTCAGAGAGGCTGATTACTGGGACCGAAATACGGCACTTCACTCTAGTTCAATTTTGGAGTTGACATTCGCCGCTTAACACGTCGAACGAGAAGTCCTGAAAAGATAGCAGGTAGACCTGCGGGGGCGGATTCGCAGCCGACGGGACTTATCTTCGTCGAGGGAGCAACGTGTCCATAGGTTACGCGAGACCGCAGCTAACGACCTGGATAGCCAGCCGTGATGTTTCCAAAGTAGCGTCATCGTTCGACGCGATGCGACACGAGGCGACGAGTCTGGCGACGGAGTCCCTCATTACAACTTCCGGCCCAGGAGACCGAGCCAGAGAGTCCCCGTCGACAGGAGAAAGAAAGAGAGACTCGGCAGTTCGACGGACCGGCTAGCTGCGAGAGAACGAGACGGGCTGAGAGAGCGCGCGCGGGTGTCGGCGCAGCCAAGAGAGCTGGAGGGAGAAAGAGCGAGAGAATCGAGCGAAAATGCTCAACAAATAGCCACATCCTCATAATGGAACGGCGTATCAAACTCATTAGACGTCGTTATTGAATCGACACGATTACGCGTTCCGCAGAAAGACTCGATATCTTTCGAGTCCAACGCCGAACACGGATCGACCCCGAGACCTCGTCGATGGGATACGGTAGGTATGTACTCGCTCGTTGCACGAGCACGTGGTTTTTCGCAATGAACGAAGTGTCTAAAAAGAACCTCCATGAAATGACCATTTCCACCGAGCTACATTGCGCGAACAAAATGCAACGAACGAAGCTCGCGTGAAGAACGGGCAATTGATCGGCGCGGTGCGATGAGTGAGAACTCACTGTGTAGATTCGCTTGCGCGCACTTGCTACGATGATCCCTGCCGCTCGCAACAAGCCCGTAAATGGTCCGAAAGGTGAGAATCATCGAACCGATACGTGCCTACCGAGTGTCGGAGAGATTTAGGCGCGCTAGCCGCGGGATCTCTGGCCGCGGCGCAGCAGTGATTCATACGTTAAACTGGTTCTGCGACGGGGGCTGCACACGTCGAAAGCAAAGAATCCCGATCTACGCGACACAATACAATGTTAGAGAGAAAACGGGCCGCCCGCCCGCGGATTTGCTACCCTGCCTCCGCTGCGCTGCTAATGGAAAAACGAACTTTCCGACTAATAGACATTGCAGGCGTGCTTGGGGACTTGTTGGCATGAGTGAGCGACTACGATCAGTTAGGTACAATGTGATACATACTACACGGAGTTCGATGGTGACTCCTAATCGAGGTTTTGTATCCTCGAAGAGACAATGATTTGTGTTGGTCTTCTACAGGTATGTTCGCAATTTCAAGTGATCTATTTTGCTGATCCCAATCATCGGCTCACATAATTCCTCGCATCGTAATTTCATAGGCGTTAACAAAGTTGAACAACCCTCGTGATTTGTATTATGCTCCGTTTTCCGACAATGCACTGAACGAATTAACTATGTTATAGGAGCGTTAACTGTACTTGTATCCTCATTAAAAATGAAATACGATACGTTGTATACGCTGAATAGTCGATGTACGAGAATATTAACAAAATAATGCATCCTCTACCGCCAGCAGAGCATTATAAAAAATTGATGTAGCGTGACTACAATTAAATATCTCGAATGATGGAGCTGATGATATAAATTTGGGTTATAAGCAGCATAATTTTATGAATAGTTGATCGAAACTGAGAATTTTGCCCCCATAGCTGCCGCGTTCGATACGCACGCAGTGCACCACGTGACGAAGGATGCGACGAAGGGCGCGACGACTGGGAAGGCAGGAAGTTTTACGTAAGAATGAGGAAATGTGTTGCATCGTGGCACCGCGGGGCTTAGAAAAATCGTCGAAAACGCGGGCAAGGAACGCGAGATTCGTGTTAGACGTTATCTCGCGTGTTACGTTTCACGCTCGGCCGGTGGTCGTGGCTCGAGAACGGATCCACAGAATATATATACTCTATTGAGGACGCAATCTCGTTAATTAGAATCACCTACAGGCCGGAGTGTGGCCGTGTGCGAGAGCCGATATTCGAGGGGCGCGATATTGAAAATCAAGGACGACGTTAACGCTTCTCGAATAATACTACAAATTTCTTTGGATCTGCCGTAGAAGAGCGTTCCAGAGAAGCACAGTCGCAACGACGAGCGTCAGCGACTCTCAAACTGCCATAGGCCGGGCTGGGCCGGGTGAGACAGAGGATGCGAGAAAGCCCGGCCGAACGGAAGGGACGATAAGCACGTACGGAAATCCGTGGCGGGTTCTGAATTTAAAACACGCACAGTCTTGACATAGTTCTAACTATCCGCGCCTAATGTTGCTGAACGGTCAATATTAGCGCGCTTCACACGTGATCACCGGAACACGCTCTACGGCTTCTTCCTTTGCGCGCCATCGTTTCGCGTTCTATCGACGATAGAAGTAGACGGATTGATCTATCGTGGCCACTCGACGGTCGGGTTAAAAAAAAATCGAGTCTTTCTTTCCTGAAAGACCAAATGAAACGACTCTGTCTTTAACACAATTTTTATTGGTTCCGGTTGATTTAATACGGCTACTCGACAATCAGATCATCGAATTACGTACCAAGGCTTCTTTGGAATTCGTTCCGAGCAATGAAACGTTTTCAATCAACGTTTACTCGTTTCACGAGCTACGAGCATAAAAGAGAAAGATCGAAATATGTTAGGGACAATTTTATCCGGAAAGACTCTTGCAAACCTTCGAACTGTGTTCTCGACTGCCTATTTCATGCAACTCGGAGCTTTCCGAGTGTGACACGCTGATGGAGTGTAGCCGAGTCAACCCTTAATCGATCACCGGTTCCATTCTGACCCAGTATTTCAGCTACTCAGCTCCCGGTGATTAATTTCAACCGAGAGTTGCACAATTGAGTGCAATAAGAAGATCTCCATGGATCTAGACGAAGTGCTACTGAAAATATGTTTAAAAGTCATTGTCACCTGTACAATCAGAGTCGCCAGATTAAGACTTGTGTCCCCACTGTACCATCCCCTTCTGCGACGCTACTTCCCACCCATTCGCCGCGGCACGGTCACGTGACGGGAGAGGGTAACTGTTTCCCCACAATTCATGCCCCTCATCTGATGACTCTGAGTACAATCATCGAAACCGGAGTCTCAAAAGCATGCAGAGTGTACAGAGATGAATTCCTGGCGAAGCATTTATCAGACGAAAGTTTGCGTGACGCCATCAGACCTGCTGGAACATTGATAGCCCCAAATGAATTTGATCGGTTTGTTGCGTCGCATGAAAATTTCATTTATTGAGATCTCGCGTGACTTTCAGTTCTATTATGCAGACAAATAACAGAGTGGGCAATTTGATTGGAATTGACGATGTCGATGGAAGCATACGAGACAAGAGAAAAAAAGAGTTTCCGAATTGTTGTCAGTGTTGGCTGTTGTAGACGGTTAAAGATCTGTCGGTTTCTTCAGTGTACAACACTGCTTTTCGTCGACGAAGCAGTGGAAGAACGCATGAAATATTATCTATGAAATAGCTAACTGTCCGGGGAATGCTTTTGGCACGAGCATGGCGACGCGGTTGCCAGGTACGCAATTCAGATATAATAAAACGTTATCGACCAGATAACGGGGACGACGCAACGGTCTTCTCATGGAAAATGATATCGGCGTAATATACCATCCGAGGTATCGAACTCCATTAAAATAGAGGCTGCATCATCCAAATCGTTATTCTCCAATCAACCTTTCAGGGACAACGTGGATGCATCGTATCGACTCCGAGAATTATTAAAAAATTCATTACGCCAGGTCCAATTATCAACGATACGATTTTCCTATGTTATTGTTTGCTTTTCTAGAATGCTAACACTTTATTTTATTTCTTCCGTTAATGTTTTTAATAGAGGATTCATTGACGTCTTCAATTTTGGAAATTTTACAACAATTTCGAATTTCATCTACTCAATTTCGCTATAAATGCATAAGATCCGCAGTCTACTTATTAATAAACTTTCCAATAGTTGTGGTGTACTAAATGGAAGCTTAAAACTCTTTCAGAGGTAATAACTCCGAATGAAATGATTAGATTACACTACTGAGGGTGACTTGATCAGATCCTTGACCAGAGATCCATTAAAAAATCGTCAGCCATGGTCCGGAAAGTAAATAATGTGTTAACCAGTACCACGCTGGTTATACAGAAACAAACTAGGGGTCGGTCGTCGTCTCTGAAGGATTGACTAGTCAATGAGTTGGTCATTAATTAGCGGCGTCCGATGACGATTTCACGAGAGTAAGAATGATACAACGGCGACCCGAATAAGGAAAGGAATTTACGATTTTTATGGATTTCTAATTCAACGGAACGCACGCTCGATAGGGCCGAACGAACGGCTTTGGCAGCCGTCCAATTCCGCGTTTGCAAAATTGTATCTCGCGTGGTAGAATTGCGCGCGCACTTGTACGGGACGACAGATACGCCCGGTGGCCAGGAACGAGACGCAGATGATCGATCGACGGCACGTGCTATCGATAGGCGTCCCTTCCGCGTATATTTACACGCGTTCCATATTTCATCGGAATATGCATGGAAGTATATATTGAAAACGATTTTAATCCCAGCCGGCGAGCGCCAAATTCCATCGTGGTTCGTGGAGAAATCGAAAAGTGTTTGTTAAACGATCGGGAACGCCGCATCGTTACTGCCCCCAAGAAAAAAAGAGTCCTTCTTTGTATTATCTCCAAGATTAATCGGTAAGAGCGTAGATCTCGCGGAGGTAGATGTAACGGAGGCCGCAGGCTCTCGGTATTGATCGCCGCGATCGGAGTTACGAGATTATTTATCGCGGTGCACGATCTCTGACAGACGGTAAGATTTAAATGGCAAGCCACGTGGCGCCACGCCGCGGCCACTCAGCTTTTCTTAATTCCGAAACACACGTCACGGAACGCTCGAACCGCGTCCCACGTCCGCGAGTGTTTCGAATTTCTCCGTAGAGATGCCGGTTTCTTTCGAGAGATTCGCTTTTCGCGGAAATGTCTTCCTTCGAGATCAAGTCGTCGATAAACGCTTTCAGATGAACGATAATCGGGCACATTTATTACCAGGGGAATTTTGTTGACCTTAGTTGCGTCGAAGATTAACGTGTTATAAGTAGACTGCGGATCTTTATGCATTTATGACTCCAACAAATTTTCCAGATAATAAAATTCCGCAGAATTTAGTACGATTTTCATTTATTTCAGATTCAAAATGACCTACCATCACTGAGAATAACATTCCACGTGATTCCACTTTCTTGAAATTTATCTACGAAAATTACTGCTCAGTGTGAAATGAAACATCATTTATCTTACGTTAAGAAATCGTGGTTTACTAAATTTTTATTATTAAAATTGGTAAGAGAAGAAATCAATTTTTATGCAATTCCTGTACGGCGTAACCGATGCACACAATTGTTATACATATTCCATAAAGATCCACGTATGTGGGGCTGAAGGGTAACGTAAAATGTGCGTGTTCAATTCTCCAAACTCAATAACTTATTTTTAGAAAATAGTCTGTAAACATATGCGTTCACGTAAATATCTCCAATACATTTTACACCAACTGAAATGTCACAGAGTACCGCAAAAAATCAGGGGTTGAAACGCGCGATCGCGTTCGTCAAACACACGTGCGCATACGTTAAATCTCCTTTCAACTGCCCAACAAAATATTTCCTGCTTCGACTATGTATGTATTTACATTGCATACAAGGAAAACCAAGTTGCTTGCGCGCGAAGAGGGGCGGTTGCATCGGCCGCATCACGTGGATGTCTGTCGACTTTGTTTGTGTTCGGGAACCGTGCTTTGACGTTTAGGAGGAAGATGGGGCTCGTAAAACTTTCAGGCGAGCGTTTTGTTTGAAATTTCGTAAGTTTAACGGTCGCCGAGGTTTTCCGTGTCCTCTACCGAAACGATGGCTCGTCGGCTACCGTAAACACCGCTTAATCGCGGCGCTACCGGATAATAACAATTGCTTGGCTCGTGTAAACAATCCGGCAAAAACCGTTATCGGCGAGATCGCGCCGAACAGCACACGTCGGCGACGCGTCGTGTCCAGCCGAACCGACAAACCGTTGCGCAGCTCTCGCAATCTCGCGAAGCGCCGAGCTGCGTCCGCCATGACAGGTCCCACCGGATCGGCGCGTCGTTCGAAACATTGTTGTGCCCTGAGATAGTGCAAAACCGCGGCTATTCCGGATACATTTCCTGAAAATGGCGTAGTACGGAGGAAAGAAGGGATGAAAAGAACCGCGAGAGACCGATTTTTCCGCTTCGGCGATCTCGACTTGTGTGAGCAATACCTTTCCTATTCCTATATCGTAGCACTTTTCCTATTCGTCTATCTTTATACTTTTCCTCTGTCCAAATATATGTACTGTTTCCCCGAAGAAAGATGGACGTCGACGTCGCCATCGCGTCGTCGCAAAGGTAGTCGATGAACGGCCGCGACCTACGACAGGGTTCACTGTACGACGATCCACCGGGGCTCACCGAACAAATTTGCTTTTCGAAGTTAGATTGGTTTTAATTGCACCATTACTTGATACCGCGGCTCCTCGCAGCGTGCACGCTCACGCCCGTGCCAATGAACTGTCTGTCGGCGGTGCTATACGCGGCAGGCAGATTCCGGGTAACAAGGAATGCAAAATAAAGTACATACTCGCCGCGACTTCGACTTACGTAAACGCCACAAACGAACGGCCTGTCCGTGTGTCCTGTCGCTCTCGATCGCCGGCTTCGGGGATCTTCTAGTCTAGCAATTTTCAAAATCATTTCGACATTCACTCTACATATTCAAATTTACTCAACATTAATACAATTGATTTTATGATTTCTCGGCGCAAGGTTCGATCATTTGTAGAAACTAGCAAATTTGCAATTATCTAACCATGTTTCTCGACGTTTCGATCCTTATGTGGATACCACAGTTTTGATTTTGGTCAAGTGAATACTATTCACAGGGGAATCTATCAACACTGTTTTCAAAAGTTTTAATAATGCCGTCACACTCTTACTAACGAAACACCCTTATTCCTTAAAACCGTCCAATTGTAAAAGGAAGAAACAAATTTTATTTTGATCCCGGTACCTTGTAGTTGATGCAGAACATTTTTATTTTGCATGAAGCTTACCGATATCGAATTGGCTGGCGTTCTACTCTTTTGCGAATAGTTCTGCTGAACCCACACGTGATGCGAATTTCATGGTGTTTCGTGCATTTTTCTACAGACGAACTACATGAGCCATCTTCCAAAAATATAAAAGGATACACGCGTTACTTTGTCGCCGGCAACAAGCTCAATCTTGTTGAAAACTTGTACTTTTTTTACCGTTTTATGATAAAAAAACAGCCTGAAATTAGCCTACAGTATCGCCTCGACCAGAATACCCCCTGATGCAGTATTATTAGACCGAAAAAGTATCCGAACACGTTTCACGCCCACCGCGCGACTACCCGGAAGTCACTTTCAACATTCGCACCGGCAGTATCTGCGAAAGAGCACAACGAATATCTTTGTTGACGCGCGGTCGAACGCGATTCGTATCCATCAGCTCGACTCCATACAATCATGATTTATCGAGTCACGATTTCGAGTTTACTTTTCGATTTGAAGATTTATCCGACGATAAATCGTTATTGATTTTGAAGGATGGCTCGCGCACGTTAGATCGGTGCACACAGCACGCCATTTTTCCCTCCCCGATGATTTCAATAGCGACTAACGTAACGGATGATGCGTTTTTCTCAGTGAATTCTATAGGGACACGTCTACGCGAAGACAAAGATTGAAATGTAAATTTCGATGCTGGTAATGCGGAGATGTTGATAGATGAATCGAACGATATCCATTCGAGACAGTCGAGATGAGTAATGAACAGTTTTCAAAGCGATTAGTCGGGATCGTACATAACGAGCTATGTGACAGATTGTGTAGATAATCGTTATTTTACCGTGTTTGTTCGATTGACAAACATCGGCTACTGTTGATCGTGATACACACAATGACGAATCTATCCTGTAGAATTGTAGATAGATAAAGAAATTTACCATTTCCTTTTTCCCCGATCTAATTTTAGGGAACTTTCCATCAAAGAAACGAATAAAATTTTGCAAGTTTCACTCTGCGAAGAATGTGCTGATGAGCTTTCGACTTCGAAATCGATTTCGACGACATTTTGGAGAATTATCGTCCCCACACTTCGACCATTTTGATCGACAAGTAAATCCTTACGCTAATACGTATGTTCTTCATGATAAAGCACAATTATTTTAATACCATACATTTTTACGTAGTATATCGTATCATGATGCATTTAGAGAATCTTGTCCCTTAAAATTTTGCACTCGGAAATGAAACATTTCTTCCGACCTAGAATAATTCCATTCTATATGACTTTTTTAATTTGATAGATATTTAAATTTTTAGTAATTAATGAGTAGACTGCGGATTTTATGCATTTACGACAAAAATGAGTACGTACAATTTAAGACAGTGGAGATACATATTAAAAAGATTTAAGGCCACCAGTGTATTAGTTTCACCTTAATAAGATAATTAAAAGAAGAATGAAATTGTTATTTGGCTCCTGCGTCTTGCAATCAATGCAAATATTTTTTATTTTGCATAAAGATCCGCAGTGTATTAATGAGGTACCAACATATTCATATTAATAACGTAAATAATATTTTAAATAATGGTACAGCAATTTTTAGTGGTGACCCGAGCCACCACTCGAGTGCCAACGGTTAAACTTAATGAATCATGAAATCGGTAAGCACAATTTAAAACAGTGAACAGACTAAGACGATTTAGAAACGTCAATGTATAATTTTCAATTTACCGAGATTATTAAAGAAAGAACCATCTACTCGGATCTCGTTTCCCACAATTTATGTACCCGCAACATTTTTATTTCGCATAAAGTTTCGCAGTCTAATGATCACCATTGTCACTAAATTCTGATAATTAAATGCGGACAGCGCAATACTTCTTTAACGAGTGCCATTATCTCCGAACTATGTGCACAGTGTATAGAGCAATTATAGTATACATCGCACTTGATACGTAGACGGAAACTAAATGACTAATCAACTTGTAACGAAGTACCGCAGGTATCTTATATTCCAAGATTGAATTTTATCGTGATGCAATTTCGCATTAACCCAATAATGTACAATTTGCAAACCGCATAGGCTTCCGCGTGAACATCAGTGCGCGGCCGGTCTACAAGGTTAACTTACTATGTTTCCGATTAATCCAATTACGAAGCAGATGTTAGTATGTATTGAAAAACTACTTAAATAATTTCAATTCATATCTATGTTCCGTATCTCTACAAATTGGCCTCGCGAGGATCAAGTTCCAAACAGTACTTTCACCCTCTAGCCTCGAATAAAAAAAGAAATCTCTGCGCGATTTCCACGAAATTCGAATTAAACTATTTACAACCATTCTTTGCAACTATCTTTGTAAGATACAACTCTGGAAACAATGTTTTCTCATCGTAAACGACCGTCCACGTAATATACTAAGGAACATCTAGCTGCATTCTACAAATACTTTGTAAAGTTTCGCGATAAAAGATATCGGACTACACCACTGTCACTAGAGTCCACGGGCGACGTCATTTTTCTATGTATAACTACACTGCGGGATCTTTATGCGAGATAAAAACGTTTCGAATCGACTGTATATAAGAAGAAGGAACAACATAAAAATCGATTTCACCCCTTAACAACTTTGTTACGTTAAAATAAACATTACAACGTTCTTGAATTTTTCAAATCTTTCACCGTTTTATATTTCGCCGGAACAATTTCTTCGTAAACGCATAAAGATCCGCAGTCTAATTATACCGCTTCGCTGGTGTGTACCAGTGAACAGTAAAGGGTTAAAACATGTGACTGCGAGCGAAGAGCGAATGCGTATGGCGGCCCTACTACCGTACCGTTCCGCCATCGCGAACCTCGCGAGAGCGAGGAATTGGATCCACGGATTCTAAGAGGTTATGTTCGCGCTTACCTTGTCTGCCGACGATCTCCGCCACGTGCTCGCTGCTAGGCACCGGCACGCACTCGGTCATGTTCTGGCTCTTCTTCGAGCGTGCCTCCTCGAAAACACCAGCCGGTGTCGTTTGCAGAGGGTCCGGGTCGTTGGTTGTTCCGTTGCCGGTTCCTGTGCCAGTACCCGGGCATCCGGCAGTGCCCTCGAGACCGAGCATAGATAATTCCAACGCCAATTGTAGGGCCCGTTGGTCCTCGAGGGAAGTGGCAGCACCACTATTGGCGCCGCGATCCATTTCTCTGAATAAACTGGTCGGCATTATGCTGTTCGATTCAAACTCGTCGCGTTTCGGTCGCACCGGCAATGTCAATGATAACGTGTGTGTATATGAGTGTGTGTACTACGTTCGTATTTGCACAGATTTCGAGCCACGGTATCTCTGCAATTCGCCGATCCTCGCACTGATTCTCTTTCTTTCGTTCTCTCTGGTCCAGATCCTCACAGTCTCGTTGTATCTCGTGTTCGTACGATCGAACGGGTGTTGATCCGCGCCGATACAAAGTCTTCGCTTTCGAAACGATCGGACAATATAAAACACACACGCGCGGAGCCGTACACCACACACACACACGCGAGCGCGATTATTTAGGACGAAGGACTAGAGTGGCGTGGTTGATTTGTCACGCGAGACCCGCGACCGTTAACAAGGAGATGTGACGCTGTTGCACGCAGGATAAACGAGCAAAAACCAACGATGCACCGTAGAAAAATAAAATCGTCGACTCGCCCCGACCGGTGATCGGTTTTATCTGGTGTGTTGTTCCTTTTTGTTCGCTCAGGGTCCCTCCTACTCGGTGCGGCGCGCACGATACTCGGCCGCACGGCGTGAGTGTTGCTCGCACACTGGAAACGTGTGGGCCTACCCGCTCGTAATCTCGTGTCTCGTCCACGATCGCACGTCCTTTTCCCGTCGATCGTTCCGTCTCACTCGGGCGCGCGCTTTCTTTCACCGCGTGGTTAATGCCAGCGACGAAAATGGCCTTCTCGATGTATTCGCACTGGTCGTGTGTAGAGCGCAGTTCGTAAACGATATTCGTGTTTCTCGAGAGCGCGCGACTAGCAACCGTGAAAATCTAGCCGATACAACTCGTGTGTTTTGCTTTCTTCGTCTGTAGCTCTGTATTTGTTAACCGATATACACACATGTATATATATAACTCTATATGTACGTGCGTGTATATATATACATGTATATATGTATATATATATATATATGTATATATATATGTAAGAATTCGTTCGTTCGTCCTTCCTTGTGTGTTTCTATCCTTTATGTCTCTCGTTCGCTTTCTCGTTCTCGTTCTCGCCTTCGACGGGACGACGTAACGTAACGTAACGTAACGGGCGCGTGTATCACGTTGTGGGAGCCTCGTCACCGGCCGACTGACTAAAGCGTCCGAGAGCGTCGTCGCGCGACTGAAGCACTGAAAACGGAGGCAAGGGGCGCCGCGCTCTCTCTCTCTCTTTCGATACTTCTTTCTCTGTTCGCCACGCGTTCTATCCTTCTCTCTCGCTTTCTCTCACACTGTCGCTGTCTCTCCCTCACCGCGATCTTTCCTTTCGAAGGCAGGCGCGTGCAACTACCCTCTCGCTCGTGTTAACACTGCGATTGACTGCGACGTACTGCGACTGCGGGTGCTACAGCCGGCGCGCCGCCATGTGCCGGACGCCGGCTATGCGCCTCGCCGATTGGTCGGACGGGTCACGTGGCCGCGTACCACCCCTCCCCACCACTCGACGACCAACCGGCGTAGAAAGTGCGAGCGCACCTACCGGCCGAGAGCGCCGCGCTTCGTTCGCCTCCGGATACGGGCGCGTGCACTCTCGTCTCTACCGGCTTGCAACCCCCTCCGTATTACCGCTCGTGCTCGCGAGCCTTCGCGAAGTTTCCCTATAGATCCGCCGCGCCGGCTGCACCACCGATTTTCCACGGCGGTGATTGCCAGCCCCGGACCTAGATTTCGATCCCCTAGCTCCATCTAGCGGCGGCAGACCGAGACGCCTCGACCCCGAGGGTTGCTCTTTCATTCTAGTCGGCGTCACCTTGTTTACTTATTGTCCGGACTCTGAAATATGAATTTTTCGAAAATGGAATAGCCTGCCTGCCTACGGTTTGTTGTTTTGTTTTTATTATTGACAAATTTACATCTCAATGGTCAACTCTGATCAGCGCACGGGTCAACGTGTCCGTCGTCGATTCGATTTATCCCCGGTCCGCTCGTTCCCAGAGACTACCGGCGACGACACCGCGTTTCCCATGAACGCTCGCCGGCATCGGTCTCGTTCACTCGCGAACCTCGCGATACAACACCCTTTTCTCTCCGCGACGCGCCGCACACCCGTCAACGACCTCCGCCGATGCATATAGGGTGCCTGGCAAACGTGCTCCGCCGGGTACTTTTTCGAGGTGCGTGCAGTCATTGCGGCAACATCCGCGGCGCAAGGGAAATGCAACAGGAAGGAAATTTACGACTCCCTAGAAATAATAGCGAGGCATCGTTCGAGTCGTAAACCGTAGTTGGATCGTTTGAGACTCTATCACGCCGTAAATTAGACACGACGTCCGAGAGTATTTCAAAGAAAATCTCGACCGGTCCGCGCGCAGTATTGATACGAAAGTCGGATTCCTCGCCCCGGGATTTTGTTACGGTTTAATTATATAGTCGACGTCCCGCGATAAGCGTTTACGATCCGACCTCTTTCACCGTAAATTTCTGTCCGTTTCTGATCCGATCATTAGTAGATTAGCAGTCTTTGGAAGTCGCTTACAAATTCGTGCCGCGAGGATACATTCCCGCGGACAAATATTTCAGTCTCGTCGAAATGTTCGACTCTCTCGCTAAACTTGTTTCTACGGGATCGCCCCGCGTCGACGCGTCTCGTATGAACACGTTCCGCCGTGTAATCCGTGTAGAAGGATTAACTTTCTGTAATCGAGGTTTCGAGGAGAGCATCTCAACTATGGATCGGTTAAGCTAGGTTAAGTTCCTCGGATCTGTCGTCCTTGAACTCCCTCGGCGATGATTCCACGGACTCCGGGAGAGCGTGTTGCGTGCGCGAATCGTCGCCGATCGCGGACCAACAACGCAGCCGATGTTGCAATTTCTACGGACGTTCGGGCAATTAACATAAGCGTGAATTCTCGGAAAAAAAGCCGGATCGTTAATTCTTGCTGAAAAACCCATTAAAATTCCATTCTCATCGGGCATCGCAAAAACCCGAGGGTCGTTACGCGTTCGTTGAAGAGCACACCTTAATAAAGGGACATCCTCCCCTCTCCCTCTATTCACGGGTTCTCTTTAAAGGAGCGCTGCGATAATTTTTTAAAAGGAACCAGTTCGGAGCACGTATAAAGCCGAACGATACAAGAAAGGTCTTCCTCCTTTCTTTCTAATTGTCCGAGGTGCTCGATACGCCAAGGATACCAGATGTAATTACTTTAGTCGATACCTGTAACCTCTTAATAATCGGTGAAAATCACGGTTCGGCAAAAACCGCACCTGTACAACCAGCGGGGGCTTTGTCGAGAGTGAAAAGGGGGGAATTCGGGTCTAAACCGATCTAAATGCACCGCGGACCTTGAACCGAGGTGCAACCGTGATCCATTGTTCTCTGCCGACGACCCTTCGTCCTCTCCCCAGAACCGACCGATTGCTCGATTTTTAGACGGGCCCGTGCAATCGGGCCTCGCGTCCTCCATTCTCGAGGACAGCCCGAGACGCTCCAGAATCATTCCGGAATATCAAAAACTTTTACTGCCTGCGCCTCGGTATCTCGTATGCGAAGTATAAAAGATTCACTGGACGAAAATTTGGTACCCTTTTATTGCCGCGTCGCTGTAAACTTTATCAATCGGCAGGTATCGTCGTCGCAGAATGAAGCAAAGGGACGAAGATTCGCCGAATTTGCGACTCGCTGACACCTGTCGGCGGACAATAAATCATAATAATATCCATTCACCTCACTTACGTCTTATAAATGTCTAGAAAAATCCTCAAAAGACGGTAGAAAAGTCCGTCGGCCGTTTTCGTTTACCTGTTCGAAATTATGTTAAGAGGCGCGTAATAAATTATCCAGGTACCAAAAATCTGTGAAACGGCACCGTGAAAAATTCTGGAAACCTGCTCGCCGGCCGCGTCACGGCGAGTCATTCGACAAATTACCTTCTGCCGGCGAGAAAGAACAAAGTGATGTATCTCCGGCGTTGGTCCGAAAACTTTCTCGCGAACGGAATAACTACGTGAGCTCTCGTTCGGCAAAGGCGACTAATTTTGTTTCTCATCGTTCTCCGAAAGCAACGACCTGTGCACGCTCTCTCAAGGCTGTCTCGGGACGCCACCTTTTGCCACGAGCACCTGCCGACTTCTGGCGAGAGCTCGTGCTCTCTCAACTCGCTCGTAAATACCTCGGAGTTATCGTGTACATGCTTCCCGAAACTACATTCCCGCTTGTCTCTTTTTATCGATGCGACGATGAGCGGGCCGATTCGGGCCCCGAGACCCATGCCCAATTTACGGCCAAGCCTTGCAACGTGCCAGCGCGCGTGCACCCTCTCGCAGGGGTGGCTCCACCCCCCGAAACATATGCGCACCGTCACTCCTCCGCTTGACACTCGAGTGTGAAAATAACGTGTGCGCGCACGTGCGTGTCAGCCGCTTATTCATCGATCTAATTGCCTCGGTAATCACTATGTGTAATCAGCTGATAATCGATGACAGCTATAATTCTGATATAATTGCGGTAGAACCATCGAACGCTGCGCACGTTAGTGTCGGAACTAGGGCTGCTATTTTACTTCGAAGCTTCGATTTAAGAAACTTCGAAGGTGATGAGTAGATTGCGGATCTTTATGCAAAATAAAATTTGTATACATCAATTGCAAGCTGTACGAGCCAAGTAAAAATCTATTTTCCCCGTTAATGATTTTTATATGTTAAAAATCGTATGTCGGCGTTGTTAAACTCTTTCAATCTTTTTCCTGCTTTGAATTACACCAGTCATTTTTGTCATAAACGAATGAAATCCGCAGTCTAGTGATGAGAATCAATGTTTCGAAGCTTCGAATTACGTAGTAAATTATTAGAAGATCAAATGAGACGGAGAGTTGAAGCTTTGAACTTCGAAATCTCGCTGTTATGTTATGTTTGATACAATTACAGTGATTGCAAATAGTGATTGGACACTCCTACATCTCGAAAAAATACGCCTGCACAGCTAAAAGATTGAAGTCGGGCATTTTGAACAAATACCCTAATATTTTATGATACATAATGTTTACATGAGTACAATTTCATACGATTCGAAGACTTCGAAAGTTCGTCCACTTCGAAGACTTTGAATCTTCGGACACTTCGAAGTGTCGAAGCTTCGGAACTACCATCGATATACATTCACAAACCTCCATACCGCCTTTCCTTTCACCCTTCCAGTCATTTTTGACCGGGAACATCCAAATTGTTTTTTTTTTATTGAGCCACTGAAACCTGAAATAGGCTTATTTCAGCTTTAACAATTTTACGGTGGTCTTACAGTTAGTGTACAATGACAGACTTAATAATCGCTAGAGATGCAGATTGCAGTCGTTTAAAAACTGAAAGATACATATTCAGGCTTTAACATTAGGTTTAGCAAAGAAAATGTTCGTTTTTAATGGTAGAAATCCGACGATCATTTGAGGATGAGGACTAACCCTTTGCACTCTGAATTATTTTTCACTTTTATTACCACCAACTCCCTACTGTATTTTAAGTGTTTCATTTAAATAAAGCTCTCACATTTTGCCGTAATTGATATTTGTTTTTAACTAAAAGACACGACTTATTTATTACGTTTCATTTACATTTTCCTTCGTCCGATGTCGAGTCACACTGGACAAAGCAGTGCAAAGGGTTAACACAAGATATTGTAAATTAGGTTAAAAAATGCCAAAGCTAGAAGTAGAACAGAAGGGCGAATTCGAAAGTTTCCGGCGCGCAGGTTGCCCGCTCGTACGCAAATAATCATCGGGTTCGCGCGTCCCGAGGTGGCAGGTGCGTACCTACAATGTGAACGTTTAATCAGGCCAGAGTAAGATCGGCTGGGTTTTTCGCGGAATCCAATTATACGAATATCAGAAAAAGCAGAACGAATTCTGACCGGGCCGACGCGATGGCTCGCTGAGCTTTCCAATCGTTCACCGGACCGTTCGCCGCGCTACTTTGAATTTCTCGTTACGCCGTGGCTACCATTTTCGCAGATTCACCGTGATCTTGTTACGAAAAAAAGGCGCAGAGGCCCCGAGACAAGATATTGCAACACGATACCGTTCGGTTCGTCCGGTGGCGTACCCGAGCCGGGGCAGGCGAACGACGCAGTGCAGCGCGGCGCGGCGTGCACTCTTGGCGTCGCGGCTTATTACAAGCAATAACGAACCGAGCCGCGCTGCGTTTATATCTTATCAGGCCTGATGTTATACATTAACCTGTGTAATGGCATACTTTTAAAAAAAACGTATTTCTTTGCGCGGCAAGATGTAGCCTTGGATCTCCGCGCGAGCGCGTGGATTACAGGCGTTCCCGAAACGCAACGATCGGTTCGATAGATTTCCATCGGCCGAGCAGGCTAATAATTACGGTAACGAATATAACAGCACCGGCGCGGCGCGGCGACGAACAGAGAACGGATGGGGAGAGACGCGACGCGGCGGAAGGTGGACCCAAAGGCCCGTGCTCCCGTAAAATGTCCTCGGGCCCGTGTAAGGACCCTTCGAGACGAATACACACGAGGCTGACGGCAAGGGGGCGACGTCGGTCGCCGGCACGCGCATAGTCGGGCTCCAGGGTCCGGCGCCAGCAGCCCATCCTCTTCGCGTTCAACTTAATAACGAACGGAACAGTTTCTGGCCGGCCGACGCATTAACTAACTCCTCTTCGGCGTTCCGCGTCGTTCATCGTATTTTTAGCGCGTGCAACCGGTTGCCTTCCACGGTGATCATTGTCGTTGCTTTGCGAAACTGCTGCAACTCCTGCGGAGCGGCTCGGCCGTGTCCTCACCGACTCTGCGCAGGCCAATATACTCTCTTTCTCTCGCTCGCTCTCTCCCCGTGCACGTATACGCTCACGCTCGCACTCACACGTCCCTCTGGATACACCTTGGCGATTTTTCTGAGCCAACCGAGGTCCCGTGCCCATGGCTATGGGTGTAGGTACCCACCACCTCCGTGTCGCGGCTGCTGGTGTACCCACCCGTGCACACACGAGAGCTCGTCTTTACACGCGGCCTGCAATACCGGATCGTTCGTGTCCCTGCGGGGTTTCTGTGTGCGCAGGTACACGCGTATACGTGTATATGAAATCCGCGCGAGTAAGCGGCGAGAGAATATTTCGTTCGATTTCGATCGCCAGGGTGCAATGGGGGAGAACCGCATTGCTGGCCTCTGAGTCGATCGCGACTACGAGGACAACGACGACGACGCCGGCGACGACGCCGACGACGACGGCGTGGCGGTGCCGGAGGCGACGCACGCCACGCCGCTGAAGAACGTGTCTGAAAGACAGGGCCGTATTGCCATTTCCGAGCACCCACTCGATACTCGGTCCATTCCTTGGACGGCTTGTTAGACCATGTTTGTGGTTGTCAGGAAGAACAGTGGGCTGTATGCCCGATTTCAGCGGTGAAAATTCAATTTTTAACCCGCATCCGTCCCTCGTGTCAATTTGACAGTTTTCGCGAATCAAGGTGTACCGTTTTCTGTTATTTGTCGGTAAATTCGCCCGAAACTTTGTCACTTTTATTTTTTTAATGCGAAACACATATGCTTAGCATTGTTCATGGAAAATAATGATGTCAAAACTGCAAGTCGAATTTGTTACGAAAGAGTCCCTGTGTGTCAATATGACGCATGTGCTCTTGTATGTATGTCGAAAAGTTAGTAGTTCAGGAGATATTCCAATTTAAATAACTCTAAAATACCATTACAAAAATACATACTTTTTCATTAGTATGTGTCGAAATGTGTTGTCACGAATGTTGCTTTCTTTTCACCGCGCCGCTATCATCGATGCTCGCAGCTCCGCTATAAATCCACCCTTAGGAGTTAGCGTTTACTTACTAGTGTAACGTCTTAGTACGACAGTAATGGTATTTTATAGTTATTTAAATTGAAATATCTCCTGAACTACTAACTTCTCGACATACACATATAAACGACTTTGTTTGAGAAAATGTAGAGGTCTCGAACTTACACAATTAGTTGCCAATCTAATATATTTATTATAATAAATAAAGTATTTCATGGTAAGTGTTCAAATACTTTCGTGAGTCATTGTATTTAAATGTTGGCAAATTTTCATCGGGCCAATGTAATATTATCTTCATAAATTTCACGTTAGCTAACCGACTATAATAACTGTAGGTCCAACGTTGGCAAATTGACGTCATTTTTCGTCGTAAGCCCTATGTTGGTGATTCGTAAGCAAAATCACTAACCATATCCCAACTAACCCTCAACCCTTGGCCAACCATAAATGCTACTAGGGCACATACAAAAATGTACCAATCCTTTCCAGTTTCCCTGCACAAGGTTTCGCTATGTATATTTCACGAGAAAAAAAGTCGAACGGCGTACTTCTGTATTCGAACGAAGATCTGGCCGCCAGGTAATTTCTCTCGCGTTGAAACCCGTTTCGCAAGAAAATGAAGCACACACGTGGAATTGACCGCGGCTGCTGCCGTTCGTCGCGAACAGATCTTGCGACACCCCTGACGAATTTGAAATCTGTGGAATAAGAGGGAGAGACGGAGAATCTCTCGTCGCGATGCAAGGGAATGGGAGCAGGATCGATGGGAGAGACGCTAGAGGAGAGACCCTGGATTCGAAAGTGGAAGGAGCCGGAGGAACACAGGACGACGAGGAAGGACGTAGAAGAGGGAGCGCGCGCTGTGAAACGAAAAGAAAAGGTTCGCTTTTCAGACGGTTCAATAGATTTCGATCTGATTGTGAGCAACTTTTTTCTGGCCTCGGAACGGAACGAACAATGGGGTCAGACGGAAACCATGACCGAGCTTTAAAGGTCTCCCGTGTGTACACGCATCCACGTGGAGGCTTCTGTATGCACACGAGGTGTATCGGTGTGCGTGTGCATCTGGATTCGTCGACGTCCTATGCGGGAACGGAAGTTTAATGACTTCGAGTGTCGAGGAAAATCAAGATCAGTCGGTGATTCGCGTGGAACACGCTTTGTTCATGGATGACGCGAGACGAACTTCCAAGACCATTTTGTTGGAGCTGGGGGCCGCGTTAAGCGGGCCCTAGACGATCTATATTCTATATTATCGTCAATACAGGGTGTTTCGTCTAAAACAGGACACCTAAATATCTCCTCTATCTCTGAAAATACAAGAAATCTTTCTAACGTAATCTAAATGGTACATTTTTTAATGTTCTCGGCGTAACGGTTCGATTCGTTTATTACGAATCATAAAGCAACCTAGCTAATTGTCAAACAAAATCAACGTTTCGATCCTAGTTTGGATCTTTCTCAAGATTTATTTGAATCGCGTCTGTAAATTAAATGTTTCTGTTTTCATTACAATTACAATCACTTGCCAATTCGAGAAGGAACACTAAGCGCTTATGAGACGAGCAGGACGTGAAATATTCACGGCGAAGTTTGGGTATAGTCTACCAAACTGTCGAGTATGTTGGAAACTGGAACGCAGGAAGCCGAACAGACGGTTTCTGGAAAGAAAGATCGAACCGACAAATCCCGTGGACAGTGTTCTCGCCTATTCGGCCGTCTCGTCTGGCGGGCCCACGAGAGAGAAAGTCAGTCGACATCGATTACGTGTATAGCAGTTGGGAGTCGAAGGTCCCCCAGCTGTTCTTCCGCGGAGAGCGATGGACCAACGCCTCCTTTCAAAGGCCTTTTGCAAGCTGATGATGTTTATCCGCTGGATCTCGCTGAAATTGATTGTATCCTTCGGGCCGACGCCTGAAAAATGAAGTGTTCGGTGTCGATCCGGTTTCGGTTCGGCACGGTTTTTACAAGAAAACTGTGTTCCAATCCTGAACCATTATTAATTGATGATGCCTGCCTCGTCTCTGTTTCCATGGACGCGGCATACAGGGTGGTCCGTGCAACGATCATTTCAACTTCCCTAACAGATTAGCTATTGCGTGTGCAGTTTTCAATAGAATCGTAAGAATACGTTGCCATTATGCAATTTATTGCACACCGAGTAGAACAGTAAAAACTTTCACCCGTCAATGAAGTGTAAACACGAATAGATTTAAATCATAATAATTTATGACGCTTTAAAACATAATCCTAAATTAGCTAAAGATCCCCAGTTGGACATTACACCTATTACTATTGTAAAATAAAGGTAAACCAGTGACATCCATAAAGTTCACGCGGTAAAAATACAGTTATTGAAGATCATATTTCAGGTGATAATGATACAGGGATTATCCCGCGTAGAATGGCTGTCTCAACTGCTCCGGTACCAAAGTTATAAAGACATAAAGTAAATTAGCGGTACGAAACGGCGTATAAAAAGTTTTTCCAGGTTACCGTGGAGAGTCGACGGTACCGTGGCCTCCGTTTTCTCGTTTTTAAAGGGTACAGAAAGCCAGGCAAGCACAGCGGTTATTGTCGCGCGAGTTCTTAAAAAGGCCCCTACCGATCGGCTTCTTATTATGTTATTCACCGGCCGCTCGGGACTACTCCATTATGCCCACCCTTCCCACTACTCTCTTGGAATGCTTATTTCTTTCTCGGTACTTTTATGGGCCAACGGCTAATCCGGCTTTTGTGATTCAGCTGACCGTCGATCACGAACAATTTGCCGTGCGTTTTGGCATGCATTTAATACTCGCGCTCTACAAAATGCCCGAATGCTTTTTAGTCGATAACTCCTACCGGAGAGCCGTCGAGCTGCGCCGCACCGCGCCGGTCCCAGTGTGTCTCACCGTGTGTGCGGTCAACCCGGCCATCCTCGGTCGAACCCCCTCAAACCCGCTCAAAAGATCGATAGCAGGACATAGAGTAGCGCTTCTATTTATACGCGAATGCGGTTCGACATAACCAGAGATACAATCTGCGATACGTGCCAGATAGGACCGTTCCATCCAATTTTAGTTCATGGAACTGTACAGATTCGAAATACATTCGAAAGCTCGCGGTAGAGTCGGCCGATAACACTTTTAGTCCAGTCAACGAAAAGTTGTAGAGGGAAATGGAAGGAACACAATTTTTAAGGCACGTAGAAGATCCCCTTCTTCGGTTTTCCGTGTATATCTCGGAAACTATGAGTCCTAGCGATAAGACCATTCCATACAAAATTGAAGCTGGCAAAATGTGCCACAAGATTGATTCGATTTAGTTTTTCGCTATCTCGCATAGTTTCCGAGATATCCGCGCTCAAAGTTCACTAATTGTGCTGGAGAGTTAGCTAGTCGATTAAGGCAAAAATTTCTTTTTCACAATTCGTGAAATTTGAGCGCGGATATCTCGGAAACTATGCGAGATAGCGATAAACTGAATTCAATCAATCTTGTGGCACATTTTGCCAGCTTTAATTTTGTATAGAATAGTCTTATCGCTAGGACGCATAGTTCCCGAGATATCCGCGCTTAAAGTTCACGAATTTTCCTTCGATTTGGATCAATCGTACAGGACGCGAAAACAACTGAATCTAATTCTGCAGAAAGCCGCGAATTCGATCGGCTCAAGAGAACGGCACCTGGAGCCCTGGAGTCGTTCGAATTCCAGCGAGATGGCCGAGGGAAATAAAACGATCAACGGTGGATCTTTTCGCCTCGGATTACAGTTTCTCTGTCGCTTGACCACGAACGCATATATTCTATCAACCGCAACGGCATTTAAGCAAGGATTAAGTTTTATCGGATACCAACTGCGACTATATGAAATGAATACAGTTTAATGCGTCTGATTGTTCTCGCCGTTTCGTCGGTTTGCTCGTGGGAATTCTTGCGGAGTCCGCGGTGGCCGAATGAAATCGAAACGATATTGCCGTTGGTTGTCACAGTGACCGCCGAACCTACGTGCAATTACACTCCCGCTCATAGTAAGTCTTAGGACACCTCTGGTTTTTAGTAAAACTCTGGCATTTCGTATGGATTATGAACCTTTAACTGTATTAACTACAAACTATAATATGTCAAAACACACGTCAAAAAGATGCAAGAACTACACTCCTCAAAAGAATTAAGGGATCACTTGTGCGAACCCGAAAAATTGCTCCCACTTTACGTGATCATAACTCCGTGAAAAATTGCCGTATCGATATCGTCAAACAATGGCTTGAAAGCCTGAAACCTCTAGTTTCAGATGTTCTGTTTCATATTGTTGCTATGTTGGTTCTTTACAAAGTTATTGCGAGACAAAGACAACATTGACGGTTAACACAAATTTTGTGCAACTTTGGAACATCACACGCGGAACACTACATTTTTTTTATAAATCGCGTGAATATCATTTGGAAGGGCTATCTTTCCTGTATAAATTGTGTGGTTGTTGAATATTGTGCGATTTTTTTTATTCGACTTATTCAACATTGAAGTAAATGTTGGCTTTTTAACATTAACTGGCTCCAAAAAGCGAAAAATTATCGTAGAATCTTGTGCAAAAAGACAATAGAAAGAACGTTTCTTTCTCTTCAATGCACTCCTTTTGTTTTTTCGATTTCATTAACATCAAAGTTTACGTTTTTGTACATGATATCTTAATACTACTCACTAGTTTATCAATATCTTATCGACGATCATATCGTAAAACGCATCTCCAACACAAATCTGTTCTGAATCGGTGTGTCAACAAATTCTGCTAACACGATTCGATGCCAAGCATCGAACAACGGCGTTAAAAAGCCGAATTAATTGTATCCTTGACAATGTGTACTGAATATTCGGGTCACATCCTCAATCAAACTTCCTCCGCCGGTATATCACGCACACGTGGTATACACTACCAAAGTGGTGAACACGTAAGGCCGATTAGACAGGATCTACAAACGTGTTCGACGAATTATAACGATTTAAAGTGGGACATGTGCTTTCGTCTGGAGGACGTAAGAGGCCTGCTCTCTCCCTGTTTCTCTCTCTCTCTCTCTCTTTCGCTCTTGCTCTTCCCCCCCCTCCCTCTCTCTTTCTCTCGTTTGAGCCAGTTGACAATAAGGGAGAACGACCCTTTACGAACAGGGAAACAGCTGTTGAGCGACGATGAGAAAAGGACGGAGGTCGGGATTCGGAGAATGGCAGTGGAGAGGGCAGACGGAGTGAAAAAAGAGGTTACCACCTGGCTTACCTGGCTTACCTGGCTTGTGCTTACCTGAAAACCGACGTCCGTATACCTGTCCGAGCATTCTTTTGTGCGGGGCCCGGGGTACGCACCCATTCCCAGACGACGACGACACTCGTATCGTCGCGTCGTACAAAACTGCACAGCACAAAGCTACTGTCGTCCGCTGAGAAAGATGTTTCGGGAATGTATGTATGGCTGTGTGTATATAGGTATGTACTTCGTATAACGCGACCGTTTCGTCGGTAGACTCTATTACTCTCGCAGAGTTCCTCTCGTTGCACTGGTTACGCCATTGACTTTCGCGTCCTGTAGGATCCACGCATAAGGTTGCAGTTTCGTTGACCCGCGTCGACTCGATTGACCACTTTCGGCTAGCCCGAACCGATGATTTAGAACTCCCGTCGCCTCCTCTCTCTTTCTCTCTCGGGAACATTAAGCCTCGGTAGTTGAGAAATAGTTCCCGCTCCAGACGAATTTTGATCCTCGATAATTAAGGTGGAAACCCAATCGGAGGAGACTTCCAATGAGATTGACGTGCTACGAGGCATTCAGAAACTATCCGGACAATCATCGGTTTGCTTCAGATGTCGGTTTCACGTTATTATTTTTTCATTCGCGCGTCGATCGGTGATTACTTTTTGAACGACCGTTTATAGATTTCACGTCATACCGATTGTTAACTCTACGCTCCCTTTCAGTATACACACATCAATGAAATGGCTTTCATGGTCGTTGTTTCACCTGATCGTTACTCGTCCTACAACCGGCAGCTAATATAATTAGACAGTGGATTTCATGCATTTATGACAAAAATCGCCCCGGACAAATATCCGGGTTGCCCCCCCCCCCCCAGAGCGGTCCCTGATGTAATTTAGAACAGTGAAAATACGAAAAGAATTTAGAAGTACGCTTGTAGAATTTTCAACTTCAATTTTTCAATTTCAACTTCTTCGATTTCAATTTTTCAAATTTCACAACTTCAATTTCCATTTCAACTTCTACTCTACTCTACAACTTTCAATTTCTACTCTTTTATTTTAACTTCAACTCTTCAATTTCGACTTCCATTTCAACCCTTTGATTTCAACTTCAATTTTTCAAAGTTCAATTTCCATTTCAACTTCTTCTATTTTAACTTCAAATTTCAATTTCGACTTCAATTTTTCAAATTTCAACTTCTTCTATTTTAACTTCAATTTCAACTCTTCAAATTTCCATTTCAACTTCAATCTTTCAATTTCATCTCTTGAATTTTTCAAATTTCGTCTTCAATTCCCAACGAAGTATCAGAATCAACAGGATGGTAACAAGTAACTAGATATGCATCATTGACACAAATTTATTCACATACAAAAGTTTTCTTCCAAAAAGACAATATGTTCTCTGCGATCGGGAATGTATTTTAGATTAAAAACGACCATTGTAATGGAAGCGACATTCTCGTAACTTGCACGATTCTGTAACGATGGAAAAATGTCCAGGCGGCGGAGGCAATTAATATAATGCGGCCGCATATGGTGCGGTTGCATGCATGTTATTATTTTTTCTCGCGCGGAACTGTGTGCTTGAGGGATCATTTCGTGTGGCCTCGTTTCCGGTCCGTGCGAAGCCAGATGCGGCCCCTTTCCCGTCCCGAACCTTGTTGAACCGTGATCCGAGGAATTCCCAAATTCTCGTAACCGCTAGGACCCGACTCAATTCTCCGAGTACGCCGAAAATCCGAACAGATGGCAGCTAACCACGGTGTACGCCTACCAGAATTATTAGTGGCTCGTAACGAAAAGAGAAATTAGATTTTACGGCGGCCACAGCTGACCAACGCGAACCCTTCTTTTCTACGACGAGTCGAGTTTCGTTTTTGAAAGACGCAAAGGGCGTTTTTCTATACTAGAGTATACGCGCGCACCGTGGTCGAGAAAACAGTGAATGTAGCCAAAACGGAATTGGAATAACTAAGAACAATTTATGTTTCGTTTTTGAAAAACGCAAAGGACGTTAACAGCAGTCGGCGAATTTCTATACTAAAGTATGCGCGCGCACCGTGGTCGAGGAAACAGTGAATGTAGTCAAAACGGAATTGGAATAACCAAAAACAATTTATGTTTCGTTTTTCGAACTTACATTGTAAGCATCTTACAGTGGTCACGTTTGTTTCCGTACAAAACGTTTATTATAAAATCCGGTATGACATAGTTTATGACGAACTTAAGACTAAGGTTGAACGAATGGAAATACAGACAAAAAGAATTGCACAGTTTAGGAAGGGACCGCTCGTAACGCGTCTTGCAATTTTTTTCTTGCCAGAGCGACTCGGTCCTCCTGCCTCTTAATGTCGTCGTCTGCTATCGAGACAGCCTGAAACAATTAGAACTTTCTTTATCGTGTAAGGGTTGGTTTGTTGCTCGTATTCGATCGATAAAATAGATGGTCTGTTGCTATCTGTATACCCTTTCGAACCTCCAGTACATAATTATTTGTATTATATAGGGTGTGAAGATAACGTTAAAGTGTGCTTTGAACATGATATCTGTTTATAGAGTTTACTGTATATCACCCTATCGAATATCTAAATATCTATTCTACCTGTACGAGGGGTTGATCGGGATTAAGAAATACCCCGGGATTCTTCTCTAGAGCTGTCTTTGAACCCGTTTGTCCAGTGACTGGTTGCGACGAAACGTGAAGAGCAGTTGCAACACTTTGGAGAAGAGTTTCTTCTGTGATGTACGGTCCGACTGGTTTCAAACTTTTTGGTAAGTCCATTGCGTCGAATTCAAAACCATCTGGATCGCATGCTCTTAATCCCTCCAAACGCTTCTCCCAAAACAACTGCAAGATTTTGAGCGTGAAATGTGTATGGCAACGACAGTGTTCGTTTACAGCACAATTATACTATTTCAAAGGAAAGAATGATGCTGTACACGCATAATGATGATAATGATCTAATCGCATAAGCAAAATATACAGTAGCGGACAAAAGTTTAAGGCCGCTCTAAAGAAGACGATAACTTTTTTAAAATTATACTATACGATTTGAACTTTTTTGGGAAGCTAGAGCAATTAGTTTACTAAAGAATGTGAAAATAAAATTTTTAAAAAATTGCAATTGATCGGAATTGTTGAAAAAATACCACAAGTTGAATTTTTAACTTTTTTATGCGGGCCTATATCAAAAATTTAAAAAATACGTTTCGTAGATCTGTGTCAATTAAACATATTCTGAAAATTTCGTCAAAATCAGAGCTACAAACGTTTGAAAATGGTAAAAATTGTAGATTTTCAAGATTTTTGGCAATAAATCGTGAAAATCTGCAATTTTTACCATTTTCAAACGTTTGTAGCTCTGATTTTGACGAAATTTTCAGAATATGTTTAATTGACACAGATCTACGAAACGTATTTTTTAAATTTTCGATATAGGCCCGCATAAAAAAGTTAAAAATTCAACTTTTAGTATTTTTTCAACTATTCCGATCAATTGAAATTTTTTAAAAAATTTCTTTTCACGTCCTTTGGTAAACTATTTGCTCTAGCTTCCCAAAAAAGTACTAATCATACAGTGCAATATTTAAAAAGTTATCGTCTTCTTTAGAGCAGTCTTAAACATTTGTCCGCTACTGTATTTGCTTCATGTTACAAGCAAAATTAGAATGTATAGTTAAATCTTGTGAATTTTATAATGACCGAGTGTTATACTTATAATAATGGAAATAGACGACGAGAGAGAACTTAATATACAATAATGTTTACACATTGCACACAAGAATTATGTTTGTTATAATCTCCAATTCTGTAAAACGTTTGCATCCTTTGGAATTTCCTAATGATACATGCACTACGCAACTGCATCTAATTGTAAGATGGTTCAAGGTAATCGATTACATATACGAATAATATTTTATATAAGATATTGATGATTTGTAGACAGAAAGAGACAAACACATAATTAATAATGATTCCATAAAGCACATCGAACAATGTTACCTGTTTAGGCTTATCTTGGGAGCCGTATTTGCCTTCAGCTTTATCGGCTCCTTCCTAAATGAATGATTGGATGATTGTACCATGAGAATTTACAAGGAATACACTTAAATGTCATAAAATAAATTATTGAGAATCTATTGTTCTATGCTGACGACAAATGATTCAATTGTTGGGGTATTATTTGTGTGCATGGGAGGGAAACGTCACGATTATTAAATGACGCGACGAAGTTTGTAAGTGACTTATCATCGTGTAATAAGATGAATTTGATAATAGATAGTTTAGAAATATTTTCAGATACGAAATAACAATGTTAGGGAACGTCAATAAAATTTGTCTTAAAAGTCTTCGATAGTTCGATATGTAGAGCAGATAAAGGTATTAATTATATTAATTACCTGCTTTGGTTTTTCTTGATTCCCATGCTTGATATCCTTCACTTTTCCCTCCTGGGTTTTATAAATTGTTACTGGCTGTTTAAAAATAGACGCTGTCTGCCTGATCGGTGGTACCAACGATGCATCGTTTCTGACTCCTCGGCTGAAAAAAGATCCAGTATCCGTAAACATGTATCGTTGAGGTTAGAATTCGCGTATTCAAATGAAAACTCATCGAATATTAAAGAATCACCAGTTTCTCTTACTTTTCAACTATTCGTTTGTAAAATATACAGTCAGTTTGAGTCATTGAAACCCGAAGAAAATATTCTTGTGTGCGAAACTCACCTGTAATAATAAACATCAACCTTCCCCGTAGTTGACAACTGGTTTTGGGCGTTTTGGCTTTTCCTGGCAGATTCATCTCTCGTCGGCCAATTTGTTGGCAGTGCGGATGGGTATTTCTTCTTTTCCACTGACATATTCATTTCGTCGAAGTATTTGTGTCGATATGCACTTACAAGTACCGTAAAATTACTCAAACAACTAACGAGCGAGAGCGACTAGTGAGAGCGACCGCAAAAGCGAACTACCGAAGACGATATGATGCACTCCGTTGAATTGGAGTAGGTTAGTGCAGCGCTTTCCACGGTAGAGGCACCGATGTCAGCGCCAGTGGGTGCCAGTGATGTGATTGAAGCTGCCGTAGCAGGCCGTGGCTCGCGCATGCGCGGTAATTTCAGCCTCAGTAACGTAACTATTTTCGATGAAATCGGGTAGCTTGAGCACCCCGCAGACTTTTATAATTAAAACTTATTCTTTATTTTGAGGATGGGATAGGGAAAGAGCACTGCAATAACTACGCAAAAGAATATATAATCGTCTGTCGTCCATCAGTCGTTCCGCCAATAACACTGGTACATTTCCGCCAGAATAACTGCCTCAAGGCGTCAGGGCCCTGGCCGCGCGGCTGCGTCATTGTAGATACGCTACCGTCGGTAGCTTCAATCACATCACTGGCGGGTGCAGCTTTTCTCGCGCATGCGTGGTGATTTTAGCCTCGGTAAAGCACGATTCTCGAGAAAATGTGGCACCTTGAGCGCCCCGCAGAATTTGTCCACAAAGAGGAGCGTCGTAAAGTTTGCAGCTAGTTTTCAATCAAGTACTGCGGATTGTGATCAATATTTTAACGTTATTCGTCTATTTTATGTACACTATCGGAAAGTGTAATCATTTACAATTAAAATATCTTTTTAAAATAGTTATTACAAGGAATAATCTCCGTTATTTATAATAGCAAGTGTCACTTACCCGAGAACCGTTAAGAAGCACAGTTACCTAAATTGTTTAAGTATACACAATATAAATAGGTTCCGTCGTAAAATCCTCCGTGCGAAGGAACAAGCGCGAGTCCGAATTCAGGTAAACAGGTGAACTATCCACCGACGACGTATCTACCGTGGCCGTCATAAAATTATTGTAAGCCAAAGACCTTCCAGGTTCCAGGTCTATTAACCGCTTGGACAACTGACGATCTTAGAATGATAGCGAACATCTTAGTATACAGGGTGTCCCACGCAACAGTTACTGTTTCCATAAATATTTATACAAAAAGAAATACGGCTACGCGCGACGACTCCCCTATACCCTCTTTAGCTTCGTGGTACTGCGACTTCTCAACAGACTATAGCACTTTACAATGTCAATAGAATAATAGCGGATTTCCCGTTAGTTGGAAATCCCTAAGCACCACCATGCTAACAATAAGATAGCCTCACTTCTCAACCCCAAGCAGGTATCCCTCGAACGTACCCTCTCGATTTTGCGTCGTAAGAATCGCCGTGAGCCGAGGAGGAAATGATTCTTCCACAATTACATAGGACATAGGGGAAAACATGCTGAAATATGTTAAAACGCTTGGGCTCTTCGGATGTAAAAGATATTTGGCCAAATTCGTTACTCCATTTAATATAAATTTTTAACGTAATGTGAACTTTTGCTGTCGGTGTTAATTTTTAACACGAAAGAGTGCACGTTGCCGTAAGCAAAAACAATTAGAAATAATAGTTGCATTACTTTTTTTCATTTTCGATCTTGATGGACATTCAGAAAGCAATACAAAATTAGAACTCGATAAGTTGACTTTTTAGCTAAATGTCACTGAATTTCTCGATCCAGGCCACCGTGCTCCGGACAGAATTTCCGGTCGGTTTCAACATTTGTCAGTTTACCGGCGCGGCGGGCTCTAGCATAGGCATCTTCTAAGGTTGGGGGAGAGTAAACGGTTCTGGGAACACCCAGGGTTCTGGTAGCAGACGACAGGCTCTGTGCGCCTTTGTTCCGAGAATCTCGAACCCTCCTAAGTGGCCTTCAGGATTCAGGTACCCAAGAATATGTATAAATGCGGAAAATGTGCCTGATTTATGGGGGATTTAAGGGGGTAGACCAGGGGTGGCCAATCTTTTGCATACCATGCGCAAAATTTTTTCGCATTTCTCGCACACCCCTGATATTCGTTTAAAAATAATTCAGCAATGAACTAATGAATTTTACTACAAATATATCCACAATAGATCTTTTAATTAAGAATTTACAGATAGATTTTCCATAAAAGACGACAAATCAAATATATCTACATTACTTAATAACTTCCTCGCACACACTTGTCCATTTAAAGTTGTAGCAGCTGCTATCAATTTGTTTTTCCATTCAGAACTATCATTTTCATTTATGGAACATAGAATTATTTCATTCACTTCATCTTGAATGGAATAACATGCTATACATTTAAATACGGACATCAAATCATTCTTCACTTTTTTCTTCATGTTCTGGTCGCGACTGACTAGATTCAATATAAAAATACCATCAATTGTTAAACATTCTGACACTGATTTTATAATTGGCATTTCTAAAAATTGTTTAGGTGGACAACTCATCCCAACTGTCGTATCTTTGCTATCCACATCAAACAGTACAGCTTTAAATTTCTTTCCAGCTACCGAGGTTTCTTTAATAAACTGAATTCCATCAGCAATTTCAGCCTTCATTCTGGCGTCAAGGGTAAGCCCAAAATAGTCGGTTGCAACTTTCAGCATTGCTTCATCGATTTCAACAGCAATAATTTTCAGCTGCAAAAATTAAAAATGTTTTCACGCTACTACTAACCAGCGTTTGCTAGTAATATATATCGTCATAATGCAACAAAAATGAGTTTTATAATATCCGCGTTCGTACCTTAAGAAAGCAATTGTACAAAAATGTACATAAACTTCCTCCCCCCAATCCTACGATCATAATTTCATCATATTCTTTAGGATTTATTACAGCAGTAACACCAATACTCATGTATAAATGATGATCACAAGCTAGGAAACCAGGATCGATAACTTTTTTCATTTTACCACGCCTAGATTTCACTGAAAAAATGATTAATTAAAAACGAAAAAAAATTATTAACATAATAGTAGAATGTAGGAAGAAAATTCAATACCCTGCTTGAGCCGAGCTTCGCTTTGGATAACATAGGGATTACTTAGAAACACGAGTCTTCTAAACTCATAACCATCCCTTTCAATCTCTTCAACAACAAAAGAACCGCTTAGCTCACTTTTCCCTTCATAACATATAACTCTCTGTCCTACATCGGACCCTAATGATAAGAAAGGAATATTATTTTTTTTAGATAAACCTTCTGGTGCTAAATTCAAAATGCAATCCTCCAATTCAGTTTTTACAGCATCCCAACTCTCAAATTTATGTTCCCTGCGTAGAGTGACAATTGCAAGCCTATCTCGTTGCGCGCTTTTAAGAACTTGTTGTCTTCCTTCTTTTGTGCTAAATAACCAATCTGTTTCTCTAATGACATATAAGTTATTGGTAAAATTATATCCCCTCGTAACAGTAACAGAAATTAACCTTTAGAGAGCCTGGGTGGTAACTATAGTGGCACGGGTCAAACTTGGGAATTTAGCATAACATGTTGGCTGTATACATATACAATATGTGTGTAGATATACAAAATATGCGGGCGTTCCCTCTAACGCGACGCCCTTGCAGCCGTCTGACAAAAAAATTTACAACAAGAATTGCAGGTTCGAAAGCAGTTTTGATGACGAAATCTATTTTTGTAAAGAAAATTTAAGTTTCCAATGGTAAGATGTCGGCCCTCTAAAGGTGAAAGCAAACTTACTTTCCCTGTGGCACTATAAATGCTGCGTATGTATTTATACCATGCATTTTAGGCTTGTCCAATACATAGATTGTATAACGTGGATGTTCATCATCAGGACGATGTAAATCCAATGATATCTCTCCAATATCAGCTACACTTCGTTTCTGTAGATTATTACAAATTGAAGCTGATTTTTGTGTCGAAAGTACAGCAGATATCATATCGTTCGACGTTGACAACCGCTTCGGAGGACCATCAACCAATGCTATTTCTAAGACCTGTTTTAATTATATATTCTGAGTGAACTTCTTTTGATAAATCTATTAACTAGTTACAAATTATTTAATAAAAATAATAACAAAACGATTCCGATTCTCTAACAATTATATAACGATAATAGATAATAATTATACATGATCATGTATACATACAATATACTAACAATGGTTCGAAGTTTTCTAACTTGTAAAATAGAAATTTATTATTGTAATTGTATTGAAATAGAAACACAAAGCTTACGGCATGTGGTAAATTTGTAAATTTTGTAGCAACTACTACAAAAACTGGAATCGAACTGCCTTCTTCTATTCGAGCTTTTGCTTCTGCTTCGTAACATCGTATTATACGAAACATAAATCCAGCAGCAGGAAAATAAGACAATAGTTCTGTTAAAATGTGCTCTTGTAATAGAGAAATACAAATATATCTGCCACCGTTGCGCAGAATTCTTGTGATTTCCTAAAATAATTCGATTTACATATAAAGAAACATTCTTTTCACATAATTTCGAACATTATTTAAGGTATACGAACTTACTTTAAAGTATTTGGTGATTGTGGATATTGTACCTTCCTTGGTATCTGGCATAAGAGCATCTAAAGTACCTTTATCCAAAATAACACTAAACGTATCATTTGGATAAGTCATTTGCGTAGCATCCATTTGCTCATAAATTAAATTTGGCCTCACTGAAGCATTAATGTCATGCATTTGTTTAATAACAATATGCGATATATCAATATTGGTAATGTTCCTGTGATTAAAAAACAAATGTATTTCAATATCAATCTTTATAAACAAACATGTAACATATTTAGGTACAGCGATCGGCTGTGCTAATAGTAGCCGCAATTAAAGAATTAATAATATACTTCGTGAAATATAAATTATACCTGTAACCAGCATCGTACAAGCACATACTAAGCGTTGAATTACCGCAACCAACAATTAAAACATTGTCTTTCATCTTGATGAACTTTAAGAGTATACTGCATAATTCTGGATATTCTCCATACCTGAATACAAACACAAATACTATAAATTCAATAAATTACATCTATAAGTTACTTATAAATACATATAAATAATACGTACCATTCGAAACTCTTTTTACCACGTTTCTTGAAAAATGTGTTCCAATATTCGACTTGACTGAATTCTTCATGGGTTTTTGGTAACAGGTTCATGTTTTCTGTTTTAATATAATTCTAGTAACATATATTTGTTTTAACTCGTTTACAAAACTATTATGTACATAAATAGATTAAACGCATAGGTTATACATAGTAATATGTCATCAGAGTATTAAACAGTGTTTACAATATCGTGTCTGACTCGTAATGAAGATTCTGAACAGAATCTAATAAATATATATGTTATATTAATTTCCTATTTTGGTTTTATTAATGTGTAGCTGGAGAACATTATAGGCGTATAATATTTAGATATAAATGTTTTCCTTTCTTAGGAAATCACGAAAGCTCGACTCGATTGGTCGAGCCGTCGAGCCGAGTCGAGTCGAGTACAGTCGAGTACTCGCACGAAGCGAGCGGCTCGCATGACCAATGGCGACGCATCAAGTCAACATTGTCAACATGGACAACTGTCAAAGCCTTCTTCAAATCATTTCAAGCATCTCCAATCCATAGTATATATCTGTCGTCAGGAAGAATGCCGCATGTCACACTGTCACATACTTTCATTTTCGAGATATAGCCGTTCAAAGTTTTGATCACTAATGTTTCAACATTATACGATATCGGCTAAATCGTATTACTTTCGGGTCTTTCGAATTTGTTTTCATGACTTTTTTTCTGGTAGATACGTCAATATAATATACCAATACCATATATCTGAGTACAGCTGTCTCTAAAAATAAGAATAGACCCAAGGAAACCTGATCTAAAAAAATGTAGAAATCACATATTAATTATCACAAGGGAGGAATAGTCATAGTTCGAAGGTGAATCGTTTTATTGTAGAGTTTGAAAATCGGTTATCAAACACAAAATTAAACATTTTTACTTTGAGTTCATTTTTCTATAAAATTGGACTTAGCTGATTAAAGTCAACAGGCACGTATATTTGACCAGACCTTCAATTATTTCATTATAATTTTACGACTTTCGATAATATAAGCATCTCATTGAATTCGTCTCAAATAAGAGCTATAAAATCATCAATAAAAAATATATATAGAGTTTCATCTAAAAAAAAAACTAATTTGACATGGAAAGCAATTCCACTATTTCATGCTACGAATTTTTAGAATATTATTAAGTAATAATTTTACTTACTCAATGTAGCATACAGAAATATTTAACAATTATTACGTGAAGTATGTAACAAAATTCTTCATTTTGTATATGTTGAATTCTCGTCCATAAAATATTTCGAAAGATAATTATATATATATTGGTAGATTTTATTATGTAATTTACTTTGTATTTTTCTTGAATAAGGTGAACACAATGATGCAATATATATAATATTAGAAATATATATAGAGATGTCTTTGTTTTTTATGATTTGTAACAGCAAGTATATATTATTAAAAATCAGTGGACATACTGCTTTATCACAAATGAAGATGATAAAATGAAAATTTGAAAAATGGACTGACATGAAATATAGAAAATATTTCTGTAACATAAATATGTGATATGTATGATTATTTTGATCAGATATAAATATATGCATATAGAGGATATTAAAGTAATTTATGAAACTGGGTATAATACAAAATAAGCAATTGCATTTTTTATAACACTTTTTTCATTATCTTTTAAGACTATAGTAATAATTAATAACAAGAAAAAAACCTTCTTCATCAATGTGTCTACAGTAATTATTAAAAGGTACAATTAGCAAATTACTATATTGTGTATTCACTTTGTGTAATAATAGATAATATACTTATAATATTTTTTTTATAATCATAGCGCGATTTTCTTTTCACGTGCTCAATCGTTTTCTACAAATATAGTATTGTATCTAATTTTTTATATTTATATATTTATATATCCAGTTGGATTATTATCAATCATTTACTTTTACTGCTATTTATATCAAGTAACCGAATACTAAAAATACAAATGTTTTGCATACAGCATGTTTTAAAGTCATCAGACTTCGTTTGGAGCTGGTGATCTTAAAACGTATATATCCATGTACATGATAAAATATTTGTGGCATTGCAAACAAAATTAAGGAGCTTGTAACGAATTTATTGTATATTATGTATAGATGGGCACAAGAGTGAACGTTTATTTCATATAATATTATAGATTGCACCAAAATGATGGTAATGTTGAACATGTCTACAAACACCAATTATTCATTGAGCGTCACGAATACATTTTTTTTAAAAATCGTATCGAATATCAACAATTGTCACATATTATAATCAATGAATGATCTTTGGTGTATTAGAATTATTTTTATTATAATACATATACATATTATATGCAATTGTTATGGCAGACAAACTTTAGAAGCTCCTTAATTATGTGAACATGCAAAAGATTTACTTATCTTTAAAATATTTATATTTACACACAAAGCTTAGTTTGTTTATAATCTATACAATCATATAAATGTAATATTCAATGATAAAATTGTAACATAATAATCCCTAGCTTATCTTTCTAGTATCGAAGAGAATATTTTACATCGAAATTACAATTCTTTTCTTTCCCGCTGATTCTTAGATTCTGTCATTAAGTTACTATACTTTATATCATTCCATTACAATACGGGGCTGAATCAAATTAAACATGATTTATATGTTCATTTCTTTATATGGTTTATATACAGCATATATTCCCACCATGTAAAATAAGCATGCTATTATTTACAATATGTAATTCAAGATCTATTTAACTAAATTTTATTAAACAAATGGTGATTTAACTAAATAATTTAACATAATATTGAAAATAGAAAAAAATGTTAACGATACTGTAATCTAGGGTAGTTACGGTTTCATTTCACTTTTATCGATAATGTTGTCAACATTTTTTTCTATTTGAAATATTATTGAATTCAGTTCTTGTCATTCGAATGACAGAAATAATCTTTTTCGAAATATTTGTTGCCTGGTAGCCATCACAGCTAATAAGGAGTAGAAAAAAAATGTTTCGTCGAAAATATCTCATGAAATTTTATTTGACATCGAAGAAATGATAACAGTTCCTTGGTAAAAAATCTTACCCTTTAAAAGGCTCACGTGATTCTATAGCAAGTAGGGATTTATTTATTTACCAAGCAGTATTGTACGTTTAATAATACTTACAAGTCAATAGTGGTACAATCTTTAAAATTTTACAATACACAGCTGATAAAATAAAGCGATCATATTTAATTTCGTTAAAATAATCTAAGTTGCAGATATGTATTTAACTTAATGGACATAATGGAACGTACATAGGATCTCAGAGAAATTAACATGTATATATATCTTAGATCTTTTAAATGCAAATTCGCAAATATAAAGGAGTGCTATGATGGCTATCACAGGCACACTTAGAACTTCCACCTCTAATCTGTATAATTTACATTTATACAATATAAAACTAGATTATCTGTTCACAAAAACAATAGTTCATATACATCACTTACATACATATATAATACTATTGTATATATATACGTATGTATACACATCCTTATATACATTAAGTGTTGCCAAAAGGATGCTACCTAGTGTTCTCAGTGCACGATCACGAAGAATAATTAATAGTATGACGATGTTGCACAATTTGAATTATCGATAATTTAATAAAAATTTAAACAGTTCTTATATATGTACAACGAGGGGTGCTTTATGTATCTTTACAAGAAATTATTTACAAAATATATTCATTCATATATTACCTATCAAATTAACATTGTATAATATTAATTGTTTTTTTTCTATAATAATTATTCTTATTATTTTCATATATTTTATGCGCGATTTATCCCAACGTTCTGTTTATGTTTCATAAATAAAATAAATCCTTTTTAATAACCCTATACCCTTTGCCCTCTGCAATATTGTAACTCAAGACGAACTTCTTACTGAAAGACTATGTTTATCGTGACAGAAAAAAAGGAAACAAAGATCTTGTAGTATAAACGACGATTCTTGTTGAATTTAATCAATTCGTGAATTATCTAGCATCGTATATATAAAACTTTTTAGGATAAATGCGTTCTTCGTGGTGTAAATGTATAGAAAAGTACGATTGTCCTAAAAATACTTTTGAAAAGTTCTTTTCATTAATAGAAATTGATTCTAACAAGTATTTCAATTTACAAGCTTAAAGAGAGAGAGAGAACTTCACGTTTATTGTTTAGAGTAACGATGAATAATACGTAATAGTGATGAAGACTTCTTGTTCGCGTCTAATCGTCCAAATGTAAAAATATTTATGTAGTAGGTAGACTAAAATGAATGTCAGCTATGAAGAAAATCATGTTCAAACAAAGTCTATCAGTGAAGTTGTCGGAGTAGCGACTTAAGCCCCACCAGTTAATGAAATTTGTCCTTAGAGACGTACATTATTTACGGCAGTACAGTCAGATTTTATGTTTAATGCATTATAAATTTCGTCTTCCTTTTACCATACATTAGCCTGTATCAGTAGTTAATATTAATCATGGTTTTGTCAAATGGAAATCGATTTCTTTTCATTCGCTTGGTTTCTTTTGATTGCGATATGAAATAATCAATCAGAATCTAAATGTCGTAACGCTACAGTACTTTAGTTAGTAAAAAATTTTCCGGGTAATGCGAATGCGTAACGTAACGTTTTATAATATTTATTATTGTACGATGTCCATTATCGTTTTTCGTTCTCAACTAAATACAGGGTCACATAAGCTTGGCAAAAGAAAGTTGCACATCGACTCGGCAGTTTCGGATCAGTTCAGTTACCTAGATTAAAGGATGATGCATTGAGCGGATTACTCTGAGTAACTAAACTTCTTGCTGTTTTAGGAGTACAGTGTTAATTGAGAACGCTAGACGGCCGAGAAAAGATAGCGAAGTTACGTTTATTTTCTGTTTTTCTTTTCTTATTTTTTTTTTGTTTTCGTTTTAATGAGCGGTTTAAACATTTAAAAACATAACAATGATGGTACACCCTAAAAAGATAAAAGTTCGTATCCGATATTCGCGTCATTAGAAGATATAACTGTTTACATAGTTTTCAATTTAATAAAACTTAACGTACATTCTACTGTAACAAAAAAGAGAAAGAAAAAGTTTAATACCATCCAGCACTCCAAACACGATACTCCTGCTACATGTACAGCAGCATTGTGCGCTATTGACGCATACAGTTTCACCAGGTGGGGTCCAGCCACACAGCGATCACGTAACCATTTATAACAGATATACAATCAGTCGGATAGGCCTTGACGAGCGACGGTAGCTAATCACTGTCAAGGTCACTTCCCGAAGGTCATTTGTTTTCTCGGGATATTCGCCTCCGTTTTGCCTGCTCTGCTGCCTCAGCTGTTACTAAAACAATGTTCCCGCTGTACGAGGTGTTCTCAATTAAAATGGTATGTGAAGTACAGAATATATAACTTATTATTGTCATAAATATTTATATAAAAATTAACTAGTCGTTGAATCTTCATATACATATATTATGAGAATGGATCTAGTACTTTAACGCTTCGGGGACCGTCATCGGCTTCGATCGTCATCGAAACCGGACACTAAAGAGATCAGAACAAGCGACTCATCTCGAGGACTCAGTTCGATGTCAAAGTCGTCCCCAAGGTGTTAATTAAACAAATCTTCACGCGCCATGTGCAACACGGTCTATGATGAACTTTCCATTTAGGTCATTACTTATTTTTGTTATTGAAGCGTTTTTTATCCTACCCTTAACTAGCTACGAAGATTATTAATGATTGTTGATGACAATGGTAACGAATATCCGTTGCCTACGTGAATAATAAAAAAGAGGAATCAATGAAAATCACAGAAAAAAAGTGGACAACTTATCATTTATAACAAAAAACTGCAAAAGAATGGATAGCAAATTGTAACTGTAAAAGATTGATATCTATCATGTTTTAGATAAACCAAAGAATCATAAATTATTCGATAAAAACACATCATTTATTAAACAGCGCATTTTGTAAGTCTTATCTCTTGATGAACAGATAAGTTATGCTGTGTGGGCCATCGATGGACCACATGATCCAAATGGAAAGTTTCATAGAATTGCCTGGGCACGGAACGTGTTAAATGATTGTATATATTGTATCAATGGTGATTTGTATTTCAATGGAAATATAGATACTTTTTTGTTTACGTACCAGCACCACTTCGAGTTTTCCTTCTAGTTATATCTTCTGTAGATCTAGTTGCACCCCTTGTATTGCTAGCCGGTGTTGCTAATGGTGACGCTGTATTTTGCCGAACAGATCTTCTCGTTGTTACTTCGCCTAAGGATTCATTACTGGATGCAGAAGTACCTCGCAGTCTTTCCTTTCCAGCGGTAACTACCGTAGTTGTATTGGGTTGTTTGGTGGTTAATAAACGGCTCTCTCTTTGCACTCTATTACTGGCATTGAAATTTGATATATTACTGGAATTAATTTGACTGCCAGAAACAGTTGTGCTTGTATTTGTTCTAGAATAACAAAAATTTATTTACGTAGCAGGGCTCTCAAATCTCTGACATTATTCAGATATGCACAGCTGCTAAAAGAATGCACCGGTGTGTTGCTTACTTTTGATCTTTAGACTTTGGAGACGCAGCGGATGTTTCGTCTGATAATCGCATTCTTGCTTTTCCTACAGATTCAATCAATGGTTCATCATCAGACGAATCTACTTCTACCACAATGGGACCTAAAAATACAAAAACGTGTTCGTAACAGAATATTCAGGTCCAATCTTTTTTTCCAAACGGCACTCACATCAATCAGGGACATACACGACTGAGATTGAGAGATATTTCAAATCTGTTAACTGCACAAATAGATTTCACGAGAAAACATATATGTATGTAGATACGTGTACAAAGAGACACATAAATACACATACATATACAGGTTGTCGCAAAATTCGTAAAAATCCCGAAAGGGGATGGTTCCTGAGACCATTTCAAGCGACATTTTCCTTTGCAAAAACGTTATCCGCGGCTTTGTCTAGGACTTATAAACGAAAAACACAAACCAATCAGAGCGCGATCTAGACGCGAGTTGCCACAGTCGGCCAATA
>CM052282.1:7114727-7129256 GCA_028455765.1 Lasioglossum oenotherae | reverse complement strand
TATTGGCCGACTGTGGCAACTCGCGTCTAGATCGCGCTCTGATTGGTTTGTGTTTTTCGTTTATAAGTCCTAGACAAAGCCGCGGATAACGTTTTTGCAAAGGAAAATGTCGCTTGAAATGGTCTCAGGAACCACCCCCTTTCGGGATTTTCACGAATTTTGGGACACCCTGTATATATATGTAGAAATGTGTAATAATCTCAGTTTCATTACATGTAGGAATTTTCAAACATTAATTTGCACTTTAATTACTCTGTTTTTGGCAGTCTGTGTTATTATAAAAGAAATAAATGAAATGAACAACGTCTAATGTCTAAAGATGTTTTATCGTACATGCAAAGCATCTTAGATAACTTTATCACTTGAAATATTTCTCACATTTATGTAGTTGTAAAGTAATGTTATTCATTATCTAGATGTCATAATTCCTCCTTTTGAATATTATTAATCTGTTAAAGATACATTGGAAACTAGTTACTCTCTATTCAGTGCACATATTTTATAAGAAAGAATGAATACATTTAATACAACTGTAAAAGTTGATAGTTTCTCTTTGTGTTCTAAATATCTCTAGTGATAAAATTATGAAACTCTGTACGTACATATTATAGACGCTCCACGCATTAAACTATATTACTAAATTGCTATACAGGGTGTCTGAAAAAGAGCATTGGAAAAAGAAAGGGACGATTTGCTTTCAAACGCTTTGGTTTCAAGTTATTAACGAAAAACACAGACCAATCAGATCACGGCTACAGCGAACGGATTCTAGTTCGGCGGAAGGTCCGCTGAGCGTAGCATTGCCGTTGGTCGAGCCGGAATCCGCCCGCTGTAGCCGTACTCTGATTAGTCAGGTTTTTTTCGTTAATAACTCGAAAACAAAACTTTTCGACGCTAATTGGCAAAGGAAAAAGGTGCTTAGAATCACCTCAGACATCAGGAACCCGTTTCTCTTTCCGACACTCTTTCTGGGACACCCTGTATAATAGAATAAAATGAATAACATAGAATAAACACCTTTCTTAGCTTTGGCCAGTATGTTGAATCCTTTTTTTGACTGTTCTTCTTTGACAGGTACTTGTTTCTTTAAAGAACCAGCTTCATCCACACCCATGCAAGCTTTAATGAGTTCTGCAGCATTCTCCGAACATTTCCGTTTTCCTGGCCTTGGTTGAGGGTCGTCAGCAGTGCTAGAAGCTACAGAACTTTCACTTTCTTGACGTTTTCTTTTTCCCACTTTTATTGTCGTATTAGGAGATAATTTTGATACTCCTAACTTAGGACTTGCTTTAGCGTACGGCGATATACTGCGTCTTTCTTCTAATTTATTAGGACCATGAGGACTACTTTTCGGAGTCTTTACAATGTCAGGGCTGTTCAATTTTTGCGATCTAGTTCTTAATGATCTTTTCTCATTAGCGTCGTTTGGAATTTCTATGAGAAGTTGTTCTAGCAACGACTTCGGATGTCGTTTAACATAATCGTCCGAGCTGTTAGAGTTTAACCTTTCGACAAATTGAGCTTCATCGTTCTCTTCTATGCATATGACATCTTGACGTCCCTCCAATTCCTGTTTTCTTCTACGCTTCCTTTTCACGTGTTCCACATCGCTGGAATCTACTTCTGGATTTTGTGCTGCAGGGCTCGGAGTCTCATCCCGTTGTAAAACTACTGAATTAGAGTATGTATATAATGGTGGAGTAATTCTAATCGGTTGAGGATCTTCCCCCAGAGGTGATTGAATACCTATACTTATATCACTTGCATCGTTCACAATCTTTTTCACCAAATCGTCGGTCACCTTTTGCAGATTCATCGAAGGCTCTCTAACTGATATTTGTTGATGACCTTGTACATTAGATTTTTGGTTTTGATCAGAACATTGTTCTAACTTAACGGATGTAGCGTTTAAAGAAATGCTAGGACTTTTTGAGGTTTCCGATTGATCGTTTTGCCTTGTGTCGTCAACTTTCGCGTTAGCTTTAGATTCTACTTTGATTTCAGAACTGAAACTCTGACTATTGGAACATGAATTGTCTGTCACCGTGCTAGCCTCATTCGCGACTGTATTATCAAGTTTTTCTGTCTTTATATTACTATAAGCAATATGATTTTGTATTACAGGCACACCATTATTATTTTGTCCATGAGGTTTATCGCTTAATCTAATTGCACTGTTACCGTCTATGACTGTTTTTACATTGTCTTCGGATGCACTCTCCGGGGCTCGCAACGCTTCGTGTTTAATAGTTGTCTTACCCTGATCGTGCTGATTAACAGAACTTTCTAATTTAATATTACAACTGTCTTTTTCAGAAAAGTCATTTGTTTGTTGCTGCGCGCATCGCAATAAATTATCACTATCCACGTTACTCGGTACAGAAGCTGTCACAATAGTCACCGATCCTGTAACCATAGGGTTCGATATACTTTTCTCATTGTCGGCCACTTTGAAACTAGTAACCGAGTCACTATGACCACCAGTTCTCGATGTAGAAGTTGTTTTTTCACTAGGTACTTCTTTCGGGTCGTGTTCACTAGAATTTGATATATTGCGATTTATATGATTTTCAAGATAATTTGCTACAGACACAGGACTTAACCTTTGTGGGGCACTGGACTTCAGAAGTTCCGAATGAGAATTTGAACACATATCACTACTACTAGTTGAGGAAGGCACGTTCTTATTGGTGGTTGGTAGGGAAGATTCCCCCTGAACAGCAGTCTTCGCGCTACTTTGTGTTACTGATTCGGTCGCTGGCCTATGCAAAGGAGATTCCCCTTGGTTCGGTGACTTCTCTGAAAGAGCATCCATCGATTCGATGCCTGAATCTTCGCCACCTCCTCCACTGCTCACTCTCTCTGCATTTGCATCTACCCCAATTGCAATCGGAACTGTAGTTTCCAGTAATTTCTGCTTCACTTTTGCTTCCGTTACATTGATCTCTCCGATCGGTAAAGTTGTTTTGTTGGAAGATAGTTCAACACTTTGGGATCTGGGAACTTGGTCCACTGAGTTTCCTGTTACCGAACCTTGCGTTGTTTTCAGTAAGCTAATTCTTTGCGTATTATCCAGTTTAGTCTCTACCGGGGATCTTTCCACTTGTTTCATATGATTCTGAATTACTCTTTTATGGTCGAAATGTTCAACTTTGTTATGCCTGTTAATAGCGGCGTTCGTATCACCCTTAGAAACCATGTGGTTTTTTAATTTTTGACTGATGGTCTGATTTTTCGCAGTGATCGTAGAATTAGTCTTACAGCTATCCGAATCCGCCTTGGTTTTTCCAGATGTTATCCTATTTACAGATGGCTGTGCGCTCTTCGCAGCTGTTTCCACATGATGCACAGATACTTTGCTTTCAAGGTTGGCAGACGAATTTGAATCATTCTGTGCAGGTATATTCGAAGATACTAGTCCAGGATTCTCATTTTCAAATGTTGGATTGCAGGCAGGTTTCGTATTTGTGTTTGTAGTTGTATTTGTATGGGGAACTGCATTGGCGGAAGAACATTCAGGAATGGTCTTCTGACTATTAAAATGTGTAGCCTCTGCATCTTGAGATTCTGCAACATATCCGAAAGAGAAATGTATGACTTTAGTATACAAAACAAATTTAATATATACAAGTTTGAGATTTTTCTAAACGTTCAATCTTAAGCTTAATATTTACCTCCTAAATGCAGATCTTTCTCATCTATTAAACTCAGCCTTCTTCTTTTCTCTTGGTTAATTAAATCTTTTCTCACACCATTCACTTCCGTTAATCTGGAAGCAATGGCACTTAAAGTAGTCTTTTCAATTGCTGACCTATTGATGTCACTATCACTTGTTCTTCGAATTTCTCCCACTTTCTTTACAGCGTTGAAATCATTTCCAGCCATAACAGTGTCAGCTTTTCTGATGGATTGGCTCGAATCACCTTTGTAACTGAGCTTTCTCCATTTCGCTTGATTATCTAGAATTCTGCCACCGGATAATAAGTTTTGTTCGCGATGTAAGCCATCCCCAGATTCTGATTTCTTTTTGGAATCTCTTCTTTTGGTTTTCCCTGTGAAATCGCACGAAAAAACGTAAGAAAAACATTTCTTGGTATTAGTCGTATACGAATTAGGAAAACAAGATACAAAATATTCCAACAAAAGCATTACTGTTAGAGGTATGCGAAAACCTGAAAATGTTGGGTCGGGACGGGACGAGAATTTTATTCGTTATTGTCAAGAATATTCAGAATTCCCGAGCGTATTAGGGTTCCCGAATACTCTTGAAAATCCCGATACACAGTTTCCTTTCGATATAAGAAGACGATGTTTTTTTTCGCAACAAGAAAATCATTGTCTCCTCTTCTTCTTCTGAAGTTTTACTCTCGATACCGCTTAAGAGGGTAGTTTGTTCGCCTTCTCATTTCTCGATAATGCAAAGATGGGGTTTTTCGCTAATTAAAATTTTTTTTAGATAAAAGATCAATCTAGGCCGCAGTCGCCCTCAGAAGTTCTATTTTTATGTTTACGAGACGTAATTTGCACTATTCGGCAACATGTCGCAATCTAGCTCCCATCGCTTGTTCCGAGCAGGGGCAAAGATTGTGTAGGGAAACTATTATTTTATGACTGTGTCGACCGCGCCGAAAGTACAAAGGACATAGAAGGAAAGAACATAGAAAAGGACAGCATGTAAACACAGACCGCGCGGCGACCGAGGCAGCTTGAACTTCTTGGCCCCTTGTGGGGATGCCCCATAGTGGAAGGGGTAGGCGAAGGGACAGTGAGCGTGGAGATCCAAAGGTTTACAGAACTTTTGAGGGCGATCGCGGCCTAGATCGATCTTTTATTTAGCGGTTTTGACTACTGAAAGAACCCATCTTTGCATTATCGAGAAATGAGAAGGCGCATCCCGCACCCTTGTAATCCTGGAAACGAGACTACCCCCTTAATGTCAAAACAAACGGGTATGTCATATTCTATCCTTTTCCACTTTATGGTCTGCTGGACAACATTATGGGACCCATAATCAGCCCACTTAAGAACAATGTCAAGTCAAATAGGTATTGAGAACCCCACTTTCGGATTCTCGCAGACTTCTAATACTACGCATCTTACCTCCTCCTATTTTATGTTCTTGCATATGATTTTGAATGTCCATTTCCACTTGATTTTTTGATAAAGTCTGTTGGGTATGCAGTGGTTGACTCAAAACAGTAGACTTATGTTTCGAAGGAGACGGTATTCTACTGTTCAATGGTATATCATCAACGTCACCGCTTTTGCTCGAACTTGGTTTTGTGATGCCACTTTGAACGCGTACAACGTCTACCGGTAATTCTTGCTTTAAGGCATTAGGTTTTGATACAACAGTTTGAAGTATATTGTTGACTTTGCTAACAGTATTGGTGCTGTTGATCATCGTCGAATTCGACAAAGGTAATTTCGATGCGGGCGAGCTACCTATAATCATGCTCAAGGACGACTTTTTCTGCAACAACTTGTTCCCATCTAAACACTCCTTTATCTTTTTTAACTTCCCCCGCCTCTTTATATTAATCGGATCAGATTCGGCGTCTTTCAATGATTTCTTTTCCTTTTTTCTGATTTGTACTACCGAAGCATTACGTCCTCTTAAGGAAATGTGTAATGGAGGCACTCTTGGCTCATCACCAGTTCCTGAGTTTGGAATACCGGTGGTAAACAGTTTGTTCACTGATTTATCAGCTTTTCGAATCGGTGGCGTGTTCACGAAAGAAACATCAACTTTGTACGCCGGCGTAACAGGTTCGGATTTTTCTAATTTTAATCTTAGTTTGATTTTCTCTCCAGGCATCGGACTTTGCGTGGTTTCTCTACTAGATTTTATTCTGTTGTGTTTCAAGCTTCCTTCGCTGGCGGTAGACTTCACCGTGGTTTCCGAATCCGATTGATCTGTGTTTGTTGTTGTGTCGTTTCTTCTTGAGAAGTTGCTGTCGGCATCGTCGTCCGAGAACATAGAGTTCGATCGATCATTCGATGGCGATGGAAAGGAAAAGAAATCATCTTGATTATCTACCGCACTTTCTGGCTCCGAATCTGAACTCTCACTGGGCATCGGTTCCAGGTGTCCAGTTAAAGGGTTAATTAAAAACTGTCGTATTTTACCAGTCGACGTATATTCTGGTTCAGGTGTCTCTTCCTCAGCTTTTGGAGATTCGGACGCTTCGACCTTTGCAGTGGCAGGCGAAACGACATTATTGTTAGAAACGTGATTAGGGTGAGATCCGCATTGAGAAAAGGCACCTGAAACCTGATTCGTAGTTGGTATACGCGAAGTATTAACCTGCGCACCTTGGGGAATAGTAGTGTTTTGTGCGTTCCACGTGGTCCCATTAGCACTACTAGGTGCAGCCTGATAATTTCTGCTGAGAATATTCTGACTTTGTCCGTACCGGAAGTCAGTCGTCGTACTGGTATTAACATTTATATTTTTAAGTTGGTTATGATGTAATTGTTGTTGCACGTTCAACGCTTGATTTTGTTGTCCTAAATGGGACTGCGGTGGAACCGGTTGTCTCGTGTAAGGGGGAGGAGTCGGTTGTTGCCGTTGGTTGTTTAAGTAACTTAGCCGCTGTTGCGAGACATTCAAATTAACCGTTGGATGCTGTATTAATTGTTGTTGCTGCAGAAGTGGCTGATTAGAAACCGATGTGGACTGTAACGATGTATTTACATTTTGCTGTTGTACTAAAGCTTGTTGCTGCGTCGTCGTTTGTTGCGTAAGCAATTGCGAAGCGTTTATATTCTGCTGCTGTGTTAAAAGTTGCTGCTGCTGCTGCTGCTGCAGCAGTAATTGTCGTTGCTGCAAAGGTGTTCGTATTTGTTGTCCGTTCACTGGATGTCTAATGGGAAGTTGGCCTTGCAATTGCACCTGCGACGGTCTGTAAGCCAATTCTTGTCTAATAGGAAACTTTTGTTGTATTTGTACTTGAGCATGCATCGCCGATGGTGGTTGCTGCATTGGTCCTGTGTTAGAAGTTTGATGCACTACTTGCTGCGTGATAGCTTGCCCAGTTCCACCGATAACATTGACTGGATGCTGTTGCGGAATAGTTGAGGGTTGATTAACGTTAACAGTTGCAAATGCAGATGCAGTAGATTGAGATAAGTCAGGAATGACTGTCGTTCCCCCGATAAGGTCTTCCGTTCTAAGTGAGTCTAAATTTGGTGGCGATTCACTGGGCGAAGATAAATCTTTCCTTCTGGTTATCGGCTTTTTCGTAGGTCTTATACGATTCACAAGTCCGGAATTATCAATAACGGCTGGCGGTAACATTTTCTGACCAGGTATCACATTGTTCGGATGTGTTCCGGCATCGTTCTGTAGAAGATTCACGAGAAGCGGGCTGGACAAAGCAACTTGATTCCCATTACCATTCGAATTTCCTGTCAGATTATTATTGTTTGGTGACAGACTAGATGTGGTGGTAATTGAAGACTTGTACTGATTTGCTAACTGACCAACTGGCGCGATCGATTGAGTAGTAGTATGGCCAGTTGTTAACGATGTCACTGTCCCCAAGTTCTCTTGAGCAGGATACGGCGGAGGTGGTTGTACATGATGCTTGAATTGTTGCATAGCATTTTTAATTGTTGTTGCCTGTGATTCACGACTATGTATTGCTTGGGCAGCATGTGTCATACTGGCAAACGGGAATGGACCATTGTAATTGTTTCGGGGCGAAGCACTGGGATTAGTCACTGGTTGATTTCCAGAGGCACCAACATTGCTGTTGCCTGATGTTGACTGTACGGATTTTGCAAGAAATGGTGGGATGGGATCACAGTCCGTAGGTGCAACTACATTCGGAGAACGAAACTGTGGAGTTTTCTCAGACGATGTACCTGAAACAATATAATCAATGTTAAAGGAATTGTCGTATATAGGTTCACTAAAAATCATTCTAATCTCATAAGAACTGCAATTACGTACCAGCTGCTATTATTTGAGCCACATTACGTAATGCCGAAGAAATGCTAGATGTATTGCTTGGACCAGGTAAAGCTGTCTGAGGATCACTGTCAACATTAGTTGTATTGCTAGTGGGTTCATTTTGAGATTTGGCACCACTGTCTTGCGAGGGTCCTGAATGTAACACAATTTCTTGTGCTTCTCCACTGAAGCGGTTGGCTATCCTCAACGATATTACCTAATATATCATCCAACATATTATTTATCGAATACCTTTCATTTTACTCTAAATTAATGAGGCATACAAACATGTATATGTAATGAACAATAATCAAATTGGTAAAATGTGTATCAAAGGATAGAAAAGAATGAAAATTTTACTAGTACGTGTACTTTTAATAAATTTCAATGAATAAATATGCATTACCTGGTCTCCTTCAACTTGCACTGACAGAATGCCAAGTTGTGTAAGTGTTGGAGAACCCTGAGCTGCTAATTCTCTAAGTCGTAGTGCAGCTTCTCTGGGTATTGAAAATGTGACTCTAACAGAATTCCATGGCTCTACCTTATTTACTTTTAGACCATCCCCCTTATCTACAATTATAAAACAATTGAGTTTTCCTGACAACAGAACTACAAAGTTGTACGTCACACTAATATTACGATTATGAAAATTACCTTTGCAAAGCAAAGACTTAAGACGATTGACAATAATTTTAAACTTATGTGGAAACTCAGGATCTTCTAGGTCACCCTCACACGTTACCACCGTCTCAATCAGATCACCATCACTATCAGCCGCCATGACTACAATATAAAATAAATTGACATTAACTGTATTTAACAGAAACTATAAATAGATCATTTTGATACCAATCGATTCAGAAATCTTTTATAAAAAGTACAATCTTGTACATTGTAGGTTTTATTGTTTAAATGATCATGTTAGATTAGACATATGTAATGTGTATTGTTTTGTTAGAATAAAAATGAACAATAACAACAGTGCAATACCATGATCATCGACATTAATCTAACAGAGTATTCTATGTATTAATTGCAATAAAATTTTAATGCTTACCAACTACAAATCACATAACTACCCAGAGAGCTTACAAACGCCTCAGGGTATTACTATGGTATATGGTGATAAGATGTTTGCCCGTCGGTTATAAACCGACAGCTCCAAACCACACCAGCACTAATAAATATGTTTCCTGTTTCTATAAAGTAAAACAATAAAATTGCATTACACTGTACAGTTTCGAATTAGAAAAATGTAAGCAATACACGTTTAATATAAATTAATTTACATTTATATTAAATTTACATTAAACATATCGAAGATTTAATAAATATTCATAAATATTCTTTGTATGCAATTGTAAACTTCGAAAAATTTGTATTCAATATGCTTATTAGTAGGAACTAGTAATTATTGTCAGCTGTATCATGCAAAAAAAACAAATTATAGGTTCTAACAAATTTTACAATATGTATAAACTTTGTTAATAGTAACAGAATATTTAACACTGTATAATAAAACTTCGAAAAAATAAAAAAAACATATATAAAAAAGGTAAAATATTGTCGGATTGAACAAAAGAACAGAATAGAAATTAAAAACTGTTTAAAATATTCATACACTGTTTGATTAGATGAGTAACATCAAATGTTAAAATATTAAAAATACAATTGTATTCTGTTATATCGGTAATTTTTCAAGTATATCGTAAAATATCCTTATTCGTAGATAAATCTATACATAAGGATATGGAAAAAAATGAGATTCGATAAAAGATTTTGTAAACAAATTGTGCAATAGAACGAACGAAATAATCGTGAAATAAATGGGTAACGGTAATCCCCATATGCAAATGAAACGTTAAAACATGAAATCCGAACAGAAAATTGACAAGTGTTATCGAAACGAAACACTCACAAAAACATAGTGCATAAACAAAAAGTGAGGCCAACGAGCATTACTAGGTTATAATTTGATCGTGATTTCCATGAAATTATAGCCGTTCATGAAAAAACTATGCGTTTAGTATCAATTACACCCTCGATATTTATCCGTGTGAACAAACATCTATAAAACAAATGATTTTCGATTAAGTCTTACCACTCGCGAACCACAATTAAAATCTTTTAGGCCATAAGACGGGGGCACACAACTTCTATGTATACGGAAGAAAATAGGTTATAGAATACTTTTTTCTATCGGACGCGAACTGTTGATTGTAGGATTATTCGATATTCAACATTCTGATATAGCGATAGTTTATTTTGACAATTTCCATAATGATTTTCAGCAAAATAGTCATCTAGAGCACTGGATATCGGGGGGGCCTCCATTTTGTACATCGGGGGAGGTGTACGTGAAGTGGTCTCAAGCATGCTCAAGATAGACCGTCAAAAGTCTGAACATTTTTATTTCGTAGCCCTCCTATATGTTTCACAACTGCGTATGTTTACCAAAACAAAGTAAAAATTTAACGATAAACGGCACAACGGCCAACGAGCCTCACTTCAGTCTTTGCACTGAACGATTCGATACCGTATGAACACAAGAAAATTTTAACGTTACCCCATTTCTTTCCAACTTCGTGCGGGATTTCTCGCGTCCGAAATGCACGCAGCCACACCACTGGAGCACTAATTTTAATCGAAAATATGCCGCGCAAGTCTTACTTCACTTTCTGCACACAACGCGCGGTAGGAATCACGAAAAAACTCGACATAATCGGTAATATAAAGGGACAAGTCATAAAACGCCATGAACAATAACAAGGAGCCGCCATTTGCAATGCGAACAACTGACATGCGCAAATCAATCGCGCGGGGCACGCTGGGTATTTGAGAGGCGCCATCTTGCCAATCATATTAACATTGAAATTTCCTAACCTCTTACAAATTATATTCGTCGACTTCGATAATGTTTATTATCACATTTTCAATCGTTACGTATTAATATAGACTCTTTCCTGACTTTGTATAAGATAATATTAATAAACATTAAAATACACCGCTTAATGTACTACAATATATGCTTTTATTTCAATGAAGGATTTGTATAACATTTTTCGATTAATTCTGGAAATATGTATGACTCGCGATTCCATTTATAAACAAATGAATGAAAAAAGAACTAATTTGAAGATTTTTCATTTCTTTTATGTATATATACTCGACGTATGATAAATTGGCCAACAGATATATTGTGTCTGAAAATAAATCAAATTTAGATTACAGTTAATAAAGAATTAAATGTACATATACTAGATTATGCTATTGTTATAAATACAAAACAAAATATATATAAGAGTGAATATCTTGTTAATTACTTAACAATTGTAGGGTTCTTAAAAAATCTCAATTTTTTAAGTATATATATATATATATATATATATATATATATATATATATGTATGTATCTAATACTTAATTATTTATTTATCACGTATATACATGACTTAGTAGGTGGAATTCTTTATTAATGCTAAATGTCCATGTGTATGCACAAAAGTTTACTAATTTGATGTAGATTGCATAAGTCCAGCTTCGTCCATTATTTTTAATGATGCCTCTGGATCATATGTTCTAGAATAAAGCAAAACGTTTCATTTAAAAAGCTGAAAAAGAGATCGAATTTCATTATAATCTTGAAGTAGTCATTACTTGTAAAACGCTTCAATCCTTCTCGAAGCTGGATCGTTGTATACCAGTTTATAAAAAGCACCCCAACCAAGTGAAAATACGATCATGCCAAGCAAATGTTTTCGAGTATATGCAATGTGAAGATTGCGAAGCTCAGGTTTTTTTAATCGTCCCCCCGACATCTGAAATGTGAACATTATGTGAATGCAGGGGAATATTGTATTATCACTAGACTTTGGATCTTTATGCATTTATAGCGAAATTGAGTAAAAGAAATTCAAAGTTGTTAGAGAATTTAAAAAATTGAAGATGTCAATATATGATTTCTCCTCTATTACAAATATTAAGGGAAGAAATAACATTGAATTTGGTTTTTGTTTCTTGCAATCGATGCAGACAATTTTTAATTGACTAGGTATAAGGATAGACCTATCATCCGATGTATTTTTGCAGCCCACTTTTCGGGTGGCACGTAACATCATTACCATTTTCATTTCATGTGATTTAAACGAGTTTACGCCAGAATCTTCATGCCACAAATAAATAAAGAGAAAAAAATATTTTCATACAATACGTTTAATAAATCTGAAAGATTAATTGTTCAATAAATATATTTATACTATTCTGTTCTTAATAAATCACCCTAGAACGGTGCAGTGCGTTATTACTTCAATGACATTCTATGGCGAGTTGATAAATTAACGTTATATTAAAAATTTTAGTATGATATATATAAAGAAATGATACGTTTTCAAGTATGTAATTAAGAAAAAGAAAATTGTAATCGGGGATGATTATTGACAATCGATGGTCGTGGCAGGTTAAATAGAAAAGGTTCTACGAGTATCAAATAGACATTACGTAATACGCGATGTTTTTTAAAATAAAACTTATCATTGATTTAATAATAAGAATTATCTGAGGTCGCAGAATGATACATACTTTTGTAAATAAATTGAAGCAGTAGTTTAATGTACTTTCAATGATATACCTCGGATCAGAGAGAACTATCTTCGCTAGTGTATCACCTGGAAACTCCTGGAAACAGTTCGTAAACTTATGAAGTGATAGGTGGAATACTGAATGATACTGAACGTACTGAACACTGAACGCGGCTGTGCAATGAATTCTTTGTAGATCGATGTGTTCGCAAAGTAACATTTTTGTTGATAAAAGATATTATTTGAATATAAAATGGAACAGATTGAAATAATTAGTACAAGATTATATAAAAATGGAATACATTTAGTTTACAAAACGTACAAATTTACTATGTATGTACAATTTGAATTTTCTGATGTCTTGTTACATATATCTCTAATCTGTTACATCAGAGACACATCAGAGAGCATATAGAATTGTATAGAATATATAGAGAGTATACTCTCTAGTTACATACTGTTTCATACTCTATGATTTATTTAGGCGCTGTAATTATTTTGAGAATACACATTATACGAATTGTGTTGTGTAGCAATTCGAAATCATACTGAATATAATATTTTATTGATATTATCTCTTTGTAATCTGCATTTATCTCCTGTACATTGTTTACGTAAATATTCTGAAAACTGTAATATGTTTTCTTTATTTCAACATATATTAAAATGAGTATAAACGTATAAACCTGCATATAAACTTGTATAGAATGTTTTATAAAAAGAGAGAAAGAGAAACAGAAAGAGAGAGAGAGAGAGAGAGAGAGAGAGAGCAGAATATAATGTAACATTCAAAATCTTGTTTACATTTCATTTTTATTGTTTCATTCTATAATATAAAAATAGATATTCACAAAAATGTAAACTTAAATATATTTATATTTTTAAGACTATGAATCATAGAACATCGCGATATAAGAGAGAATTATCGACTTTTTCATGGTTGTGCGGCACAAGTAATTATTTTGTATCAGTTTGTATATAAAAGTGTACGAAGGGGTTCTACTTAGATTATATTTCTTCTACTCCCAACTTTAATGTACACTTCTAATTGTATATTACTGTTAAAATCTTTTAATCAACTTCGAGTAGTTTAGACGTAGGCACCGACGACTGCCAGCCTTATGGGAGTTCGTGTCACTCGAAAATTTCGGTGTCCTCTTACGCCCTCTAAGATATATTCTGACTGGAGTGAGAAACAGAAAGCCATCGACATGATCTCGTCGGTGCAGAAGGCTACTGAGGAGAATCTCGTCGGTGAGAAGGCAAATCGTCACGGAACCATATATATGATATCAGAGAGGATATGAGAGTGCTCAAGCCCGGGTTTTGGCCGTGCCACTTTTGGCTGCCATCATCTCTTTTAGTCCGGACAAGAACCCATCTCCACACTCAGTCCGGACAAGAACCCGTCTCCACACTCAGTCCGGAAAAATATGTAAAATATGTAACTAAGATTCATTTCTTTCACGAAATGAAGGAAATATCCTGTATTAAAATAACTGCAAAATATAATTATTTAATAAGGTCAAATAAAAGACAGGATTGCAGAAGTAGACATGTTGTACGGAATAACTAATTTTATTTTTTATTAAAACAAAAAAGATCGAACAACACTTAAGCTCTACTTCCAACAAACTAGAAAATGTATGTACAAGGTACTATTTACTTGGGACTTTTAGAAATTATATTTAGTTTAAAAGTCGGAATTTAACTATGGACTGCAAAATAAAAGAAAGGCGAAACACAACAATTAATCGAAAATTAAAAAATCATTAATTATCACAAATTAATATCATTTATTACACACACACTCAAAAACAAATATTATAATACATACACAAATATAATCCAAATAATATAAAACAAATAAATAATTATTATAATACATAACAACTATTGATAGGGACGCTATTGAGAGGGAGAGAGGTAGAGAGAGAGGTAGAGAGAGAGAGAGAGGTAGTGAGAGAGTGTTCGAGAGAGAGAGGTAGAGAG
>CM052282.1:7057789-7114627 GCA_028455765.1 Lasioglossum oenotherae | reverse complement strand
CCTCTCTCTCTCGCGACCTCTCTCTGTCTACCTCTCTCTCTCTACCTCACTCTCTCTACCTCACTCTCTCTACCTCTCTCTCTACCTCTTTCTCTCTACCTCACTCTCTCTACCTCTCTCTCTACCTCTTTCTCTCTACCTCTCTCCCTCACGGATGGGGCCGTGAGTGAGTACGGGGTGTCGCGTCCCCGGGGCTACCCGAATCGCCTATAGGCCGCATCCGTGTGCGGGGTTAGTTGGGCTCTCGTGAGCTGGTGTTAGGTTGGCTCTCTTGAGCTGGTTTGATTTGCACTCGTGTGCGGGGTTTAGTTTGGCTCTCGTGAGCTGGTTAGATTCGCACTCGTGTGTTGGGTTAGTTTGGCTCTCGTGAGCTGGTCTTAGGTTTGCTTTCGTGAGCGGATATTAGGCTTGTACTCGTGTGCGGGGTTATGTATTGATATGTATGTCTAATCATTATTAGTCTGTTTTAGTTAGAATACACTAAGAAGAGGGCACACCAAGATGAGGGCAAACCAAGAAGAGGTCTTCCGAACAAGAGGACAAACCAAGAAGACTGCGGTGTATTCTTAAGTTAGTTTTATTTGCCGAGCAATTATTGTCTTAGCGTCACCCCCGAGCCAGAGCCTTCTGCTCTGGCTCATATTTCTTCTTTGCGAATCAAAGCCTTCTGCTTTGATTGTTCCCCCTTTTGCGTGTAATCTTTTGGCTCACAATAATTGCTCGGCTTGCGTGCGTAATTTAGTATAATTTCGTCGTTGTAAGAAAGGGAGCCAGAAGGAATATTGCATTCGTTCTGACTCCCTTTCGGGTCTCTTGTGCAGCAACCTCCTCGTGATGAGACCTGAGCAATCGGTATTATCCTTTATTTGTACGAACTTCTAGTGTCTTATGAATAAAGGATAATATCGAGCCAATAACTGTACATTTAATAAATATGTTGATTTTTCAATCAATTCTATTCCTATACCTATTGTCTTTCACAACATTTTGCAATTTTACCTTCCTTCAGATCGAAACATACGTATTATTCAAACTGGTTCGCCCCGGGCGTGAACAATGTCATATATCGTCTTGTTCTATTTAGGTAAAGAGACGAGATAATATCTCGTCGGTGACAGTATTATAAGGCAATTACAGAATGGGTAATGTCAGCATTCTACTATATCATTCTTATTCAACTTGACGAATATCTCGTCGGTGGTGGAACTTTTAGCGCTGTGGTATATCAGATCACTGTAACTTTCACGTTATCCCCGCGCCCGTCGCGCCCGGTTACCCGTCCCGCAGTTTAACACAGGGGCTGGCAGTCTTTAATAGTATCTCGTCGGTGACGTAGGTAAAACACGAACCTGTTTTATCTACGTTTTCCTTTTTTGATCAAATCCATCTTAGAATAATATTATTAGTGGTACATTTGATCAGTAAGACAGTGGACAGGAACGTCAATTCGCAACGTAGATAAAGTATACAGTTTATTTATGTATAGTTATCCTCTGCCACTTTCACCTTAAAATGATCTAAACATTCCTAAAATACTCACTTTCGATGTCAGTATTTATGAAAAACGAAGTGTTGGTGACAACTGACGGATCGTCGAATTGTTGCGTAGGTGGCTACAACTGCACTTGGACCCATTGGACGATTGGACTGTCTCATTACATGTACTTGTGTGCAATAGCAAAGAATAATAAGTGCTAACGTCGAATTATACGTAGAATTTGACAGTGAGTGCAACAAACACCGAAAATATTCATTTAGTTAGTTTCCATCGTCGATACGTGTCTCGTCTTACTGTATTCTATCTTGTGATTATAGTGTTTGTAAATACATGATTGCATACGAATTAATTTTTTGGTATGTAAAGACAACCTTTTCTTTCTTGTTTTTCAAGTGCTGTCGATCCAACATTAATTTTCTACTTAATTCTCTTTTGCCTCTGTTGTTGTTTTAGAATTTTATTATTTTCACAAAATATGCTACTCAAAGGTGTGTGTGTCAGTAATCGGTAAACATCTCCATAATTTTCTCTTAATAATAATAGCGTAATGCTTGGTGTTTTTCATTGGTTGTGATTAATGGACTGTGAATCTTTATGCAAAATTAAAATTCTTTATGCAACATTACAACATTCTAGAATTGTTTAAATCTTTCACTGTTTCACATTTTGTCCAACCAATTCCTTCATAAACGCATAAAGATCAGCAGTCTAGTGATTAAACATGATATTGTAAGAATTCTTATAACCAGACTGCACATTTTATGTGTATATAACAAAACTTGGTACATACAATTTAAAGCAGTGGTCATATTTAAAAAATTGAAGAATATCAATTTAATAAAATAATTCAAGGAAGATTTTATTTAGCTTCTGCGGTTTGGAATCGATGCAGACACTTTTTATTTTGTATAGAAATCTGCAGTCTACTTATAACAATTCTAATACTTATACATTTGCTATGATTTCATTGACCACATATTTTCATGTATGCAAAATATTTTAACATTCATTATACTTTATAGATTTCACTCGCGACTGTATAAATACAGTCAGCTTTACACATAGTAATCATGGAACAAATGATTGCTTTGAGTACGCAAAATCCATTGTCTTTATTGGTCAAATTTGGAATGATGGCTTGGAATGATACATGCGGCAATGAAAATTGTTCCGGACATGGTGAATGTCACAACGGCACTTGTTTATGCGAGGTAATTATTTATGATAACGGTAAAAGAACTTTGAACTCACCTGATTTGTCTTTATATGAAAATTTCATGTCCACTTGTAGATTCAATTCGATGGACTGGAGTGTCATGTTCCAAATTTAAGTTACTACGTTGCATTTGCAACTATATTTTTCATGTTGGCGTTTATTTGCCTGATACAACTTATCATGTGTATCGTCGCTGAATGGCAAAAAATGAAAGCACCATCTTTTCTTAGAGCATGCAGGGTCACCACGCAAAAAGTTTTATATTTTATTGTTTTTCTGGCATCGCTGATTCGAGGTGCATATTTCACGTCTCCTGTAAGTATAATTTTGTCAATTATTTTTCATTCTTTATGTCTATTAGATCTAATATAGTGTTATTACAGAATGCTTTCAAAGAAGGATGGTCGAGGAGCTTATTGTCTGCGTATTATCCGCTTGTTCTAAGTGGTTCATCGTTAATTGTTTGTTTCTGGGCCGAAGTATTTCATTTGAGAGATATGTCGTGGGACAAACCACAATTTCTTTCGAAATCGTTTATGGGTTTCGTAGTATTTAATGTGTTAACATATTCTTTGCTATTGGCAGAATTCATTACAGCTCAAATATATTCGCAAGAAGATCAGGTAAATTATATTCAAACATAGAAAGGATTAGAGATTATTAATATATTCAAATATACATTTAATTATATATTTGCAGAGCTTCTACACGCATATTTTTAACGGATGTTACGCAGTACTTTTGTTTATTGTTGTCATCTTTTTCTTAATTTATGGAGTAGAAGTTTTCTTCAAGGTCAGTTTAAGAAATAATGAAATATATTCCTCGATTCGTTGTACACATTAAAACAATCTTCCTTTTTAGATCCGAGGTGGATTTCTGAATGACTATCAGGGAACTGGAGTTGCGAATAAACGTACAGTTCATGATTTGAAAGTGAATCCTGAAGAACAAGTTACTGCAAAATTATTTGATCCCATTCCTAGCACATCGCAAGCGTTGCAAGTGCAGGAACAGATAAATATTTCTCAGTTGCATCAGTCTCGTGTTGGATTATTATCGCAAGCTTTCATGCTCTTCATTATAGTTGGATTTTTGTGGAGCGAAACGTTTAGCGAATTTTGGAAGACTAAGTAAGTCTGAGAAAATGTATACGCATTGTGCAGCATGTGGCTTTTCATTTTCATTAATTTGTTTTTATTACAGGGTTCCGTTGCACAGCAGGAATTGGCATGACGTTGTTTTCCGCGTTATCGAAGTTGGAGTAATATTGTGGTTTCCATGCGTGCTGTGGAATTGTTTCAGGTGGATTTCTCCGAAATCAAATTTTTAACCCTTGGCACTCGAGTAGTGACTCAGAGAGAGAGAGAGAGAGAGAGAGAGAGAGAGTCACCACTAAAAATTGCTGTACATTATTAAATATGTTGGTATTTAATGAATTACTAAAGATTTAGAATTATTTTAATTATTATTCTAGGTCGGAAGAAATTTTTCACTTCCGAGTTCAAATAGCTTCGAGTGCAAAGGGTTAATATACTTAAAGAACATTTATCCAGAAAACACTGTTTTCTTACTGGTCTAACGTAATATCTGACACAATCATTTCTCTCTATTTTAGTCCAGAACAGTTGTGGATATTAAATCCGAAGCGCATATTTAAAAGATTAGATCAGTCGAAATATGTGAAGGAAATTGAATTACAAGACAAAAGCGGAGAACAAGATGCTGCACTGTTTTCTGACGGAACATCGATTAGTAGTAAAGATTGTTGGATTTGTTACGATAGCGATAGACAAGATGCTGGCCCGCTAATACAGCCTTGCCAATGTCGAGGTGATGTTAGCGCAGTACACCACAACTGCTTACGTCGATGGTTGGTCGAGGTAAGACATCGTAATTCTATCTATTTATTTTATTTATACTCAGTCAACCAGGTCTGCTTCGAGCCGATATCTGGTATGCCGGCAGATCGACGCTCGAAGCTGAGCGTGCTCGGAATCTGCTAGATTTTGGACAGCACACCGTGCCAGCATAAAGCGATACTTACTTGGACGCAGATGTATGGTATTCTGCTGGCACAGTGTGCTGTCCAAAATCGAGCATTTTGCTTACTGGGTAGTTTCTTCATATTTGTGTATATTTTAGAGTTCTGTAAACGTTGATAGTCTGACATGCAAAGTGTGTGGCGCGCAGTATAACGTTGAACACGCGAGCAGATTAGATTGGCAAAATGGTATGACATCGCGACACTGTTTGCAAACCATTGCCATTGTTACAACAATGTGTGGGTCATCAGCAGCAGCCTGGACACTCATACAATTAGTCGAGGGTCCTATTATCAGAATGTTCGCAGCTGGTACAGCATTGCTGGTCATGTATGTTTGCATAAGGTAAGTTGAGAATGATTGTTGGCGAAAGTACAGGGTGGCTGAAAAGTTCCCGGAATTTTTTAAAGCATTTCAGCAGCATAAAAATACCGCACAAACGAATGAATCCACACACTTGATCGAATAATAAGTTTTATTAATTCATTAACAATGAAATGAACCAAAAATATTTACAACAAATGTTCGAAATTGCCTCCTTTGATTCCGTACATTTACGGACCCGCTTTGGGTAAAACGGGTCCGTAAATGTACGTACGTAAATGTTTTTGGTTTATTTCATTGTCAATGAATTAATAAAACTTATTATTCGGTCAAGTGTGTTGATTCATTCGTTTGCGCGGTATTTTTATGCTGCTGAAATGCTTTAAAAAATTTCGAGAACTTTTCAGCCACCCTGTATTCAACATCGATTAAAATTAATTTATCAAGAAAATGATTTGCAGGTTTTTAAGTTTGAACACGGTGGTAGCATATCAACGTGCCAAAATTTCATCCTTGAACATTATTAGTTCTGATAATAGCGGAGCGGCACACGTTTCTACCATCAGTCATACAGTTTGTGTGGACTTGGCAAAGTCTGAAACAGCCACAATCTAATCAGCACTTGCCTACTTTCTTTTTACCGATAAGAGTAATTTACGGAAAAATTTCGAACAAAATCTTCGATGATTTAAACGAATGTAAATATCGTGTGAAGGCGTGTACATTATACGCAGAACATTTTTCTATGATCCCCGAAATCACGAAGTAAACTATTGCCGATAGTTACTCAATGTGAATTATGAAAAATCTATTCTGCGATAATCTACTGCTATTTTGAAAAAGAAAAACGATTGCCAAATTTTCATACATTTTTCAACTAGTCTGTTAACCAGTTACCGTAAACTTAAGAAATTTTTATTGTATTTGCTTTTTTAGTAGTGGATACGTTACATTTATGTTATGAACATATCTTATTGACATCAAATCTTATGCTGCTAAAAAACGAAAGATTCTTGACATAGATCAATATCAATAATGTGATATAACTTTTGGGGGTGTAATTTCAGGGTCGTACGAATTTAATATTGGACGTTTAATGTAAATGTTACTTTTGAAATTGTACAAAATTACTGAAATTATAGGAGAACGAAATATTGAAAGAAATATTTAAGAAGACAACCTTGTCGTGTAAACATCATTCGAACGAAACAACGTGTTTCCATAATATCTAGGAGTAATAAGAATTACAAAGGGGAATGTTGAAAACATTCGAAATTTATAAAAGTTACGTATAGTTTTATATGGTTTCTGAAACTACTATATTCTAGTAAATATACATAGAATGTTTTCATTTACATTAAAATATAAACATTACATTACAGTGTTTACACGTATAATTGTTTATTTACGTATATAGGACGTATCTCATCTCGAATTATAAAATTTCATTTTAATATGTAGCCGTCTGAAATATGATAAAAATGATTTTTTTTGTTGATCGTAATTGTACGATTATATAAACTGTATACTTCATTTATGGTTGTAGATAAAAAGTTGTGAATAGTGACACGTATTTAATAAACAATTCATTGATACGCTACGCTTCTTAATAGGTAATTAGTATAGATTGTTTCCGCGGTATACGAATTTTATATTTGAAAATACTCGTATGTCATATGATATTTAGTTTTGTAGATTGTATATAGTATATGTTATAATTGAAAAAGTGATGTATGTCCTCTTTCGGATGGAGAATATGCTATGTAATATCGCAATTCTAACAAATATTTTCTTGCTGCATTTTGTTTTGATTTTGTAGAACCGCGAAAGCATCTCGGCTTTAACATTTGACTATTACAAATGAAAACGCTAATATTTACGTTGGTTCCATTAACAACTATTAAAAAGTGTATTTGTAGTTTACGAGATGTTAACGAGTAGGACTATTTTATATTAGAAACGACTAACAAAAGTAATATAAAATCTGCTTACCACAAGAAAGGTTAAATACTAAGATAGACTTATACAATGCAATAAACAAATATCATTTTCATTGCAACTATATTTTTTTTATTGTGAACTTGGTTGATGTGACAAGATTTACATTCGAAAATGCAATTATTCTTGTAAAGTATTCTGCAGAAGCCGCGAAATGTGTATTTATGTTTATACTGTAACAAAGATTCGTGATGTATTTCGAATACATCTGAATACGATGTAGTACACGTTTTCAAATCTCCGACTGGTCAAATAGCTGGTATTATTTTCATTTCTATTCTATGGGAGAAATTTACAAATGTTGCTGTTATAATTTAATAAAACGAATTTGATTTTACATAGTGTAAATGTGTGTTAACATCAGCCATATACATATACGTAGAAAGGAAAGGAAATAGTAAATAAGCTGTGATAATACGAATTGTACGATGTCTAAGTAAATTGATTATTAAATAAAGAAGTTCAAAGAAATACCAATAAGAATTATTGATTATTATTAATTTATTATTGTTTACAAAGACAATACTTAACAATATTACGTGTACATATCAAATTAAAATACTGATTAATAAAACGGTGATAAAAGATGAAAATAAATTTGTTGACCAGTATATGTGGATGAGCAGATTATAATGAGGCGTCCGATATTATTTTCTCTAGGAATGATTTCGAGGTACCATTTATTATATTATTTTTTTCGATAATTATTTAGGTACGTGTAAGAAATACATTTTACCAATTAAATTTATTATTTAATAAGTAATATAATTATAGATATACAGATATAACAGAACTTAAAATATCGCTTAATATGAACTACTAATTTGAAGTTTATATTTCTCGACATTAGATCTGCTCTGACTGTGCAATAATGTTACCTGTTGCCATGTGTAAGTGTAAATATTGTGGCAGGTTACTTCTTCAGGTCGAAGTTGGATACTGATGGATAAAATTTAAATGCAATTTCTTTTCTTGCTCAACCTACGCTGAAACACAGTACGCATTGTATAACAAACGTTCATCGAGAATATTTACCAAGATTAAAATCGTAGTCTTCTGTTCCAAAATCGAATAAAAAGAGAAAACGATAATAAAGATTAGATATATACATATTTCGGACTTCGCGATACGTTCAGTTCTTTTTTCTCTCGTTTTAACACGTTCCGTGTTATGATATAATGAAATATTGTGTGATAATGTATCAATCTTTAGTCAAACCATCAAATGGCCTGAATGAGAAGTCGAGCAAAAACTTGGCACGGAACGTGTTAAATAGTTAGGCTTACAGTTTACTTTTAAAATTAAATACTTCACCTGCGATGCCTGCAATTGCTTCAGAAGCAAAGTATTTCACATCGACGTCGCTATCGGTATTGAGCTTATCAAGTACAGGTTTCACTTGAGCTTGCACTGCGCAAGGCTCAAGACAAGGTCCAATCTTTTGTAGAGTTTTTGCAACATTAAATCGTACATTGGCAACATTATCGGTGGCCATTCCTAACACTGTTGGAAGCATTACCTTTGTTGTTATTTCTGGACCACACACTTCGGCCAATACCTGCGATTAAGTCAAAGATAAATACAATGATCAAAATGCAAAAGCAATACATCATGTTTAATAATGGTTGTACTCACGTTGATACAAAACAGACAGGTCATTCTGTGAAGGTAATTTTGATCTCTCGACATTGCTAGTACTTTTGGTATGACTGTATTTTGTGCCCATTCTGGTCCGAATTTCTCCACCAACTTTTTCAAATTTAATGTTGCCGCTTCTCTGATAGCGTACACGTGATCTACCAGCCAAGTCATGCACAGAGAATTTAATTTCTCATCGAAAAATTCAACTCCAAGCTGTCCAGCTAATAATGGCATGTACCTAGATCATGTTTACATTTAATATTTTAAATAACCAATCTAGAAGTGAAACGTATTATCAGACATACGTACTCTATAATGGCTAATCTCACTCGCCATTTCGAATCCTCAGCCAACTCTACGATAGCTGGCAAAAGCGACTGTGAAAGTTGTTGTATACCGATTACTTCGTTAACGCATTCTAAATTACTGATAATGTTGAGTCGCACTTCTGGACATTCATCTCTAAGTTGTGACAAGAATAAAGGTAGGAGATGTTCGATCGTACTGTAAATTTAGACATTTTTAATATTATTGGCGTGTAATCGATTATATTATTACTAGACTGCCAATCTTTATGCATAATAAAAATGCAATTCAGGTAGAAAATTTTAATTTTGCATGAAGATCCGTTGTCTAATTATTACTTGTATATCGATATAAAACATTTATACGCACTTGTGTTTCCCAAGTATTGGACTAAGACCCATTATAACACTTGCTAAAGCCGATTTTACGTGTTGATTTGGATCTGATACGAGTTCTTTGACTATAGGTAATATATTCGTCATAATTATAGATTCTTGATTGAATTTATCAAGATTCTGACAAAAGTCGCGAACTTTATCTGCCGCTGCAGCTCTCACTTCGGCTTCTATATCTTTTAAGAGTACATGAAATGCTGGTACAAGATCTATATTTGTAATTTCTGGGCCGACAGCTTTTTGCAGCTGGAACATAATAAATAGAGATTAAGAATGATGAATAATTATGCGTGATCCAATTGTCCACAAGAAGAGTAGATATAGAAAAGGGTATTTACATCAATAAATTTATCTGCGACCATATAGCGTACACGCCATGACTGATCAGTTGCACACTGTCGAAGTGTGGTCATAACTAATTGTTCTACATCTTCTCGTAGCAACAAAGCTGCAATGCTGACACAAGCTTCAACAGCTAAGAGACGCACAGAATCCTGTGGAGTTTAAATATTATGTGAGTCCTATGAATGATTACCACTAGACTGCAGATTTTTATGCATTTATGAAGAAATTGGCTAGGTGAAATATAAAACAGTGAAAAATTAGAAGTATCTAAAAGTAGTGTTACGTTGTTTTCAGGTGTAAAAAACTATTAGGAGGTGATACGAATTTGTATTTAACTTCTGCTGCCCGCAATCGATGTTGAACATTTTAATTACGCATAAAGATCCACAGTCTAATTATCACTGTAGCGAAAGGAATAATTTTGATGTCGCCTTACTTGCTCATCTTGCGCTAAAATGACAAACATGGGAATTAAATCTGCTTTCACATATTCAATTTCCATAACTTTTGCAAATTCTCCTAAGTTCGAAGCAGCAGATCGACGTGCCATCGGTGTGTCATCCTGGCACAATTTGCGAAAATGACATCGTAAAGATGCTACGCGTGGATAAAAAAACAAATATATAAATTAATTTTGCATATTCCCGTATCCTAAAACTGAGATTATCTTCCTTACATTTAACTGATGGATTAACTCGCGGATAACAGACACTGAATAGGCCACATGCCGAGGTTCTCGAGGTGAACCAATCTCCTCCTGCTAAGCGATCTATCAAAGGAACAAACTTGTCCTCCAAATCTTGTGGACTATGTTGAGCAGCAATTGTTCTCAATGATTCCACTGCTTTGTCCCGAACTACTGTTTCCTCAACTGTGGCCAAGGTCTCTAATGGTTTCTAAATAAAAGAAAATTTCGTATGAATGTCTATTTCTAATATTAAAATTTCACTGTACTTCCGAAAATCGGTCACGTCCGATTTCGCTGAAAGTTTGCAAATAGCTTCATTTTACATGAAAACATTGCGAGAATTTTCGGCGACTCGAAATTTAAGGCCCAAAGCCTCTGTCATTTTGAAAACCTCTATGCTCCGATTTTGCTGAAATTCTGAGAACAAGTTCCTTTTAGATAAAAATGATATTTCCCAGAAGAATTTTTGGTCCAAGTTAGATCTGGGACACAAAATATTAACGGGACCTAACTAATGTAAATAAATAATTAATTAGAACTAAAATAGTTGCATGCAAATTCAAAATCAAATTCTTGTTCGTCCTCCATTTTTGCTTGTACAGACAAAACAAAACGGTTGCCTCTACACCAGGCATGTCCATAAGTTGCTCGCTCGGAGGCATTCTCAAGTAATATCCATGGAAAACCTCCACTTCTCCCGAGAAGTATTCCTTGAGAATGCCTCTGATCTTCTATCAAGCAACTTCTGGACATGCCTGTTCTACACCATCATTCAGACTGTTAGTCTCCCCTCCACTTCCCGTGATTGAAGCTCGGATTTCCAAATATCTGGAAATCCATCAGTCCATCAGTATTGACCTTATACGATCAATCAGATTGTCAATCTTTGACGTGACTGTCATTCCGACTGACCATGTAGGGGCTGCTTATGAGTTAGACAGCGGATTTTTATGCAAAATAAAAATATTCTACCTGAATTGCAACAAATTGGAGTGAAATAGAAATTTATTTTCTCTATACGGTTAATAGGTTGAAAATAGTGTAACAGTATTTTCAAATTCTTCTAGTGTTATTACTGTTTGAAATTACACCTATTCATTTCTGTTATAAATGCATAAAATCCGCTGTCTGGTTATTATATCAATTCCATACCCATGAAATTTAAAAGATCACAGAGAATGGAAATGTTCTAGGTCGAACAAATGTTTAATTTTCGAGTTAAAATAGCTCGGAGTGTGAAGAGTTAAAAACATAATTGAACCACATTAGTAGGAAGTGTACGATAGAATTTCACTATACGACCCATAGATCATGAACAATAAGATTTGACCAATGAGATCGTAAACAATATTATTACCAATAAGCAGTGAACATATTCTGGACCTCCTACAAGAGGCGTGAACTGTCCAAGTTGTTCTGCCAATGCTAGGAGAACTTCGTCTTCATCGTACATAGACTCCGTTAAAAACGGTATTAATTCACTACGTGTTCGTTCAACGCCCAAAGCAAGAGCGATCGTGGATAGCTTCTTTATCGAGTTCAACCGTAACTGTAACACAAAAGATTCTATGGAAACACAAGTATGGGATTAATTTAATTAGCATCTTCAATGCTTTTGTTCTATCCTATCAGTATAATAGATTTCTTCGGCCGGAAGTTTTGTACGCTCGGAGAGTGCAATGGCGATAATTGTTGCAGGCTCGAATAAGAACGTTGGATGTATTAATATGTGAAATAGAACATTGATAGTAAACTGACAGGAGACTATAAACGTATATTTTGCTCGGCAGTGCGCTGCCGCTCCAGCCGCCTTGATACTGTATCGTCTCCGGTGGCTGTACGTGCCTCAGCAAGCCGATGATTTTACAATTATGTAATATTGAGTTTTAGCACATTCCGAATTACCTGTACATCTTCGTTTTTTAGTTCGTCGATTAAAACAGCGATCGGATAAAGACTGTCGTCCGCGTGAGAGTCGCTCGCCGCCATTTTGCTGCCGATCACACCAGCGCTTGGAAACTGCTGTGCATCGAGTAATGTTCAAATTACTGCGCCATCTGATGGTTGCTAATTTTACAGCGAACTAGCGGCACATGTAAAATTCACTTTCGTATACTTATTCTTGTAATTTACGGACATGCCAAAATCTACGCTATACAATAATCGATAGAGCACATCGTATTTTCAGAAATGTCTCCACCGACGTATACAAACAGGTATAACAATGATTTGTAAACTTTATCATTAGACTGCGGATGTTCATTTATTTTCCAATATTTTGGAATAAGGTAAAATCTTATTTTTAATGGGAATAGCTTTTGTAGATACAAAACAAATAAAAATTGTACAAAATTCTATCGAATTTTATATTCTAGCCTTTTGCGAACATTTTCGTAAGCCATAAATGCATAAAAGATCCGCAGTCTATTTATCATTTAGTAGCGTGGTTTCGGATATTTTTATTTAGAGAGAAATATATTTTTTATAAATTTCTTTAACACTAACCGTATCACGACGTCTCACATTGCTAACTCCGTACTATTAATTTCACTACAGTTCTCTACTCGATTTCTACTTAGATCTCCTTATTGTTAATTCGTATGTTATTGTAAATAGAACTGTAAAACTGCGAATAGAATAGAACGACGAAGAATACCTTCCAAACAGAAATTTCATGTTCGCCGGTAACGTTGAACGCAATACTAGAATGATATTCTGAGAATCCAATTGACAGTTATAAAAAAACACATTACTCATCCAGTCTATTCTCTAATGGTCTGTGATAACGTGTGATTCGTAAGACACACGTCATATCGAATAAAGAGTTTCCTTCAGTTTCCTTCTATTCTGCTTCTATATAGCGATAACCTCGATATTTTCCGCAATTTTTTGGAACAATTTATTCGTTTATTCACCTATTTTCGTTTCAAATGTAAACACAGTATCCTCTCAGGAAAAGCTCGGTAAGTTTTAGATGTTAGTACTTATTTATATAGTACATTCTTGCTACCTTTTCTTCCTTTTGTCTTTTTTGCCTTGCCAAAGGGGAGTGAATGAATAATAAAGTCCCGGTTACATGATATATACACGCTGTAGCGAGTACACTTCAGGATGTCTAGATAGCGGCGCCATGTTACTCTGTGTGTCTTATTTGCGAACTAAGAGTTTTGTGCTTTTTGCACCGACGAGATACAGCCTTATGGGAGTTCGTGTCTCACGAATATGTCGGTATTTTGTACGCCCTCTAGGATATATTCTGGCTCCATCCAGAGAAACAGAAGGCCATCGACGACATTTTGTCGGTGAAGAAGACCATTGATATTTCAGACGATGTTTTGGCATTATTGTGGCACTATTTAGAATTTTTAGCGATGTGGTATATCAGATCACTGTAACTTTCACGTTATCCCCGCGCCCGTCGCGCCCGGTTACCCGTCCCGCAGTTTAACACAGGGGCTGGCAGTCTTTAATAGTATCTCGTCGGTGTTTTCTGTCACCGACGAGATACTATTATCATCGACGAGATATAAGGATAGACCTATCATCTTATGGAACTTCGTGTCCACGCTATGAATTACCGACCGTGCAAAAAAACCAGACATGACATGACATGACTGCCCTCTACAATTTAGAGTGGTGAGTTTAGGAATTACGTAGAATTTCAGATATCGAAGGCGTAGTTGCCAAAACACATTCGAAAATATTCGTCGCATACTTGCCAATTTACTGTTACTGCCGTGTAATGCACAGTGCGTATTATTGCTATTTTCCATGTTACAGCATCGACGATATATATATATGTATATATATATACAGGGTGGGGCAATAACTATTAGCACCTCAGATATCTTTGAAACTATAAGTTTCACAGAAATATTTGCTGAAATAAAATTGCTAAGTTGGGCTCAATCGAAGCAATGATTGGCCACATTAGTGTGACCGTACTGCCCTCTCAAACACGGGCTGAATCCCAGCCCGGCCAGCAGGCCCTGGGCTCGAGCCCCCTGCAGGTGATATCCGCGCCATTGCGCGCATAGGGGCCCGGCCAGTGATAGGATTGTTGGCGCTTTTCACGCGCATGCGCGACGATTCTAGCCTGAAACGTACGTTTTAGGGACGTACATGGCTACTTGGGAGGACAGTTGTACGGCAAGTTTTTTAACACTACATCAACCACGTTAGTCAGAATGACTGGTTTCATAATTTCATTTTGAAATTCCTACTTCATGTTACATTTTTTTCGCAATGACGTGATGACTTTTACAGAGATAACTAAAGGTGTAATATAATGAATTTTATTTTTGATTTATTTATACAGAATCAAAATAATTTTGTATCATGGTATTATGGTCATTTTGACTGGTACTTCTCAAAGTAGAACAGTTTCCTATAATCTGTTTCTCGAACCTAAAACCGGGAAGAAATAACATTCAGTTTGGTTTTTATTTCTTACAATCGAAGCAGACAATTTTTATTTTGCATAAAGATCCGCAGTGTACTTATGACGGATCCCCTGCATGAGAGTGACCATATTGCACGGTTGCCAAGCAAATGGCCTATTACTTAAAGTCATAATTTTGTCAAAATAAAAGGGTTGTACCGGTTATATTGAACCGAAAAAAATATGTATTTTCTCTTGAATAATCAGGTTTAAATGACGTATGTTTCATTAATATATTCAGCGTTCTATACACACTACACAAGCTTTTCCTGACGTTTTCTATGCGATAAAAAGCTCCACTCTGACGTAACAGATAATGTTTTATTTTAAATGCAATATACGTGCCTTCAAAACTGTTAATAACTGTTATGAAAGAACCGAAATGTCCAGGTAATATCGGTTTAGATTACGGTTTTTATTTCGGTTCTTATATCGGTTTCAAACGATTATTATTTTCGGTTCTTGCACATATATCGGTTTTATCTGTACATAACACAGACATTTATGAGACTAAGTTGTGTAGTTTATACATAGTTTGTAATAAAAATTCCTAATTTCTATCTGCATTTGTGTTAGTTATGCGTCATAAAAAAAGTCAGATATCTTTTATTATCTTTAACTTATTTAATGTATACAATTATCGGGTCACATGCGAACCCGAAGCACAAACGTTGTAATTTGTAGGTACTACGAATTTTACTGTATTCGCGTCTCGTCTTTCTACATTGCGATGGAAGAGACCTGAACAATAAGGAAAAGAATATTGGTGAGTGCACACTGGAAAAATATCGGGTATTTAGCCAGTAATACCATATATTACATTCTACGGTTCATTGCGTTAACTGATAAAACGATGCAACATAGTGTATATAACACCACTGTTCCTTACATTCTCTGACGCTGATAGAAAATTTTTTACTTGCAGAGGTAACTATATCTCTTACTTCAATAAAACCTCAACGCGTATTTATCGACTGTACTGCCATCAAGAGTCAGCAATTCGTATAACCTTTCGCGAAATCGTTTGGAACCAGTGCCATTTGTTGTTGTATATTATAATAAACAACATTTTACGGTCAGTATTACAAATTAACAATTTCAATTTGGAGCAAGAAAACAAGTTTTCCAGGACGCGCATTCTTCTAGCATTGTTATCCTCTCAGGTAAACACTGTTTCGAACCGTTAATCGGAATTTATTATTTTCTCAAGTGATCCTAGTCAAAACAATAGCGTATATAGAGTGTGACAGTTATTCGATCTCTGCGTACAATCGAAGCGCCTTATCGTAAAACAAATGTAGGAACAGCGCAATGATACGAGATCTAATCGTGGGATATCATTTTTGATTGTTTCGAAGTTTCGATCCAGATTTGATTTTCTTTTTAGTGGAACACGGTTTAGGAAGACCGCGATTGTACTCATTGTCAGTTCCATTCGAGTGACATGTCTCGTTTGAGTGCGGATGACGTGAAATTAGTTGAAGACACGCTGGACGACGTTGGCATAATAAGAAGCATAATCAAGTCCGAGAACGAAGAGGAATCATTTTATATCGTGGACATTGCTGCCGTGGTGCAGAAATATAAAGATTGGATCGCAAAAATACCACGGGTCACTCCATATTATGGTACTTTTTTTTGTATTTTCTTGAATATACATACTTTCAGGCTCCAATGATCTAAAAAAATCTTGCTTTTTAGAATATATGCTTTTTTAGCACATTTTAAGTAAATGTCAATTATATAATCGAAGCTTTGATAGATTAATCAGTTCAGCTGCTTAACCTCGTATAAATCTGACAAAGCTTTGGATCTCTGATTCGATTTTAGCTATCAAATGCAATCCAGATCCTACAGTGATCAAGACTCTGGCGAGCCTAAATGCCGGCTTCGATTGCGCCTCCGAGGTACGAAAGTTGTTATTGTTGTCACTAACTCTTTGCACTCGAAGCTGTTTCATTTATACATTGGAGTTTTAATATTTGAAAATATTTCCGTTCTTGCGGTATCGCAATTTTTAGTGGCCCCTCAGAGTTGTCATTCGAGTGCAAAGGGTTAATCTGGCGAAGTTCGAGTCAGTGGATCGTGAACGATCAGAATGTCCAATTTGACTGTTCAAAATAGCAAGAGATAAAGGATGTGTTGGCGCACGGGATACCAGCGAGTCGAATTATTTTCGCGAACCCGACGAAGTTACCCTCTCACATCAAATTCTCGAAAAAAGTCAACGTCGACAGACTGACCGTTGACGGCGAGGCTGAGCTCGTCAAGATCAAAGGAATGTTCCCGGAAGCAAAGTGAGTTTTGCATATTTTACGATCAATTTTCATATACGCTTATAATTTCACTTTCGAGATATTGCCGTTTAAAGTTTTGGTCACTAATGCTTTGCCATAGGATATCGGTTCAATTGCATTATGTTCTTAAGCCGTTCGAATTCATTTTCATGACTTTTTTTGATAAAGACGTAAATCCTATACCATAAATCTCAATTAATGCATAAACTTTTTTTCCTGACAACCACAGAATTCCGTGTACGGGGTTGTAGAATGTGGGGGAATATTTTTCCACGACATGAAGTTCCTCTACCAATTACTCTCTCGATACAGTCTTCTCTCACATAGTGTTACTATAATAGAGGTATTTACATACAGTAAATATTGTATGGACGCTGGGAAGGTGTTACACGTTGGATGCAAAAAAATATCGCCTCCACTGCGGGGAAACGTCGCGTCGCAGGGGCCCAGTGATGCCAGAATGAAGTTGGTTTCAACTTCATTTCCCCCTCCAGGCCTCCACCTTTATCCCCTTCCACTATCCTATTCCACCGTTCAGTCCCTATCGCGCACGCGCAACGTGTCTCCCATTCGCCTCACTCTGCCTCACTCTATTCCCGTCGCTCGCCAGAGCCGTGGTTGTACTGTGGTACTAAACCATACCCCCACCATAGCCTACTATTGCCCCTACGTTCCTTTCCAACGCGCCCGCGCGCTACACTCACCAGCGTACCTCTACGGATACAGTAGAGTGGAGGGGGAGGGGGAAAAAACCACGATTTTTGTTACCTGTTTTTGGTATTTCGTCTATCACTCAAAAACTATGGGTCCTACGAACTTTTTTTTTTCATTTTTAAAAAGAGCATTAAATTTCCTTCGAATTTCACTGGTCCAACGTATTTTTTGATCCAATAGGTACCGACAGACGGGCGTTCAAAATTAGGAAATGTTTCTCAAAGTGACATTTTGAGTCAAACATTGTGACATTTAGCAGGAAATTGCAAGTTTTTGGCTCATAATTTTAGTTTTTCAACACATCTACATATAATCTACATACATACTATGTATACCCCTTACATTGTAAAGCGACTGGACTACAACGTATTTATGAGATTTTAAGATTGAAAATCTTGTAGGTTTCGTTCGGCTAAAAACGTGACGTAGGGTGTCACACAAATTGTGTAACGGAAATTGTACCTTGGGGTAGGGGTAGGTAGTGCGATGGGGGTAGTTCTTAGATGTTCGTTCGGCGAAGAGCGTGACGGCGAGTGTCGTTGAGCGGTGTAATGGATGAATATTGATAAATAGCGTTTATTATTTTTGTGTTCCGTAATTCGACGATGCCCCAACGTATCATCCCCGATTTTTTAAATAATAAATAAACGTGTGATTTTAATTGTAAATAATAACTAAACTTTTTATTTAAATACAATTTTATTCCTTATTTGCAAATAAAAGATTATTTATTATTTGGATTGAGGTGGAAATCAAATAAATAGTTTTTGTTCTTCTCTTATATCTTGTATTTTGTATACACAATGTACATGTACGCGTTTTTAAAAAAAATTTTTTATAAAAGCCTATGTTTTAAATAATAATTCATTTAGACTTGCTCAAATAACAAATAATTATTTGCGCTCCGTAATTTGACGATGCCCGAACGTATCTACAATGATTTTCAATCTTCTCATCTCTTGCGTTCTCGCGAAGACTGTTCATTTTTTGTGTGTCGTAAGTAGAGAAAGATAGTTTATTTAGTACGGGCTTTGTTTTGTGTCTGTTTATGTATGGGCAGGATAGTGATCCGGATTCGATGCGACGCCGAGAACTCGGACGTGTGTCTTGGAATGAAATTCGGCTGTGGCATGAACGAGGAAGCTATTCGCTTGATCCAGCTGACGAAGCATCTTGGTTTAACTTTACACGGGCTTAGCTTTCACGTGGGAAGTCCCTGTGGAGAAGTGGACGCTTATGGCAGGGGCATCGCGGCCTGCAAACGGTTGATCGCTGTTGCAAAATCGTTCGGCATCCATATAAAATTGATTGATATCGGGGGAGGATTTCCTGGCGAGTCTGGAGTCTCACTGGATAGTGTGAGATTGTTTATTCTTTTCCGTATTATTATTTCATCTTCGTAAGACATTTGTCTTAATTATATCAATTCATGTTGTTTATGAATTCTCTAGCCAAGAGTGCAACGTTCGTTGATTGTTGTATTAACTGCAAAAACTTAATACAATCGCGTCGCCACGAATATCATCAATGAATGCTTTAATTCAGTAAATTTATACTAATTGAATACAATTCACAATGCTTGATGAATTGATGTGACGAATGAATGCTTTAATTCAGTAAATTTATACTAATTGAATATAACACACAATGTTTGATGAATTGACAGTCTTATAGAGCAGTTATTTACATTGCTCGAGTGGTGACTCAGAGTCACCACTAAAAATTGGTGTACCGTTATTCAAAATTTGTTAATAATTACTAAACATTTAATTATTGTATGAGGTATTGTACCAATTTCATATCCATCAAATTTTTAAAATCGTGAGGAATGCAAAAGGTTGAAACCCAAGTAGCCACGTGTAGCCACGTACGTCCCTAAAACGTACGCAGAATGGACATAGGACGTTTGGACGTGAACTGGACCTGAAACGTATGTTTTAGGGACGTACATGGCTACTTGGGAAGATGACTTGTTCGTGGGACAAGGATTCCTATTATTGTATTTATGTTCTATTTCGATTGCATAATTGAATTTAGTTTGCCTCTGTCATCAACGAAGCCATTAAGGACCTCGATCCAGACATCGAGGTCATCAGTGAGCCAGGACGATATTTCGTGACGTCACCATTTACTTTAGCATCGTACTTGCACTCAAAAAAGCTCACCTTCATCAAAGGGAAGGCGATAAGAATGTACCACGTGAACTGCGGTGTTTACACTTCTTTTATAGAAGAGCTGTTGGAATTGAAAGCGAGAATTCCAATTCTTTTGGAAAAGGTACGTTTAATCGAGCAGCAGACTCAGTCTCACAGAAATCACAGACAAAGGATTCAGAACTTTCCAAGACATTGCATAAAACTGTTTCGTGCAATATAATCCAATAATTTCTTTTGAGATTGTGTTTAAAGAATGGTTAGGCTTTCTTCAGGCACAGCACAGATATTCCAAAGCTTATCTTTCTTTTTATTTATATATGTAGATTATTGATATACGGACGAATGATGCGTCCTATGTAAAATATCTATGTATTACCATTCTAGCCAGCGAGTGATGAAACATTTCCTTCCTCTCTTTGGGGGCCAACATGCGATTCGTTGGACTGTATATTAAAAAGCGTGATGCTACCCGAAGTGGAAATCGGCAATTGGTTCATTTGGCGAGACATGGGGGCGTACAGCATTGCAGTCTGTTCTCCGTTTAATGGTTTCATGCCACCCAAAGTGTTCCCATTCGTAAGGAAAAGTGAATGGTTAGTTCTAAATACAATCTCGCAAATATTGCTTCTCGTAAAATGAGAACGTTCTGAACGGTTCTTAATTATTTATTGAATTCCAGGAATGATATCAACGCATACATAAATGCAATACAGAATTCGGGGAAAGTCGATTGATTAGCGATGGATGCTACCATAATCACATATCCCCTTCAGTATATCATAGAATTATATATAATACAATTTTATATAATTTACATCTTAGAGACTTCGATATAATTAAAGCACCTGGATTTATCTATGAAATATACATATAATTCGTCATTGGTTTTAGACTTAATCAATCAAGAACATTAACAGATAAGTAATTGTAGGTTGTAGGAAAACCTATTTTACGAAAATAAATGGTTTGGAATGCAATTTGCAGAGTAAGAAACATTGAAAAATCCTATATATTAGGTGAAGTAAGTTCTGAACGTTTTTCGCTTTATTTATAATGCGAAAAACGCTCAGAACTTTTTACTTCACCTAATATATATATATATAATATATATATATATATATATATATATATATATATATATATATAGCAAACGTTTTTAGGAAACTCTATTCTCGTGTATAGGTGACTAATCGGTCATCACGATTATATACTGTCATGAGTAAATACTGCCATGTGTTTACAATGAGGATTCATCTCAAATCCAAATATTCTGTGTTTTAGTGATAAAATTCGGATCTCGTTTAAATATAGTACATGCATAAACGAGTTACAATAACAAACATGTCCTTATATTGTTTAAATAAACTCCAAATAGTCGAATCATTCGAAGTTATCACTCGAGGAAGTATTAAGTCCTCTCCATCTGTATATAAAAACAAGTGTAAATAGATAAATGAAAGTGGAAGCATTAGAAAATATTTAACAATTTAGAAAAGTACTCACTCTATCGCAGTGTTACACGCGCCCGGTTCCAAGCCGGAACTCAGCTGTGCGTTGTACAAATCTAATCCATCTATGATATCGTCTCTGGGTGGTGTTGATTTTAATGAATCTCTTACCTGTAATGCGTAATACACGTTGTATAATATTTTTACAATTCTTTAATGCTGATAAGGAAGCTGTTTTTATCGTCCCAAGGAAATTAGATTAAGAAAAATCATAAATTATAGTGAACACGTCAAAGTATTTCTATTTACCACTTCCACAGCCTCAAATACGCGAATCAAATTCCTTCCTGTTAGCTTTTCAAGATCCTCTTTGGTCCATCGAGGATTCGCGTTACTTTCATAGAGGCGATCGAGTAAATCTTTGTATTTGGAAACGTCCTCTAAGCCTTCGGGCATTCTGAAATAGTTTTACTAATTTTACGTTTCCTTACTTTGAACGTTTCGCTAGTTCCCTATGATCGATGCAATACTCACGAACTTACGCCGTCATAGTCGGCGCCAATGCCAACGTGATCGGGCCCGATGAGGTCACGGATGTAGTTAATGTGGTCTGTGAAAAGAAATTAAATATTAAAGAGTGGTCTTTCAAATTTATACGTTTGTAAGTCTGGAAATTTTGAATTTTCAAATAAATAAAATTTGCACAAAGACCTCGAATATCATCATAATAGTTGAACATACCAATCACGTCTTGTATCGTTGCGTTTCTCGAAGAGTTGCAATTCACGAAACCCGAGTAAAAGTTCACCATTACGATGCCATTGTTTTCTTTCTGAAAATATATTAAAAATTATAAATGTTTCGCATAACTTGTAACAGACATTTCTAAGGAGGAGACTCACCACTGTTTTAAGCACGTCGTCAGGTACGTTGCGATAATGAGCGCAAACGCTGAAAGCTGATGAATGGGAGAATATTATGGGAGCTTTTGTAACTGCAAGTACTCTCCTCATAACGTTGTGGGATACGTGTGCCAAGTCGACTAGCATTCCGAGTCGATTCATCTCGAAAACAACTGCCTACATGAAAATTTCATGATGAAATTATGAAACATTCAATGAATAAAAGAGGTTTAATACTATTTACCATCTTAAAATTTTGTTTCTACTTCAATCATCGTCACCAGAACTACTGTTCGGGATTCGAATTATGGGATTTGCCGATCGTTACGCCAACCGTCGAGCTATTGATTGCAAGGCACAGGAGCCAGATAGAAATTTCTTTCTTCTTTTAATTGTCTTATTAAGCTGAAATGAATACACTGATGCCCTCAAATCTTCGTAATTCGTCCACTGCTTTAAATTGCACGCGCCCATTTTTGTCATAAATGCATAAAATCCGCAGTCCAATGATAGTAAATAGTATTAAACCACTTTTATTCATTGAAGTTGAAAATCTTCAACTTACTTCTCCGAAGCTCGTAAGATTGTGGACAGAACCATTTTCTACCGGCGATGCGTCGGCCCTTGAAATATGATAAAATCATTATTTAACTTTAACATTAATCATCATGTTAAGTGTTCAGAAATATTTGCTACCAATGTTCATTCCCCTTAGACAGTAATGAACGTTTCCAAACGAACAATTTATAAATCCTGCCTCTAAATCAAAGATGATAGCTTGACTAGTAGAAAGAAGTCAATGCACGGAAGTAATAATTAAATATACACTTGTTGCTCATTCAAGAACTGTTTTTACTTTACTGAAGATTTTTAAGTTGCAACTTTCTTATACCAAGACAGAAATCGGAAGTTAAGTTGCTTAATTTCGAAGCTTGGTCATCTTAGAGCAAGGGTAGCCAAACTGTGGTGCATTGCATCTCTGTGGGTACTTGTAATATTCTCTTGAAGTAGGTGCCATAACTGAATAGAGCCTTCTTTCTCATCAGTTCGTCGCAATTTTTTGATAGTTTACAATTGTAGGATGTTAATTGCAGGATATTCACGACAGCATTCACCCTCTTGCCCAAGAGATCATGTCTTACTATTGTAGATTGGTGCATTGGAGTATTGTAAATTGATTAATTTAGTTACGTGATTGAGTTATCCCTTTTCCTCACCTAAGTGACGCAGATTCTACCCCTATCTCTCCATTTTCCAAACCCAACAATGAATAGAAAGGATGAAGAGAATGAAGGCAGAAAATGTGCTTAAGTTGAAAAAGATTGATGTATGGTATGTAAAAGGTTGGCCACCCCTGTATTAGGGTGATAATTGTATGATAATTCCAAGGATTTAACGATCATTCGACTTGCCATGGCGTGTTGCACGTATGTGTCAACGTAAGATAACGCACACCGAGCTCATAATAGAGCCGGAGAACTGCTAAACTGGAGTCAATGGAGTGGCCACCTTCGACGCCGATCATGGAAGCGATTTTTCCATTTTTCCAGGCTTCCTCGATGCTTTTCGCTTCGGTCACGAATTGAAGGTCATTCGGGTATCTGTCGACCAATCTCTTGATGACGTCAATTTGCCGCAGCGTCAATTGTACCGCGTCTTTGTAGTGAGAGTGGCACGAAACGTACGCTGCCCAGAACTGAAATTAACAGGATTAATTAGCAACATATTTAAAGTAGGTCGTTCAGGTATCGGAGAAGTGGTGTATAAATCGAAATTCTAAGCAAATGCATCTTTCTTCTTATTACGTATTGAGTCGATTGAATTTTTTAACGATTATGAAGTGAAAAATTATATATTTTATGCATTTATGTGACAAAAATGAGTAGCTGTTATTTAACACAGTTAGAACATTAGAAGAATTTAAAAATGCCGTTATATTATTTTCAATCTATTGAATGCATTACGAAAGAAAATAAACTTCTATTTTGCCCCAGTTTGTTGCAATTTAGGTAGAACATTTTTAATACAGGGTGATCCACCTAAATATCTTCTTTATCTTTGCTGACATAACAAATGTTTTCAAGATCATTGATATTTGTTTCTTGTGAATGTATATTTTTGTTCCTTGCACATTCTAGTTCACATTAGTACAGCCTCCTAAACACTCCTAATTTCCCCACCTTCTTATACTCCACAGTAGTTGGGTGGGGAAGATCCAGGAGTTGGGAGAGGAGACTCCCCTGGCTCGCGAGCCGCAAGTTGCCTAGGCCTGTCATATCTTATCATAGCAAAATATTTTTTAACCTAATTCACAGTCTGATAATCAGTAAAAACGAAAGATAGAAATTTCGGGAGAACGTGTGCACACAAACACAAATACGTATGCCATTAAACAACTGAACTAATGTTCCGATTACACACGGTTTACACTATCGTGTTTCACACTCACTTGGCCGCCCACTTTTCCAGCTCGCAATCGAGGAAGATCCGTGAAACACGATTTACAGGCTTGTCTTCCCCATTTACTATCGTCAGCGAGATCATTTTCGAATTTGAAATCCGCTAGCCTGTTGTTTAGTTTCGCGTATAAATTGTAAGGCAAGTCATTGTGTCTGCAACAGAGTTTTAGTTCGACTTGTAGACTAAATTGTCCCTTCGGGTTACAGAGTTATTTAACGTGATGCATAAAATTGTTTCGATGAAAGAAGAATAACATTAATTTTCGACGAATCCTAATTTTGGCATTATCTAAAATCTAAAATTTCTGATATCATAATCACCAGATATCAGATTTTTTAAGCTATGAACGTAATTAAATTCTTTCACGATATGGTCTCTCGATCCAAACGACCGATACATCGTAATATGTAGTTCAATTACTATTGTTCAAATGTAGCGATCCGATTAATTTGTCGAGCGATAACGAGAACTGATATTATTACGATAAAAACACAAATGGCATGGAACAATGGCGAGATAAAGTTGAGAATGTTAAGTAAAAAGGATTAATTGAAGAGAATATTCAACTTTTAACGTATTTGTATTTTAAAAATACATTTTGTATCAATTTTGCATCAATTATTACTAGACTGCGGATTTTATGCATTTATGAGAAAAATAGACACCTACAATTTAAAGCAGTGGACATGTTAAAACGATTTAAGGATATCGATGTATTAGTTTCAGCTTAATAAGATAATTAAAAGAAGAAAGAATTTCTTCGTTCCTGTGGCTTGTAATTGATGCAGACAATTTTTATTTTGCATAAAGATCTACAGTCTAATTATCACAAACGTATAAAGATGGTGCAAATTGCAGATTTTCATAATTTTTGCATCTTTTAGTGCCTGCAGTTGTTTTTCGCATCTACCGATTTTGATGAAATTTTCAGAATATGTATAATTCACACAGATTTACGAAACGTATTTTAAACATTTTTAATATTGCTCCACATAAAATAGTTATTGTAAACATGAACTTTTATCATTTTCTATGTAACTCGGACCGATTGCAATGTCATTTAAAATAATTATCGTTCCTTTAAAAGTGTACGAATATTACGATAGCGAATTTTATGCATTTATGACAAAAATGGGGTAATTTAAGACAGTATAAACATTAGAACAATTTAAGAGTACCGTTACATTATTCTCAAACCATTAAACACATTAACAAAGAAAATAAGTTTATATTCCACTTGAATTTGTTGCAATTTAGATAGAAAACCTTTATATTGCATAATCTACTTATGAACGAACGATTTAGAATTTCCGGTTTACTGTTGCTGTAAGCGTGATCATAGGATGCGTTTATGCAAATGTAAATACGAATTTAGGGGGCGTTAACTCGTGCTCAGCGAGCATTTCGAATGTTTATCAATGCAATGTGAACTTACCCGTCGATAATCGGCACCGAATCAAGCACGTCGCTCCCTTTGAAAGTTCGAAAGCTGAGCCCTACAGAAAGGCCGATGATGAAAAGTAACAACGAGATTAGCACGACGTTCACGCGCACCATACTCGCAACGCAAAGCTTAGCTGTGATCTCTGAAAAAGATTCGGTGATGATTGTGTCAGAACACAACAACTGAAGACTATCCTCGGCGGACGGTGGCTTTATACGACAGCTGGGAAACGACCAGCGCAAATCGATCCCTTATCAATTGACGCCTCATTAACGACAAGAAATTGCGGGTGAGATGTATGTTTTGAAACGTAACATACGAGCTCGTTCCAAACACTTCAGTCACCGGAAACCAATTAGTTAGCGTTTTAATGCTGTATCTAAAGGAAGCTTAACGCAATAGTTTCTGATAGATGGCTGAAGATTATTCGATTATATTATTATATTGTTCTAGATGACTTGCTGGTTCACTAATGAAATTGCTAGCGGTATTAAACAATTTATCTACAAGTTCTCGATTGTTAATCCTTGATTTACAAGGAACTGTTGCAACTGTAACACTTCTATTCATTCTACACCATTTTGGAGCTCTACTTTTTCTCTTCGGAACTTGTCCCGAACTTTTCGATCGATTTGAAAGTTTCATTCGTTTCAAATAAACAGCTATGTTACGTCAGATGGAATAAAACGAACGCATTGAAAAATGTTTGTTTAACACTAAACCTTTCAAGAATTAAAGGTCCCTCTGTCCGGTAAATATTACGCTTATAAAAAATGGCAACTCTAAATCGTTTGAGATTGTTCGCAATTTTCAATACAATAGGTGCTTAGACAAGGGAATTTATTCCATTATTTTCCATAAAATGGTAGGTTTAGCGTTAATCTGTAATAATAAACAAAGATTTAACGCAGATCAAGTTTCGTAGTTCTTACCATGAAACAAACGAAGCTTTTCAGAGCAACATTAAATTAGAGAGTTTCCTTAGATAGGGTATAGGTCCCAGTTATCGAATGTTTGATGACGACTTGTAAGTTTGTTATTAATTTGAAGACATTCTGTATTTTATTTTGCATTATTTGCGATAAACGATTGATTATCAACCTTTCCTCTGTATCGTCAAATCTTTCTGGACGATGCGAAAGGAAATAATTTGGTCCTAATTACACAATAAAGTATCACACTAAAATCACTATTTGAGTATCACAGTTTCTCAGCATTTTATTTTCAAAAATACAGTAATACTGGGTACTTCGCGTTATTTTTAACACTGGGTTCACGGCGCTCCAGAAATAACTATTTCACATTATTTTATGAACATGACAAGAATGTGTCTGTCTAGATTTTTGGCCATTTTTCAATAATATATACCCAAAGAAATAAATTTGATAAATAATTCCTCAAGGAAGCATCTTTAGAATATCAGAGCCCGTCACTTTGATGTGTCCCGTAAACCTAGTGTTATTAATGTCTAAAAAGTTCGTATTGTGTCCGATAACTGGGTGGGGCACGGTAATTGGTACCTTTACCCTATATTTTTGCGTGTAGGTATTTAGTACATAGAATTTTTGTTTGGTCCACAGCAAGGCGCAACGACGAATGAAACGCGGGGACCTTGAAACATATCGGAGGTTAACAACGAGATAACCGAGAACTTGGTGCTTGTCGCAATTATGATAGTTAATATTATGTGGCACGGTATAGTAGACGTTCAAGCTTTACCCTTTGACCATGCACAAATTGATGTATTCATGTCCACCACGAGATCTTCTTTCGGCGGCACCTTCCACGCTCGTTCTCCAAAGATAAACTCGTTCGTTTGCGTCTTCCAACTTCCAACGTATGTCTCCTATGCACGCTGCAGACATTCTCTACACACGATGTATAGTATAGGTGGGCACAACAGATTGCCAGAGTGTTTACTCTCCGCTCTCAGAATTAATCCGAGCGGATTTGCGCTTACTTCTGCTTTCACCGACGCCATTTTTCGCACTGACGTTTCTTACTTGATGAGATAACAAGAATATCGTGTAACATAAATACATATTTGTCTCATTCGTCGGCTACGAGGAATCCGTATAAGGAGGTGAGACGATTTCATAGACACATCCAAACTCATACTATCTACAGAAGCTGTAGATAACACTGATCAACATGGATTTTGTCACGAGGAGCATTTTAACTGGTTCTTGCGTGCTGCAGATTATGAATATGCAAACCAGTTTGGTAAAGAAATTTAAGAAGAAGTCACATTTTCAATTTTAACAACTTTCTTTGCGATAATACAATATCTGTATGGATGGTTGTTAAGTAGAACGATTCTGTAGATTCTACCTTTAACAGTGTACTTTCTCGTAACATTTTAATCTTATTTCCCGCGCGTTTAGCCTTTTCAGATCTGAAATAAATTAAATTTAAATCGAAACATTTTCAAAAGCCATCATTGCATAAAGATCCGCAATCTAATTATAAATATTTGAACACGTGTAAACAATGTTTAAAGAAAGATTTATCTTAGATTAATCGTTAGATTAATCTTTATTAATTACGATTTTATTTGCGAAAATGTAGGGTGGTGATACCGTCGTGAACTGAATGTTAGACATTAGGAACAGTAACGACGCGACGTCGTTACCGTTATGGATTGCGGCTTCCAGATAATTATAAATTACGATTTGGAATGTGACGGCTGACAGAGATAAAAAAAGTGTGAAATAAAAAAAATTTTATAAAAAAAATTAAACCGACTTAGAAAAAACGCACTAAAAGGTATAAAATAATTTCCATTTAATTTATGTGAATACACACGAACTTAAATACAATACAATCTTTTCGAAGACGGCGCAAAATTGAAAATTTTCGACACTAGAAATTACGAAAATCCTTAAATCCTTCTACATGCTTTCATATATTAATGTATCTTCTCTTCCCACCTACTGATGTCCAAGTCCACCATATTCCAATGAAATCATAATCAGCAACATCTGTCATTTGGAGAATTTATAATTTTTGCGTCGCCATATTGCTTCTTGATTTAAAGTGTAGAATTTTCATTCGTAAATAATTTTATTAAACGATTATCTAAATATTCGTTGACTTGTTAAAAAAAATCTTTTTAATGTTTTTAATTGTTTATGTAAATATAAAATTTTTTAATGTTTTGATATTTTTAATTCGTAGATTGTTTAACGTATTCACGTAAACCTGATTGTGTATATATGTACGACGTTCACTTAAGTAATCTACAGAACAGAAGTGTAGTTTTAAAAATTATGTTTTGTACATATATTGAATAACTGCGTAGAAATATCAGATATTATTGCACATATATCAAATTTTATTGTAATTTTGTAATTAACAGAAACGGGATCACATTCTTAACAATCATATAAATGTACGTAAAGATATTAATGCTCATGAATCTATTACTTTACATTACTTGCATGTAGTACTGCATAATTATCCTACTACATAATTTTTACCATTCAAATACACGCGCCATATACATTTGTAATCTTCAAAGTAGAAATTGGGTATACAGAATATTCGGTACTTGCTAATACGTTACTATCGGTAACATTGGGCGCGACACCGAAGTGGAATTGGGGCCGCTTTGGCCCCAGCAAGTACGGCGTGACGGCACAATACGATGAGACGTCTGTACCTATCGCTACGTTAGTGGCGTCGGTAAGTAAATGGATTTAGTACGATAGGTCAATCGGTAATGCATAAATTGTAAAATGCGTTATCCATTTCAAAATCGTTTAAATGACGCCGTACAACTTTTCCTGCGTGGTAGGTGACATTGAGAAGTATTCAATGATGTGCATATCGGTACATATATTGGTCAACTTGTCGAGAAAAACATATGTTTAATGTAACAATTAGATTGCGCATCTTTATGCATTTATAGCGAAATTGAAGATGTCAACATATGATTCCTCCTCTATTCAAATCATTAAGGGAAGGATTAACATTCAATTTAGTTTCCATTTCTCGCAATCGATATGCAGACAATTTTGTATTTTGCATAAAGATCCGCAGTCTTGCGCGTCTTTTCATAAAAACTTAATCAGAACTCCTCTATATGAATTTCTCGCGAAGAAAATTCAAGTTCTCAAGGTACCGGCTCACTAAAGGTTAAAATCGTTTCAGGTGGCGATGCCCGGGATTCCAGTGGTGTCCTAGACAAGCGATCTCACAGATAGCAACCCTAATCGAAAGGCCGTTAGTCCTGAGTGCCTCCGGGAAGAGCAGCAGTGGCGCAACGGATCAATCGAACCGGGCAACGGAACCGGTACGCACAGTTTCTTTAAATCTCTCGTTTAAATATTTCCTCTCGAGGGCTGAAACGTAATTTTCGTTGAGTGGCGGTAGCGCGCATGCACCTGGCAGTTGGTCGAGCACCGTGCGAGAGAGAAGGATAGAATGGTTCGCAGAAAGCCGCAGTCCAGGGGGCGGTTCGATGGCTGCTGCAACCCCCGGCAGTGGCACAACCAGCCCCAACATTATTCGCTCAAAACTCGCCACCGTTCGTCTCGATACTCGAATTTCGGGCCTGTGCACCATCCAGTTGGTTTTCACGGCAGATCCCGACGGTTGACGAGTGAAAGGTGGTACAATTGTGCGCGTTAGGGACACCCATGAATAATGTTGTTCCGCGATCAACCTAATTCCGCTTGTTCGACCGGTCCGGTTCGATTCGGGAATTTTAGCCGTTACGTTATCGAGCTGGCCGTACTCGCCTCGCACGTCTAAGGTAATTTAGTGTGGCGATCGTTGGTGAAACGGGTGAATGGAGCATTTCAACGCGATAATTGGTCACGTGATGCTTTACGGGGTCATTGCTTCAACCCTCTACCCTCGCAAGTTCGATCTACGTGGACGTTGCCGATATTTCCCCCTCTTTTTAAAATATTTTTCGAACGTTGTTTTCTTTTGATAGAGTCTTTGTTGAAGGATTTAATCGTTGTTGTCGCAAGCATTGATTTTTATGGGAATCGACTATATTGGTGTATACTTATCGTTGTTGTGTGCATGAGCTGTCTTGTCGAGTGATTGTATGCGTGAACTTTCTTAAACTTGAACGTCTTAATTATTATTCTAGCTATTACCGTCGCCTCGTTAGATACCTATACACTCGACTGTAGAACTTGGAAATGTGGCATGAATTTTCAATTATGTACTCGCAAAGTTCATAAACGGATTGTTCAATTTTGAACATTTTTATAAGCGCTTGTTTATATTTTTGTACTCATGGGAAAACTACATTAATATGGGTGTCGCTAACGATGTTGTATGTAATGTAAGCGTGGTAAAAATAGCTTTACCCGAGCAGAAGAAACGCTTGAGAGTAAGCACAACACTCAGTGCCTCTATTTCTATCTATCCCGTAGCTGTTTGCCTCTTACCTGCACCATTTTTCTCTCCTGCACTCGAGCTCTTTCATTCACTTTTATACACATATGTATGTAGCACCAGATCTTCCTAGACACACCTCTAGATTTGTTCCTTCCTTCTAGACCTTGTTTCTAATTTTAATTGTAGACTGAATCACAGGTTGGTTACCTTGTTGCAATTACCGACACGCGCACTGTTTGTATAATCGCATGGAGGATGATTTGTCCCTCGCGTGAAACCACTTCCGGCAGATACGTTTCAAATCTGTGCGTAAATCGTATGCAAATTTCACTGTTCAACGATATCCTGTCACGCATTCGTCCTTTGCGAGGAACTTTGCATTAATCCGAAGGCAACTGCCCGAGAAAAGAATCAGATATCACACACACACACTTTAATTTTGGAATCTTTAGCAAGACTACAAACTTTACAAATAAAATGTGGTTTCCCGTCTGTATTATTCACATGTTAAAGATTCTAAATACCAGATATAATAATTAGACTCCGGATTGCATGCGTTGGTAGAAAAATGAGTAGATCAAAGGCGAAACAGAGAACACATGTAAAGAGTTTAAAAAAGCTCATTAAAATAATGAAACGAAGGAGATAAATGTTTATGTGTAGCTTCTGTGCTTTGGAATTAATGTGAATAATTTGTAGTACACGCTATTCCAGTAACACCATTACTACAGAGGAAAGAATTCGGAACAATACAGAAGCTCTTTAATTAGTCTGAAAGTGTTAACAATCTGTATAAATACTCTTGGCAATGCTTCGTAGATGAAGAAATCTGGGATTTTAGGCGACTAATTTTTTAAGACGTTTATTCACGTTTCTGTACAAATATTAGGATGTCCTACAAACTTATTCTACCAGTCATTACCGACTTTCTTCCTAATCTTTCTTTTTCATGTTTGTCGAATAGAATCGCATTCAAAGTGAGAGGCAGTAATAAATTGCGATTGAGTCATTTTCACGGCCGATTTACCTTCTTTTTAAATGCACAACGCATCAAATCCAGGTCGTATGCTGATTACTTACCCACTAACTCTCATTCGAATAAAGAAGGTACACGTCTTCTTTAATCTTCGTACGCCGGTTGGACCAAAGTCGGCAACAATGAAACAATTAAAATTGAAACTTTGTGTCTCGTCGTATCAACAAGCCTGACTGTTCCAGGGTTTGAAAACGAACGCTAAAGTAGCAATTAAAACAGTGAAGGGTGAAATTAACTGCGGTTCTCCATGCGAACAATTTATCTCGTCGGAGTTTCCCTGACATCGCAACATATAAATAAATGTTCACTCAATCTCACCGGCGAGACATGAAAATCTCAGTCACGCGAACGATGCGAAAGGGTCGGTGCACGCAATTTCGCGCGGAGCCTCCCAATATTGATTCATAGATGGTAAAGATGAGAATTCCGAACAGCGGATAGGTTTACAAAGAAATTGAACATCTTCGAGTTGAAAGAGAGAGAGAGAGAGAAAGAGCGAAGCAACGGGACCCGTTACTAGTGCTACATCCGTCAAAGCGGAAGGTTCGCAACAAAGAGTAAGGAAGGGGCGGCAAAACATTCGCGAAAAAAAAGCGACAGTCCTGTTCGCGAAAGTGGTACGGCGTCCAGGACACGTTATTTTCGTTAGTATCTTTTTCCAAGTTGTTTCCGCGAACGAGAGCTACGATGAGAGGATAACCGTCCATAAACTAGGTACCGTTTGACAGCGTTCATTGCCTCCGGGCGTCGAAAGTCTAGCCAGCTCGTGTCGTTCGAAACGGAACCTCACCTCCGAGCTTCATCCGCCGGCGAGTTCCTCGTTTCGTTTTTCATTTTCTCTGACCCCTTCTCCAGTTTCCTCTCTCTTTCAGTCTCTTTCCACCTCTCCGTCTCGATCCATCTCTCTCCCTTTCTTCCTCCATCTCTCTACACACACGTTTTTATCGTGTACTGATGTTCGATCGACGAACAGGTTTAACGAGATTCGATCGCGGGAGAAAGTTCCGTACTGTGTTCCTTTCCGTTTGTCACACAGCACAGCAAAAATCGGAGCATGCTACACGCTGTGACCTATCTTCCATCAGGCTCTTTCAATGTCGCACGCATCCTCTTCTTCTGCTCCAAGGTCACGCTCGAGAATCGAATTCGTGGCTGAAGCAACGTTGGATGTCACATTTTCCTTAAGCTCTATTAGCTTTTAGTGTTCTCCCGTCAAATCCTGCCCTCCTGTCAAATTTCCACTTTGTATCGTCCCAAGTTATTCCAGCCACCAATTCAATAATTAAATGAATAATAATTAACAACGTTGGATGGAAAGCAGGATTTAATGCGAGGACCAGATTCAACGTTGCTCCAGCCACCAATTCAACTGTTTTGAATGGCTCAGAATCAACGTGTATTAACAGTAGGCTGTATCTAGAAACTGAACTATGCATTGTGTGACAAAATGGTAGCACACATTCAGACTTACATGATTTTAATTCGTTCCCGCATTGCAATCATTATCCAGGTGCACGGCAGTGCACCAGCCAAGTTCTCGCACTACCTTCTTTTACACGAAACAACTTAGCCGTTTTTTAGAGGCTCATAACTCGACACTGGAGGCAGATGGAGAGATGTAATTTCGTACACTCGTTAAATGTGCTATCATGTCTGAATATTGACAAAACATTAATCTTCCAACATTAGTAGGTTCCGAGATATAGGACCTCAAAAATCGCTTTTGTCACTGACTGACAGATCATCAAAACCATTTGGGTACTTCCCATTGACCTACAAGCTTGAAATTTGGTACATAGGTCCATCATAACAAACACTCAAAGGAATAATTATCAAAGTTTGAAATTTTTCACATACAAAACGAACATGCATTTATTAATTTACTTAATGTCCACCTTAAAGATAAAAAATGTTGAGGATTTAATGAATCAGGAATAAGAGTAATACCTACTTGATAATTTACGAAATTTCAACAAAAATTGATGAAATCCCAAGAAAAACATCCTGTAAACATCCAGGAGTCAAGTTTCTATGGCCGTAAAAAGTTGTGAGATCAAACAAAATACGGTCAAGTTCGTTAGCTTAGAAATACCTCTTGCAATACTGAAAAAAGCGTTTGTAAAAATTAGTTTAAAAGACCGCTATTTAATTTTTAAAGAGTTACATGGAGGATTAAATTATTCAAACTTGGCCGCTACGTTTTCAACCAATTGCCATAAAATGTGTTAGGTAGCGGTCAAGTTTGAATAATTTAGCCCTCCATGTAACTCTTTAAAAATTCAATTGCGTTCTTTTAAACTAATTTTTACGAACGCTTTTTTCAGTATTGCAAGAGGTATTTCTAAGTTAACGAACTTGGTCGTATTTTGTTTGATCTCACAACTTTTTACGGCCATAGGAACTTGGTTCCTGTTTACAGGATGTTTTTGTTGGGATTAGGGGTGTGCGAGATCCCGGTCGGGGCGGAAATTCTCGCGAGATCGGGACGGAATTCCGAATCTTTCGGAATCCCGAGAATATCTGTGATTCCCGACATTTTGAAGTTTCTCCATACTTCCAATAGTTAGAAGAATCTGAAAGCCATTGTGTTCTCGAAGATTACATATCTTACTAGTCGGAAATGTTTATGTTAGTAATATTGTAGAAAGTAATTGCGAATAACGATACTTTCGGGAATCCCAAATATTATTCTATATCCCGTACATTGTCGGGAATCTCCCGTATATTCCCGTATATTTTACGGGAACTTCGAATATTTTCGGGAATCTCGCACACCCCTAGTTAGGATTCATTTCTACAATAAACACAACGATCGTCCCCCTCTCTGCTTGCCCTGTGCTGGTGGTCAAATCGCGGTTGTAGAACTTATACACAACTTCAAGATATAGGACGTTTAACTGGGCAAGTTTAAGTTAACTCCCTACACAATATACTACCCCAATTACGTGAAGAAGCACCTTCAAATGAAAGGCGCGTTATGCGGATTGAACATGAGGGTGCGCCTCCGCAGTATATGCACTATGCTCTCGAACAGCAATGAATGAAATCGCTGCAGAAAAGTGGGTAGGTCGAGGCGGTCCTGTAGCCTAGCCGCCTCGTTAGCCCGGTCAAATTAAGAAGTGCGTAATTGAAAACGTGAAAGTCAGAATACGCGAAGCTTGTGTTAAGATAAATGCTGAAATGCTGAGCAAAGTTGGGAAGTCATTTAAACAAAGAATTGCATTGAAGTAACAGGTAATCGTTTTGAACACATACTAGACTAAAGTACAAATAATGAAACGATCACACCTTTTCTGCATTTCCCGGCAAGTTTGATCTTGAATGACCTTGAGTCATAGGTCATTGAACTCGTCTTAGAACGCACTGTTCGATGACGGATAAAAGAACATGTCATTCCATAAAAAAAAGAAAGTTGACCTTCACCTCACCTTGGAGGTAGTACATCTTCTAGCTTTAATAACAATCATTGCAGGTATCTTTGATCATTATTATCGAAACTTCATTCTTTATACATATCCCTCATACACAATGTTTGTTATTAGCCCTTGTTAAACGGGTAGAAAACACCCCTCGACGTCAAGAATACCTTTTCTAAAATATTCCAGAAGCTAGAAGATGTATGACATCGTTTTTAAATTGTACCGTTGTTGAATGAAGAATTCAGCCAGGTTAGAAAGCTTCTTGTTGAAACAATATCTGAAAAGTTCGAACCGAACGTGTCATTGAAATTCGAGGACTGTTTTCACTCTTTGAATATGTACATACGTCGATGAGAAAGAACTGTTCCTCGCATAAGTTTCGCCAAAATCGGCTTGTGAATGTGTTCTCCCGTTGGCCTAGTTGTTCACGAGACTTCGGATACCAAGTGTCCAAAGACCCCTTCAAGATCTTGACAAATCCTTTCAGATCCCTGTTACTTACATCGTCCCCCCCCCGTCCTTCCGCCTTTGCCACACGAAAATCGATCGTGTCGGCCACCGGTGAATACTTGGTTGGTTCGAACAGAATTCTGGGTTCACAGAATGTTGGATGAGAGAATCCCAGTTTCGACATGGCCGTTCTGTCGTTGGAATTGGGATAAAGGTGATTTACATAGAACTTTCTGTTTTCTACAAGTATATAATTGGCATTTTAGAGATCGGGATCTGACTTAATATTAGGTTTTCTGATGTTCCGGCGAATCTCGGCGTCATCGTACGCTTAATCGTAGTCTAATGACGAGTTCGATAGCCCCGAAACAAGTTCCGACGATTACTTTTTATCGCGAACCTTTTATCGTGGCCTAGTTTCGAACGTGAGAAAACATTTTTGTAAAATAATTATTCAATGTGCACATGACCTAAGGAATAGTTCTGACGCATGAAACCTATGATTCACGGGGCATTCTTCTTCCTTTCATCTTATCGCATTTAATAATATGCTAAATATCCTACAACCAAGTCAACTGATTAACCTGTTTTCCAGAAAACTTTACATAACATGCGACATCATACTGATTTTATTATAGCATTGTCTACGATAGTAATTACAAGACAACGAGATTCAATGACGTGTTGTTCCGTTTCTTCCTGAATTATTTATATAAATTGTCCGTAAAGCTTCGCGGACTAATAATTATATATTTTACCTCTCAATGTTTTCGCCAATATTATATTTTCACAGAATAAGTTGTTTCAGTACGTACGTCAAAACTAGGTGCATTAAAAACATATTAACAAAGTTTGAACCGTGAATTATTTACATACACATTACGAACTACTCGCATCTTTTATTGCGTCAATGTAACTGTAATAATTATTTACTATCCACTGAATATTATTTAGCATTTGTTACGACGACCAGACTGCCTAGGAAAATAGTATTTTAAATAGTAAGTAAATAGTAAATAATCCCATTTATTTTACAGTATCAGTACAACTTTGAAAATAAAATATTTTGTTTGATGCAGTAATTTTTGAAAATAGTATTTTATTTTAAGAATATTTAAAATATTTGGTCTGTCTTTATTTTCAATTTCAATTTTCAATATTATTGCTCAAAATAATGGTTCGCATTCAATAGATATTGCGAATCTTTGAAACTTCATTTACTGTCGAGTTTCAAGTCTCGATCTCGTAATTTATTCGATTTTCCTGAACACGCAAGCGACTATATAATTGCTATTATTGGCTATCCAAAATGGAAATTACGATGGATTCCGAAAGACTAAAATGAAGAAAAACGTACTTTTATCAAAGAAACCGTATTAAATACTTTGAAACAGATAGCAAATCCAGATTCAGAGTCACGACCTCAATTACTTTCACAAAACAAAGAAGTACATTTTTTCCTTTATGGAAAAAGAAACAAATGATATCAGTCATACAAACATTGCAGAATTAGAATTATTTCAATATTTGAGCGAATGTGATACACGAATTGAATGTATTGCAAAGTACAAATACATGAAAACATTATTTTAAAAATACGACACAGCTATTCCATCCTCTGCCCCAGTTGAGAGACTTTTTAGCTTTGCTGGACTGATTCTGTGTTCTTGAATGTGCACCCTAACAGATTCCAATTTGGAACGCTAATAAATAAAACGAAAATGTGACAAATGATATAGTCTCTTATATTAAGTACCATTTCTTCTTTAAATTATTGCTAAAATAAGAAATATTAAATAAGTAATGCTATTTCTGAAAGTATTAGGTATAACGACGCAAAAAATAAAATATTCTATTTGGTGTTCTAGATGATTAAAATAGAAATATTTTACTTTGTGTTTCAGATTATTAAAATAGAAATATTTCATTTTGTGGATGAAATTGTTAAAATAGAAATATTTTATTTTGAGGTTCAAATTGTTCAAATAGAAGTATTTTATTTCAAGATTCAGATTGTTCAAATAGAAATATTTTATTTCGAGGTTCAGATTGTTCAAATAAAATACTATTTTCTTTAAGCAGAATAAAATCTAAAATATTAAATAGTATTTCAAATATTTCTTTCGCCAAATAATTCCCTCCTCTGACGACGACCAACGACTTTTACATTTCAATATGGACGAACAGAATGCCCCTGCGATAGAAAACCCTTTGCACTCCGAGTTATTTTTCAATTATGTTGCCAACAACTTCCTACTATTTGAAGTGTTCTATTTGAAATTTACTTCAAAGGACAGTTCCTTGACTGCTACTTATTTTAGACAATATTGTTTACTAATTCTATTAAGTATAGCTTTCAAACTTTGTTGTAATTTACATTTGTATAATATACATATGTTATATGCATATTTTAATTAATTTTTCACACTCGACAAAGGAGTGCAAAGCGTTAAGGAAGTTCTTTTTCAAAAAAGTGCAACGATGCATGGAACATAAAAGAAAAACAAGTTTCTTGATTCCTGCCTTTAACTAATTCATAAACCAGTTTTGATTGGTCCGAGCTTGGACATTTCGACGGTTATTTGACAGCAATCTCGTTTTGAGGTCGTTTGCTTGACGAATCTGGGATGGAACCAATTGAGGTGAAAGTTTCTTTCTCTTCCCGACATGACGAACATTGAGATCAATCCTCGCGGAGATCTTCGTCGACCTTCTGATGACCTTGTCATGGAATGTTTATAGACAATTTACAGAGCGGTGATTTGTCGTATCGTAAATGTTTTACGCAGTTGTTTTGCCATTTAGAATTCGCGGTCACTCTCCTGTTAGTTCGGGTTTATGTTCGAACGGTAACAGCTACATAGCAGAATGTTGCACGCTGTTTTGTTGGATGATGAGAGGTTTCTTGTCTCGAAGTTATTTAGGTTGCGTGTAGAACACACACATAACATTACTTCACTTCGGTAACTTTCAATGGTTTATGGAATTTGAAAGTATTTTAGGGGCGAGTTTCGATCTAGGCCAGATGATCTTTTATTATAATATTATATAATGTTTGACCCCGACCAAACCTAACTTCGATGATCTATGAATTTCGTGACTCGGAGAAGATTGTGGTTTACTAGCTGGAGAATTAATTTGCTCTCTGTTTCTTACAAACGTTAAAAACTCCTTTAAGTTGAAACATTTCCCCGTCATTTTCGGATCTTGAAGTAGCAACTGTAATTTTTGCTCTGTATAACGTGAATTTTGCGACACCAATGACTAGATTGCTGATCTTCATGCGAAATAGAAAATATTCGCATTGATTGCAAGTCACAGAAGCCGAATAAAAATTGTATTCTTCTTTTAATTATCCTATAAAGCTGAAAATAATACAGTGACGTCCTTGAATATTTTTAACGCGCCCACTGCTTTACGTTCTACGAATCCAATTTTGCCATGAATGCATAAAATCCGCAGTCTGCTAATGATTAACGATCATTATTTGGCCCTTCGCACTCGGAGCTAGTTTAACTTGAAAATTAAACATTTCTACCAGTCTAGAGTAATTCCATTCTACGTGGTTTTTTCATTTCATAAAATTGATACAGTACCTCATACAGTACTTAAATGTTTAGTAATTGATTAGGTACCAACATATTTAATAATATAAACCATATCTTGAATAATGGTAAAGCAATTTTTAGAAACTTAGCCTGCCCATCAATTTCGTTGACCTCGAAATATATTGTCAACATTTGTCACATTCACCTTGACACGTTCCACGGTCATAGAGTCCACGAGCAAGACTCGCTTAATGAACTTTTTCTTGCGAAATATATATTACCATATCTATAACGATGTTTTTTGTTTTTCAATAATATTTCCTCGTTCTAATTTGCGTGATGCCTACGGGAATTTTTCTGCAGAATACATATTTAATATTTTACATGTGTAGTCTTCAAGACAAATGCTTCTCAAGGAAAAGTACTTTGCTAATCACGGTTTTAATCAAGAGGAATAATGTTTGTAAAGCAGGTTAAAGTGCATTTCGCTCATTCGTATCTTTTAACACTTCAATCATGAAGATACATGAACACGATCATTGTAATCGGTGAAGCAATCGTGCGAATTTCGACCGGAAAGTGCAGCCTTGACAAGCCTATGGTATCCGGCTTGCTAAACTTCAATATTAGTGGATGCACTGGATGTTTATGAACGACAAATGTTTGCCAGAGAGACATAGGGGTTTTTTCCTGGGATTTCTATCGTGTTCGGGACATCCGACAGTCGACTCGCGGAAACGACGATAAAGATTTGTCCTTCTGTCACCGCGAATCCATTATCGAAACAGCATCGAAATATACAGTGAATTCCAGTTAATTGTGACACATTGGGACCGGACAATTTGTCCCAATTAAACGGCTTACTCTGTCCCAGTAGCATCGTATTCTAGTTTTTGCTCTCGTTCTTCAGTATCTGTTCGAAATATATGTAGTAGGACATCGATTAACCGGCGTGATCGGCAGACAACCATACCGGATAAATTAAGGCCCGATTGATAATCGAGAACCCGAGGAAATAATTAAAATGTTCATTATATTCCAAAATAAATGTTTGATCTTTGAAAATTGATTTCCCTTCATAATATAATCATATTTAAACGCATATTCGTTTTTAATCGAGGTCCTACTGTAACCGGTTGCCGCGATTAATGGGTGTAGCATTTAATCGGGACACACTGTGATTGAATTGCGCTCTTTAACCCTTCGAGGGCGGGGCTGGTGCACTGAGTGCGCCAACGATCGAATTTTATCGAATTCTCTGATTTATTTTGTGCTCATTTTCAATAAAACATCGTTCTTTTGATAATGTCTGAATTATATTTAGTAATGTACCTACATGGATTTGTCTGAATACCTGATGATATAAAGTCAAAACTGAGTAAAACTGACCCAAAACAGCCTGGCGCACCGAGTGCACCGCCCCACCCGAATAAGGGCGCGAGATCACCCCACCCACGAAGGGTTAATCACAGAAAAGTTCCATTCGCATTGCATTATTCGATCGGTCCTGAACTTCTCCCTCGTTTCACACGCCTTTCAACAATTTCCGTTTCCTAAAGTTCGCAATACAGTTTCATTTACGATGTAAACTCCTTTACTTCTCCATTCTTTCTTCGTTTCTTAAGCTTTCAGTCCCATAAGTAGATCTTTTCGTGCACTTTACTTTACTTTGTTTTCTGTATTACTCTTTATCTACAACGGTATACTACCAACGTTAAAACGTTAGGTTGAAGTGAACCTCGTTTCTCGTAGTCAGAACTCACACCACAGTATTAGGGACATTCCTAGTGATTTTTGTGCCGCAGTAATGAGCACCTCCTTCACTTTACTGTATGTAGTACTGAGGATTTAATTTTTTTTATGAAAAAGGCAAGATAACAGTTTCTTCTTATATTTTTATTGTATCGAAGTAGGTATCTAAATAATAATAAAACTTTCCCGTGTACAATGTAAAGCAATATAACGAATGTACAATCATGCGAACAACAGTCCTTTACAAAGAATGTTCTCACAAATCCAGAGATTCTAAAAACTTGAGGATGATTGACAATTTTGTTTGCTTTAAGAGGCCTATTCACGATCAAGCATATTACGCAACAATTATTGCGCAGCATGATGTTTTCGCAAATCCAGATTGTATTAATTAGCCAATCACTGTCATTCACTGATCGTGATCAATAGGAATTGTTCGCAAAATGCTTGATCGTGAATAGGCCCTTTACTGACTAGACTACATTCTCATTGAATTGTACACATTTATTCAGGGCAAAATATTTATATTTACATATTTTAATTTCATTGGAGAAAAATTCCGCAGCAATAGGTACATTTACCCTAGCAATAAAGTTGCTCAACATCCGAACGCCGATCGTGGTGAACTGTAGTCAATATTTGTTTACGTATGATTCTTGGGATTCATGTGCGGTAGTAGAAATCATGTAGAAATTTGATTCTTCTATCGGCAATGATTAGTTGATCCTTGAAAAATACAAAGCTTCATTTCATTCTTTCATTTACCAATGAGAAAGTAATATTTTTCTCGGTTCTCGTTTTATTTTATTTATTGTTGTAGTGTACAGAAACGGACGCGGTAGAGAAACGTCTAATGATATTAACAAAAATTGTACATGTACATATTGATTACTATTACTATACCACTCGTAAACAAAATGAAAACCGATATACACACGAGAAAATGTAAATTTCGTTTCATTCGTTGATTTTTTCAGAATTTAGCTTAATCCAGGTGAAATTCTTAGCCAACAAAGTTCATAGATCAGCTATCAACAATGTTGTTGAAAGACTGATGCAATTGAATTCGATAAGCATCTACTTCGTTCATCGTTAGTATCGTAGCTCATTATACACCCATTACGCCTGCAATTAATTCTGTTTGTTATCGATTCGAGAACAATCGAACGGCTCAATTGACCTGCAACTGCGTTTCGAAAATGTTAACGACCCCGGAAATTGCGAAAACTCTCATCCACCTTTGATTGTCGCCTCGTTGCGCTGGTTGCTCAACCGCCTTGTAAATTGAATCACTTTGTTGCTCTTAGGCACAGCTCGTAGACGCAATATGTATTTAGAATAAAAGAAGATAGGGGGGGGGGGGTATTCCGTGCACGCGTACATGTTTTTCAAGCTACTTAATGTTTCCTGAGCTTATAATAGAATTACAATAGAGAATTTTCGAGTTTTATCAAATATTTTGCGATATTGTTTGTTCACAATTCTTTTTTCTGTCTAAGACAACTCCGTAACTATATCTATTAGAAATTTCGAATTAAAAAATTTGATTCACGATGTCGAAATCGGGCGAAAAGTTTGTAACGATGAAAAAAATAGATATCTGAATGTGGAGAGACATTCATTTACTTGAAGTACATAGGTGATGCAGCTACTTGCGATGATCGCAACGAAGAGGTATGTGATCTAGTGATAAATACATAGATTAGTATTTTACATTGTCAGCGTTATTTTAATTGTATGTCGTCGTCCTTTATCAATCTTTTGATGTCGATTAAGTGCGATCGAAAATCGCAATTAAAACAGCTTATAAATACTGTTATGCACAGTACAGTGTTCCTACGATTGATGTGAGAATCTCGGGGGTATCGAGTCTCAGGAAACGAAATGGTACTGAACGTCGAGGCAGCCGGCACAATTTAAAAGGCTGCGTAGCGATTACAATCTCAATGCAAATCGGAAAGTTCTTATTTTTCATTCTTTTTTTTTACAAAACTTTTACCAACGTACAGGGTATGTCCGGAAAGTAATGCGACCACATTTTTAAAAAGATCTATTGAATATATGAGTACAAACCTTTAACATTCTTCAAAGTAAATGTGTCAACGCCCAAGGATCCTTCTTTGAAGAAATTTAAAGGTTTGTACCCATACGTTTAATAGATTTATTTTTAAAAATGTGGTCGCACACATTACTTTCCGCACAGACCCTGTATTTCGGAGATTTTTCTAATTAAAATCACTAATCAATAATAAATAAGCGAGACCGCCCAAGGGGGACCCCCTAGTAGTGGGGATAAAAAACTCACATCATCCGCATACCTGAAAGTCACATCAATCGCGGGAACACTATACCGTATACAATAAATATGTGACAGTGTAAAAGAATCGTGTAGCAAGAGGTTAACATCATTAATAATAGTGATGAATGTTTCATTAAGAATAAGGATGAATAGACTGCGGATCTTTATGCAAAATAAAAATGGTCCGCATCGATTGCAAGAAACAGAAACTGAATTGAATGTTATTTCTTCCCGTGATGATTTTAATACAGGAGAAATTCTATATTGACGTCTTGAAAAATTTTCAACAATTTCAAATTTCATATATACTCAATTTTGCTATAAATGCGTACAGCTCGGCAGTGTAATGGTGAAAGTGACCTCTGGTAATCATATCTACAACTATTTCTTTATCCATGTACATACTTTCACGACAACAATGTGCAATTACAATAACAGATTTCGAGGAGCAGATTCTGTTTAGCATTTTGTTAACGGTTGACGTAGATCGGCGATATTGTGACTTGTGTATTTTTAGCAATTTTAAACAACTAGAGGTTCCACGGGTAACTTGCGAACAAACAGAACCTCGCGGAATTCATGCAAAGCCATTCAGAAATTGCACGCCTATCCATTTGATGCTTTCACGCCGCAACCTCCGGCTGTCAAAGTGTTAATAATTCTTTTCCATTGAATCTCTGAAATTCCTCTTTCATCTTTGGAATGCATTTTGTACAATACAAACTGCCCGGTTGCGTGATAAATCTACATATCTCTTCGGAACGAAAGAAGACTTTTAGAATAACACACTAACCAGTGTATACGCCGAGTTTTCTCCGAAAGCATGTAGAATTTTTGTCCATAAACAATATAGACGTTTTCCGCAGACGAAAACAACTATTCGAAATCTAGGTGACTACCTAAAAAGAAATAAGAATAATGTGGATCAAATGTCAACTTGTTTAATAAATACGTCGCTTGCAATGTGACTTGTTGTGAGTCACGCACTGTTTTAAATAGATTATATTATGCACTCAGTAACATAAGTCTCCGTACATCCTTTAAAACAGAATAACTTATTTATAATTACACCAAATGACCTGATGTTTCGTAAGCAATTAGAAGCACTGGTTTACTGAATACTGCGCAAAAAATATATCCTGAAAATCACAATTGATCAGGTTACATGCAAAAATAAAAAAAGCATTTTTTAAAACTTTCTTATTTGGATCCCTTTCCGATCTCATCGAAAGCAGATGAAGGAACAACAACAAGCATAAAGATAATTGATAAATTGATTCGTTCTGACAGATATTTTTTACCGCAAAAAGAAGACGGCACGGAAGTGTCGCACGCGAACGACGCGCCTTTCGAAGGACTCTCGTTAACCTGTAACACGTCCTCCATGTTTGTTGAAAAAGCTCGAGTAAGAAATCCGGATGAGAAGTGCGCAGTTGTTACGGCTGATCCGGTTCGTTTGTAATCTACAAATCGAATATAATAGGGTAAATGTACCGATTACTGCGAGTGTATGTTTCACTGCGGTATTTTTTCCCAGTCAGATTAACTTGGCATAACATTATCTTTACAGTCACAGCGATTAAAGCATCTTCATCCCCGAAAATTACGAAAATCCTTAAATACAAAAATACATAGAAAAAAGGCATATACAGATCGAATTTAGTAACCTACTCCTTTTTTTCGAAGTCGGTTAACTTAAATCCAGCAGACCGTCTAATTTAATGGAAATCCGGCTTTTTGCGAACTAATTCTTGAGAGCAATAGTTAATGCGCACTCTCGAGCGCTTCATCGAGTGACTTAGTAACGTAAGTTGCAACTGTCGCGTGGACTGCATAAAAAACTGATTTGCTGATCAGAAATCGTCAACATGTTATTAATCGCCACTCTGATCTAGTTCTCAGCTAACACAAACGCGTCATAAATAAACGATGCGACACTGCCAATGTGACAATACGTCAGAAACGTAGGTTCATCCCTTCCATTAGTTCCAGATGAACACACACGAGTCCGAGCGATTCTGTCGAACTGCAGTGAATCAACGAAACCATTTTTTTAAAAATATTATCTGTATAATTCAAGAAGCATATGATTTTACAACTACTTTCGCTTGAGCAACCATTAATATTCTCATTCGATTACATTTAATTTTCTAGTTACAATACTTTATTCTTGACATAAATAAATAATTTATTTATAATACTTCATCATTTGCATTTTACAAATGAAAAATTTATTTTCATTTGGCTCTTGTTTCAATCAACCAGGCTACTTTCGAGTAATGTTTTATTTCATCTACATTGTTCAGATAAGCTAATAAATAATTTCTCCTCAAGAAGAGGTTATTGAAGTAACTAGATTAATTATTGAATTTAGATTTGCTAATGTTTGTAGTTTAATGATTGAAATATAGCTGCATTTTAAAATTTTTCTTCAGTACGAATTATTTGATCAAATGAAAGATGAATTACTATTATCTTGCGCCCCACGTTTTTCGTTTTAAATCTTACAAGTATTTGCGTAGCTGTTAAAAATTCACAATCACAAATTTTCAGGATTATCTGTACGTGGTTAGGAGTCTGTAGGGGGCTAGGAAAAATTATTTTATACTTTTTAGTCCATTTTAAAAACGTGGTGTTTTTAAAAAAATTATTTTTATTTAAATAATTATTTTCTGCTTTTTAGTTTTGTATGTATATTATTTGAAATAAAATTTGCCCAACACTGGTGTCATATCAAAACGCCGTGGTAAAATGTCAAAGATAATAAGGTTCGACCGAAAATCTCGGTGTAAGTCTCCTTTCGATTGGTAACAAACATTACAGTATAATAATACGTAGTAACATTGTAAACACCGCACGGAGCTCAAACGCACATTGAGCTCCTTCGGTGCGAAGCGGGTCAGTGGAGTGGGGATGAGTCAGAGTGGGAACGCGTAGTGGAGTAGGGAGCGCTGTCGCGCGGTTGGCGATGACGTAGGTTTCGCGGGGAGGTGAACAAGTAAATATTTAATTGTTGTTTCTCGGAAACCGATAGACTTTTTAAACAATTTTTTTTTGAATAATGCATTGTCATCCAGTTCAGAGCTATATTTAAAATTTCAAGCTTCTAGCTCATCGGGAAGTTAGTTTAAAATGAATTGCAAAATTTGAACAAATTTGAATTGCAAATTTGACAAACAAACAAGAAAGCGAGCTAATAAAAACGTGATAAATACCGTAACTAGTAAATAAAAAATGCAATAAAATGAAAATATGAATCGTTTCTTAAGTTGAAATGAACGTAAAATCATGTGCCCTTAACCCTTTGCACTCGGAGCTATTTTAATTCGAAAAGTAAACATCTGTTTGACCTAGAATGTTACCTAAATTCTCCATGGTTTTTTTTCATGGGTAGGAAATTGATATAAAAGCGCACACCAACATATTTAATAATGTAAACAGTATTTTGAATAACGGCCAAGTAATTTTTAGTGACGCCTTCCTCTTTTTCTCTCTCAGACTCACCACCCCCGTTTTAATGACCACAGAAATCTGTTCTGGAAAGATGGTTTGATTTTTGCTCCCTGTTGTAAAAGCAAGACAATCGGATCGGCAACAACATTTCATAACTGACAATGCGTCATAATAACCTTCTTGTTAACCGCACGGCCCCACTACGCACACAGAGCACGTGACGGAATCCATGGCTCCGTGGGTCAAAAACTTTTGGGACAGCCTATCGGTCACGCGGACATTGTGCGTGGGGGATTTCGTTTCCGCGCGGTTTTATGGTGTGGCGCGCTCCTGATAAGTGGGACATACGCTCCTGCATCTCCGTATTTCGTAGTGAACTCGCCGACAGGTAGGATCGCACCTGCGCCAAGCTCCCTACGTGACAATCATTGTACGCGTCACGCAGAACAAGCCCAACGTTTCACGCGGTCAAACCAAATTCTGAACGAGAAGGACCTTCCTTGAAGAATCTGAGAATTTAACTGCAAAGTAAGTCGCAACTATCCTTACTCGCAACAGTGATTTTTATCGATTTTCTCGATCGGGTTTCACCATTTCTGAAGAAAGTCGACGGTGATCCTCAGTTCGGTATAGTTTTTAGTCTTCGATGCGTTGTGATCATTTCCGAGGTTTTCCAAACAAGTCAAATTTTATTATTTAAGTGCAAAGTAACTCGCAACAGTGACTTTTATCGACTTCTCCCGATCAGTATCCTCCATTTTTGAAGAAGACGACGGTGATCCTTAGTTCCGCATAGTTTCCAGTTTTCGTTGGGACCGAGATTTTCCAAACAAATCAAATTTTATTACTTAATCGCAAAGTTAGTCGCAATTATCCTTACTCGCGACAGTGATTTTTATCGATTCTTCCGATCGGTTTTCACTATTTCTGAAGAGAGTCGACGGCGAGCCTCAGTTCGGTTCGACAATTTTCTCTAGTTTTCGATGTTTTGTGATCATTATCGAGGTTTCTCAAACAAAGCAAACTTTATTGCTTGACCGGAAAGTTGATCGCAACTATCCTTATTCGCAACAGTGACTCCTATCGATTTTCCTGATCGGTTTTCACCGTTTCTAAAGAATTCCACACACTGTGCTAGGGAGATCAACTTGAAGAAAGTCGACGGTGATGCTCACTTCGGTCCGACAATTTTCTCAGTATTTGCAGAGTGCGTCGAAAAGCCCATTACATACTCGAAAATGATAAGTGACATGAAAAAGTGTTTACACGAAAGTTGCAGGATACTGAAGAGTGTTTCTATAATTATTTTTTTTTTATTTGTTTAACATGACAGTAACCTTGAATGGGTAAACGAATTTTAGTAGAAACTTTTCGCTCGCGGGTGAAGTGTCTAGGTACAGTTAATTTTAATATGATGACTAGACAGCGGATCTAAAATGCGAAATAAAAATGTTCTACCTGAATTGCAACAAATAGGAGTGAAATGGAAATTTATGTTCTTTCTTAATCTGTTTAGTGGGTTGAAAATAATTAAACGGTATTCCCAAATTCTTCTAACGTGTATACTATTTTAAATTACAACCACTCATTTTTGTGATAAATGCATAAAATCCGCTGTCCATTCATTACTTACCTTAAAAGTCAGAGTTTTTGATTTTTGTTCATTGTCAACGTGCCACTGTGCAATGGGGCAATGGTGCAGTTCGCGATTAATCACTAGACTGCGAATTTTATGCGCACACGGCAAAAATGTAGAAGTGGAAAACAAAACTGTAAAGACCTTGGAAGAATTTCAGAATATTCTCATCTCCTTTTCGACTTACTAAGATTATTAGAAAAATAAATATACATTGTATAATATAAAAAATCTGCTCAATGATCTTTTCAATTTTGTTTGACAGTGCGTTAATCTTTCCACATTTAGAGCAAACCCGTGATTAGGCTCAGTATCGCCGAATGACGTTGAACTTTTCAAAAATGAACGTATACTATATTTCTTTTGATGCACGTTCTACTACTTCTTCTTTTGTGCGGTTTCATTGTCGACGTTCTCCAGCCAATCGGAATTCGTAAAAGCATTGCTGTATCAGGGAGATTGGCTGGAAGAAAGTCGGTCATCCTCGTGTCAGATTGGCAGATTTTTTAGTGTAGAGTTTGACCTTGCGAAAATTATCGGCTATTATCGATTTTAGTTAGTTAGTTCGACGTATTTTTTAGTTGTTCATACGCTGTGACAATTGCGACGTTCATTTCCACCTTTCGTGTTATTTGATCCTTAAAAGAGGTACGATTCCCGAGATAATTTAAACAAAGGCTTTGTTAAATTAACGAAAAACACGGACCAGTCGGAACGCGGCCGAATGGAATCATCAAAAGTTATGTCGTATCTCGGAATTTCACTTCGTGGACGTTATCCATAACACTCGATTGGAATCGTGTTAATTCTCATCTCTTTCTCTCTTTTTTCCTGTTGTCACGTTTTAACAATTTTCGTCAGCCAAGTGAAATTTTTCCAAGTTTTGCTACATCCTGGATGTAACGTCGTTGAAGTTATCGGTGACCCTCGTCTCGCTCTTCCTCTCGTGCCAATTTCACATATTTTGCACAAGTTTTGATAATTGTAATCCGTTTAAACAATTCGAAATTTCTCGACGAAAACAATCTACAAATTGCATCCGTCGAACATTTTGCAAAAAGTGCATTAAGCCGTGATTCAACTGAACAAGTGGTTCATTAAAATTTCCTAATTGATCGTATTAACCTTTTCGGTCAATTCCACACATTTTACTGCCATTCTGTTTTTGTCCTGAGAGCTTAATTCTTAATGAAAATAATTTTGCAAAAAGTGCATCAAGTCTTCGCGTGTTCTAATTGAACAAGTGGTTAGTTTCAATTCACTAATTAATCGTATTCAGCGTTCAGAAAACGAATAAGTACTGCATTTACATTTTAACAGTTCGAAATAAAAAGCAGCTGTCTAATGGGTAGTCGGCAAATACTGGATGGAGAAATCGATTGACATGACGTTAACTGATGCGGTATACACAGTTCTCTTAACGAACGTCTCTGCAGAATACACTTGACGGTTTACGGCGGACCTAGCAGTAAATCCTCCTCCAACTTCGCAACAAAGTATACATGGTGGTCGTGGTCAGTAACTGTGGTGGTACATCCGGAAAGTATCGAATAAAATCTGTTCATACAAGGCTTTGTTTTCGAGAAAATCGATTTTGAAGATCCGTCAAAGTCTCGTGCTTAACATTTGGAATCAGTAAGACATGAATAGACGCGTCATGCGAGATTTTCTCGAATGCACATTATTCCACACTTTCGACTTATTTTTTGATGTATTATTTATACCACCCTGTATAAAGCCCGTTCGAAAGGGAAACATTTTCTTGAATAGCTTGCAATTTTCGTTCGCACCTTGCGTCTTCCACAGAAGAAATATTATCGCTGACCTTTCGTAATGTCGGTTAGTTGAAACTATTCTACTGTTGACGGCGAGGAAAGAGTAGAACACAACACCTTAAAAGTCGTATCATTTCACAGCTCCACCAACGTTACTACAGATAACCGTACGGTTTCTCTCTCGCGATGAAATATTATTTAAACATTCGAAACGATTCGACGAGTTCTTCTAGCTCGTTAAATAACGTTAAAAAAGTTATGTTTTATCCACAGCAATTTCTTTACTATCATGGAGGTAATTATCTAGATCCTTTAATGGAATAATTAGCATGTGATCTTTATGCAAAATAAAAATGACCGAGCTGCTTCTAAATTGTTTTAACCTTTCTACTGTTTTAAATTTTGTCTGCTCATTTTTCTTATAAATGCATTAAATCCATAATCTAGTTAGCATAATTGAAGGAAACGACTTGCTTCGTTCGATAACTAGACTGCGGATTTTTTACGTGAAATAAAAATGACCGAGCTGCTTCTCAATTATTTTAAATCTTTCTGTTCTAAATTTCGTCTGCTCATTTTTCTTATAAATGCATCAAATCCATTATCTAGTTAGAATAATTGAAGAGAACGACTGCTTCGTTTGATAACTAGACTGAAGATCTTTTATGCGAAATAAAAATGTTTTGCATTGATTGTGGGAAGCATGAATAACATAAAAATTGATTTCATCCCTTAACAACTTTGTTACATTCAAAGCAACGTTACAGCATTCTTGTAATTCACCCAACCAATTTCTTCATAAATGCATAATGATCCGCAATTTATTGATATCCAATTATCAAACATCCTTCAATGCATTTGAACACAAAGTGTATATATACGTGTCGTTTCGTATCGACACAGACACATATCAGAAGCTAAACAAAAAGAGTAACGTATTATTATACTGAAACTGTACCGTTCGTGTCTGCGCGGATAGTATAAAATCGACCTTGTTACGTTGTTACGCCGCGCCGGCTGTCTTCGCGACCCCTTATCGTTCGCGAAGATTCTGGGTTGCGCATGGTTTCGTGTCGATAAGAAGAAAGGATATCGAATAACATTCGTTTGTTCGTGAGTGTTTTGTGTCCGAAGAGAATACGTGAACACAGTGACGTACGAAACGGCGATACACATGCATACATCACTAGCTGCTTGCTATGAGCAGTGTTGGGCAAAAAATTAATCAACGATTGACGTCTAAATTTCTACTTCAATCGTTAATCGCAACTAACAATTAATCTCCTAGTTTAGTCGTATTATAAGTAATAATAAGTATTAAATACTTATTAATCGTTAATCGCGATTAACGATTATTAATCGTCAATCAGAACTGTAATCAGAACTGTATGAATACTGAAAAAAATGTAAACCGAGTTTAGGTGTATTATCATTTGGTCCATAATATTAGGTGAAGTAAAAAGTTCTGTTTACGTGCTTTTATGTTTTTTTTTCGATGATTCCTTTTTTTAATCAACGATTGACGATTAAATCAATCGATTGAATCAATCGCCGATTTCTTCATTTAATCAACGATTGACGATTAACTTCATCAATCGATTGAATCAATCGCCGATTATTCGACGATTTCTTTTTTTCATCGTATACATTAATCAATCAATCATGATTAAAATTTTAATCGATTAATGCCCAACACTGGCTAGGAGGACAGTTATGGAATATTTTTCAAGGTGCTATCTGAATCTGCATTGTTTGGACGTGCCATTTTGTTCGCGTTTACATGCAATTTTTGCTTCACTAGTTTTCAAAGTTACGTAGAACTTTGTACGACTCCAAAAAAATTTGTATTCGATGAAATAACTATTTCAAGGCAAAATGAATATTTGCTAGTGTAGTTGACAGCTTTGTTCACGCTTGAAGCACTAATTCTAAAGTTTTGAGCTGATAAGTAGTAGATAGAACTTCGTACGACTCCAAACAAATTTGTATTCGATAAAATAACTATTTTAACGCAAAATAAATATTTGCTAGTGCAGTCGTCAACTTTGTTTACACTTGCGACACTAATTCTGAAGTTGTTAGATGATAAGTAGTTAATAGTTAATGAGAATTTAGTTCGCGGCAACTAATCCCGACAGATCAAAGAAATTAAATCAACTGTTTCCGCATCCCTTGATATCACGTTGGATCAATTAATTAAGCTATCGAGAAATGAAACGAGCAGCGTACTCTATTCACAAACTTTTACTTTTTCTCCTTTTTCTGACTCCCGATGGTGCGGCTCCCTGGTGCGTTAATATCTTCGTGACAATGGCTCGGATTCCGGTAACGCCGTATCCAATATTTTTCACGCGCTTTCACGTTTCAATCCGAAGCATGTGGCGAACTTTCCACGTGGCACACTTTCTTAATTGGCTAGTCTGCTTACTAGACTGGAATTGTATCATCCTTGGTATTCGCAACGTTAAGAAGATCAATCTTTCGTGGCAGACTCGCGATATAAAGTGCAATTTTTATTTGCTTGATCGCATGAATACACGCGCGTTTATTTTTTCTACTGTTTGCGCACTATCTTCCTCGAGACTAGTGAAGGTTTCGCGCGAAAATAAACATGTTCATCGGGTAGTCGACAACTTTTATGCAGACTGCGGATGTTGTGCGTTTATGGCGAGATTGAGTGGGTAAAGAATTGAAGAATATCAGTACAGTAGAACCTCGTTCGATGCACTAAACGGGACCGAAGATGCGTGCAAGAAACGAGGCTGCAACAAGCGAGGCTGCAACAAGCGAGGCTCTACCGTATATCATCAACGAAACTCTTAAAGCAAAAGACATTTTCATTCAACTCCTGTCTCCCGCAATTGATGCAATTTATTTTGCATTAAGAGCAGTGGAATTCAGATGAATTCAACGAGATTGTAGTTTGATCAAATCCTATCTCCATCGCGAGCAGTTTGGAAAGGTGGCGACGAAACTGTGGAATGTGTGAAATATTAAACGTGAATTTCAGAAAAGTATTATTCAGTTCAGTAATAAATAGACGACGAACTTTACGCATTTATGACGCAAATGAGTAGTTGTAAATTAAACTAAACAGATTAAGAAAGAACATCAATTTCCATTTCACTCCAGTTTGTTGCAATTCGGGTAGATTTTTTATTTTGCATAAAGATCCGCTGTCCATCATTCATAAATTGTCATTTTCGAACGACCAACTTTATAGATTTATATTGTCAACTTCTTTAAACGTTGTTTCGAGGAAAACTCGTTTGAAGTTTCATGTTTGCTCTCATAAATTACTGACTGTGTATCAGGCTTTGCAATAAAATGGCGGAAAGCTGAAGGATCGACTTTATAGATTTGTATTGTCAACTTCTTCAAACGTTGTTTCGAGGAAAACTCGTTGAAAGTTTCATGTTTGCTCTCATAAATTACAGTTGTTGAAGGATGGACCTTACAGATTTTTGTTGTCGGTTTCCCGAGACCGTGGTTCCAAAAGAAAACGCGTTCGAAGTTTCATGTCTGCTCTGATTCCATCGAGACACTGATTTTATTCATTGTACCTCGCTGAACGGGAAGCGCGGATTCTAATTCGATCTGATGGAAATGTTCGGTAGATTTTTGCGAGTGCATACAAGTTTTTCCACAACATACATAATCGGTTCTTTACGGGAGGATTCCATTAACGTTTGTCTGTTTACGCGATAGGTGCGAAAATAGCTTTGTAAGGTCCATCGCAGCCGAGTTGCCGATTGTATCGACAAGTCGCTATCGTTGTCCCGGTTCCACGGCTCCTAATGTTCCTCTGTTACGTGTTGCGTTACTTATCTCGAAGCTTTTACCGCTTATCTGCTTTTACCGCTTATCTGTCGGCTGCTTTTCCATTTCCTCGAGCGACGTCTGGCGCAAGAAACAAAGCCGCGCGACAGGACGATCGTGATTCATTCGGATTTTTCTCCTCCGGATTGCTTTAATTGCCCTCGCGACGGAAAATTGCGCAACGAAGGACGCCGCGCCGTTCAGATTGTTCTGAACCATTTAGATGAACGATGAGTTTCTTAGATTGTCTCCTGTCCCGCGTCGTCGCGGCGCGTCGTGTCGGTGGTCTCGCGAGTGAAAGCAGCTATCAGGAACTTCAATATTTATTCGAACGATCGAGATTCCCTTATGAAATTGCTTTAAATGAATATTCTGCAACTGCAATCGGGAAACATAATCGTATTACGTTTCCACTGTTGTAAACAGCCGCGTACGTCTCGCTGATTCGTCGTTTACACAATCGCTAGACTCTGGAGCATTTCACTTCTGTGATTCTTCGACGTGTTCCACGATTTCCTAAATAGAAATTTCGTTGTGCACTTTTGTTCTTAGTGATTGATCCTACGGCGGCGGATGAGCTTGAGATTTTCATGGCAGGTCTCACCAGATCCAATCAAATCTTTACGTAGCAATTCTCTTTTACATCTTTGTTGATCCACCTCTTTGAGATCAACGTTGGCTCTTCTTCGTCGGCTCCGGTATAAGCAGTTGATTATCTCAACTGCTAATAACTTAAAGAAAAATTGATTTCATCTTCAACATTACAATATTCTTACATTTTTCGAATCTTTTACTGTTTTATTATATATTTCACCGATTTCTTCATAAATCCATAAAGATCCGCAATCAAAGCCATTCACAAATAATAGAATCATCGAACAGTTATTACTTGTTCGAAGAAGTGTCACCTGAGCTTATTCCGACACTCGATAATCGAGCGAAGAAAAGTTGAGCGGACGAAGACGCTTTCGGTTGGCGACACATTGCTCGTTGTCGTGGCAAAAATTCTTGGCGAGTTCATTCACGGTGAATTTATCATCGACCTTGCAATTTCTCCTACATAAGCTACGATCATCGCTGCCTGCTGATTTTGCCGTTCTGGCCGAAACCGCTCTGCGGTTCAGCCTTTCACGAAAGAGCTCGCATTCTTGCATCGGACGTAGTTTATTGTCGCGCGGCCAGTCTTTGGAACGCTGCAACAGCTGATGGCTTCTCTCGACGAGTTCCATTCCCATGTCCCAGAATCCGTGCGGACGATACCGAAGCGAAACCAGCTCCTACGGAAATGAGATTTCAATAGTCGATCGAAAGGATCTCCGCAAGATGAAGCCACTTTTTCGGAAAGGAGTCACCACTAAAAATTGCTGTACCATTGTTCACGATACTGTTTACATGATTAACCTTCTCTCGGTGTGCACATGCACCCAGGCTGATAAAAATGGAAATCAAAGTTGATAAATGCAAAATTTCCACAGATTTTCAAGGAATACTGTCTGTGTTATGTGTGCAATTTTTTTTAACGTTTCAAACGAGTTTTCTTCGAGAGCACATTTTCGCCATTTGATTGCAAAGCATTTATTGATACTCTGATATCTCGACACAGACGTATCCTTCAAAAACTGTAATTTAAACAAACATGAAACTTCGAACGAGTTCAAACGAGCACAGCTTAATGAAATCTAAAATAATTGTCAGATTTGTTTGATGCCTAGGATTAGTATTGTCTACTTGTCTTTTAAAAATCAATAAAATTTCACAATTACTTATGCAGGCAAATTCTTTCTTTGCATTTTGCGCTCAAAGTTAATTAAAAGATAACGTAGGAATAGTAGTACACAGAAAGAAGGTTAAACATGTTGTTATGTAATCAATTACTACACATTTACGTATTGTGCGAGGTACTATATCAATTTCATATCCATAAAATGAAAAGAATAGAATTAAGAATATTGTACCGACTTCTAGAAAGTGGGCA
>CM052282.1:6847703-7057689 GCA_028455765.1 Lasioglossum oenotherae | reverse complement strand
ATGATAGACAATTCAAATACATCACGATTTGCTTCTAAATTTCATACTATTGAAAAGAATACATTGATATTCATCGAAGTAAAGAAATTACAATAACACGCGTGTTATTGAAGCAACTACTTTTTTTTCTCAGTATACCATCCTCCAATCCATCCATATTTTCGCTTCTTTTTTTTCGCTTCTCGGTCATAGGACGGTCACCTTTCATTGGCTTGTCTCCGGAAAGTTCGTGACGAGATTTTGAAGGATAATTGAAACGCAGCACATTCAAATTGTGGTATACATTTATTCAATTAAATAGGTACCATTCTGTGCTACAACCTTTCTCCATCTTCCAGGCAACTTGAACATTCCGTCCTTCCAGAAACTCTCAGATTTTTCAGCGTAAAACTTTTCTATGTGATTTCTTACCACTACCAAAGAGTTGAAGTTCTTTAAGGGAATTTTGTAACGCGATCGAAATAGGCGGAAATCTGAGGGCGCGAGATCTGTGGTGAATATGGTGCATGGGGTAGAACATTCTGTCGTGTATTATTTTCAAAATGATTTTCTCCGCGTGAGCTTAATATGTGGCAACAAGCGTTGATTAATCGTCCAATGTGATGGAAATAGTTTCGTCGAAAGTGAGGCTCATTAGAATGTTATCAGTCCCATTAGAATGTTATCAGTCCCATTAAACGTAATTGCTCGGTATACTGAGAAAAAAAAGTAGTTACTTCAATAACACGCGTGTTATTGTAATTTTTTTACTTCGATGAATATCAATGTATTCTTTTCAATAGTATGAAATTTAGAAGCAAATCGTGATGAATTTGAATTGTCTATCATGAAATGATTGAAGATATTATTTGATTCAATACCGTATATTATTATTCGTAATATTTCTTTTTTCCCTTCAATCAGATATGTTGTTAAAAAAATTTGAGAAATGTATTGATTTATACTGGAATTGGTTCGAGGCCATATCTTATTTTTTTGAAAACATTGTTGGTCAAGCTATTGGCTTATATGATTGGCGGAAATGAGTTTTGCTATTGAAATTCAATAGTATTAAATATTAGAATATGTTCATATGATATTGGCACTATTCAATAGTACATCTTATCGAATCAACATATATTTTTTTTGTTTCGACAGGATATTTCTCAGTGTAGTTAATAGAACTGTTATTGAAATTTCATGTAGCATCACCCGCTGACATAAACAGCCTCGCACATAAACAGACATTTCAATGAGTTAGTACTTCGCATTGTTCCGCCGATTTGCGAAGAAATGCATTTATAAACTCTGGTTAGCATTCGCAAACTATTCGTTTGTAATTCACGAGTGGAGACATTGTTTATTCACCTGCTCATTGCAAAGTCAAGCATAACCGATTGTATTCTGTTACTGTTCGTGATATGTGCGCAATCCTGCTTATGAATCGCGTAGAATTAACTCGTTCGTATCCCTGGACGAGATATCTTGCGCCCCGATACTGGCCGATTGACGCTTTTGACAAGATATCTCGCCAGCTAGCACTAGTGGTTTTTCTTTTTTATTAAGCATTTCAGATCACAGTCGACATCTATTTCTGCTGCACTGAAACAAATTACGGTATACATATGTAAAAACATTCACACATACACAGTGCACACTAAATCAAATCAAACTCGCAGTTTACATTTTTTTAAGAAATTAAAAATAAGTAAACAAGCCCCAATATTGAGTCGGGCAACCAACATTTCCAAGCTTAAAGGCAACTGAAGCTTAATTTCACGCAACTGTTGTATTAGCCCTAGTTGAATTAGCTAGGGAAAATATTTTTCAACCAATATTATACTGGAAAGTCTAAGCCATGGTTTAAACACGAACGTCTTTCACGAAAATTTATTGCAACTATTAATCGGTGCAGAGCCGATCATTATAGTCTTAATGCGTCTCTATTTCGTGCAGGTATTATTAGTGACCCGAAATGCACCAGTGGTTTCACATTGTAAGCGAAATATTTTCTGTTCTGTTCGGTCATTGTACCCGAGATAAAGATTTCATTAATTTCTTCCCTTTACAAATTAGAATGTAGTCACGTATAAAATATGTTTGTCCTATAGTGTCAAAATATTGGTGGTAGGTGTCGAGATATCTCGTCCAGGGATACGATGGGGTTAATTTATATCGAAGTCACGAGCCCCAAGGAAGAGTAGTGTGTCCAGTATTCGCTCATGGCGCTCGCGATCTCACAATTGCCAATTACATCACAACGTGAATAGAGAATTAGGAGAAATTGTGCAACAACGCTGTTATACGCAGATGCATTTTCGTTGCAACGAAATATAACATGTTATATAAGAACTGGATGTGTCTTAATCTAAATAATCGTGTCACGGACAGTCTCCACTAGTGATCTATAGAAAATATTGACAACATTATTAAATTTCGCAATATTAGAGAAAACAGAAAGAAAACTTTTTACAGTATGAACGAACAAATGGTACGATAAAATTTCTTCGAAATTGGAGTGGTACTCTGACCATATTAAAATATTTTTTAAATGCACGAAAACATGTATATTAACAAACTCTAATTACTCTATTTACGCTATGAGAAGTTTTCTAGCTGATAAATTGAATTTGTCATAATTTGTATATAATAATTTATATACAATAGTATATGAAAGTTGGGATCCGGGTAAGATCCACAATAATAGCTAGACTGCGGATTTTATGCATTTACGACAACAATGGGCACGTACAATTTAAAGCAGTGGACGAATTAAGAAGATTTAAGGATATCAGTGTACTAATTTCAGCTGAATAAGAAAATTAAAAGAAGTTTCTATTTGGCTTCTGTGTCTTTCAAACAATGCAAACAATTTTTTATTTTGCATAAAGATTCGCAGTCTAATAATAACTATTGTATTTTTGGAAAAGAACTTGTGTTCATTTTGTTGTGATTCAGGTAGAGAATTTATTTATCTTTTTTATACAGAATTCATTTTTATAGCGATTCAAGTAGGTCATTTATTTATTCATTTAACCCTCGTACATTCTTCAAAGCAAGGATTTACTCATTTTCTGTTTCGAGACACTGTAAAAAGGTTTATTGCTGTCCATTTATGCCGTAGGACATATTTCTTTACCCCTACTTGAGAGAGGACAACCTTTCCCCCTCGATTCGAGTCAACTCCCCTCGTCTGACCCAAATATTTCTGGTACCGATTTGGAACACTTCATTTCACTCTCTCCAGAACTTGACTGCACTTCCCATACAGTAAAGCCAACACTTTCACGAATTCTCAAGTAGAAACTTCGGAAGAGCGTTCCAGAAGGTACTAACGGAACATGCCGTTATTAAAAAAATCGATTTCTTTAATTTTACCGAAGACACGTGCCCCTTAAAGGAAGAGATCGGCGTTGCAAAATAAGACGTTCGGACATGTTGTAAGCTTGCTGAGCGGAGTCATCAAGAACGGCGAACATGCACGTATCTCCAGCCGATCTCTGCCTAAGGCCATCGACATGGATTTCGCTGGTCGATGCGCCAGCGATGCGCGTTCCTGTAAACGTGAAAGGCTCTGTAGCTGGTTACGTTAAACCGTCCCCGCGATCAGAACCCAGTAACCTAGTAAGAAATACTTTCTGAAATGCAAAATCCCGCAGACAGTCTCGTACCACTTCCGCTACGTGATTTTAGTCGCGTGAAAGTTCGCGCATCATTGTCACAAAGACACCAGATCTATTCATCGTAATCATAGAGCAACACGACCGAACGATCATTCGTCATTCCTTTTCGCATGATCACTGTTGTCTTGCTATTCGACCGACTGGCCTCTTGCCACGAGGACGGTAATGAACTTGGTACACTTCTTTTACATTCAAAATATAATTAAACCCTTGCCGTATTTTGACAAATCAAACTCGTGACGAAGATTTTTTCAAAGTTTAAATTTTTCAACAATTTCATTTTACCGTCTTTTAAAACTATTTTATGGACATTTTTTACGTTTTCCGGAACAACTGCTGATTTTGGGCGACCAGAGCCTTCAGCATCATCGGTGCTTCTACGACCGCGTTTAAATTCAGCATACCAGTCAATAATAGTTGATTTCCCTGGTGCAGAGTCCCCATAATGCTTATCAAGCCACTGTTTGGCTTCAACAGTACTTTTCCCCATAAAAAAAACAGTGTTTAATCAACACACGAAATTCCTTTCTATCCATTGTCTTGAAAATTAGAAAACTGGGGTCACTAAAACGACTGCAACCTCTAAACTAACGGTCAGAATGCCACAAAATTTTGACACGTACTGTTTAAAGGTTAGTACTACCCGGAAATCACGTGGGTCTGTCAACAATGTTGTCATATATGTGTCAGACCGGGGACTTATTGAGTGATGTTAAGTAAACACTAGACTGCGCATCTTTATGCATTTATGAGGAAATTGGTTGGACGGAATATAAAACGGTAGAAGATTATAAAAAATTCAAGAATGTTAAAATGACGCTTTTAATGTAACAAAGTCGTTAAGGGATGAAATCAATTTTTATGTTATTGCTGCTTCCCACAATCAATACAAAACATTTTTATTTTACATGAAGATCCGCAGTCTAGTAATCACAGTATTACAATTTGCTAAATCCCCTATGTCCCAAAAAGTTGCAGTCGAAAAGCATCATTCGGCAGCATGTAGCTGTCGCAGCTTTATGAAAATAGCTACGTATGCAGCTTTATGCTTCCCAATAATGCAAATTACGCCTCGTGAACGTAAAAATTGGACTTTTGACAGGGACTGCGGCCTAGAAAAACCCCATCTTTGCGTTATCGAGAAGTGAGAAGGCGCATCCCGCACCCAGAGTTGGGCATTAATCGATTAAAATTTTAATCATGATTGATCGATTAATGTATACGATTAAAAAAAGAAATCGTCGAAAAATCGGTGATTGATTCAATCGATTGATGAAGTCAATCGTCAATCGTTGATTAAATGAAGAAATCGTCGAATAAATCGGCGATTGATTAAATCGATTGATTTAATCGTCAATCGTTGATTAAAAAAAGGAGTCGTCGAAAAAAAAACATAAGAGCACGTAAACAGAATTTGTATTATGGACCAAATGACAATACACTTAAACTCAGTTTACATTTTTTTCAGTATTTATACAGTTCTGATTACGTATTTCATTTCGAAATTTCAGCAATAATCATTAATCAATTATCCGGTTGACGATTAATAATCGTTAATCGCGATTAATGATTAATAAGTATTTAATCGTTAACCGCAATTAACGACTAAACTAGGAGGTTAATTGTTAGTTGCGATTAACGATTGAAGTCGAAATATAGTCGTCAATCGTTGATTAAATTTTTGCCCAACTCTGCCCGCACCCTTCAATACTGGAAACAAGACTAACCCCCTAACTTCGTCCATGCTTGCCAGTCTTCATTTCCCCTTTCACTTACTAAATTTCACACGCTCTCCCTCTCTTTTCATTCATTGCTAGTGAGTTTGCCAACATTGGTTTATAGCCAAACTCTACTCTCTCCTCTGCTGGGCTTTATCTTCGGCTTCGACTATCCCCAAATTCCCTGTCGCTCATAAAAAAATCACTATCTCCATTTTCTTCCCTCGTAAAAAATTTCTACTGAATATTTTTCCGATCACTGCACGTTATTTAATGTGGCTGCACGAAAGTATTCAATGAAAAATTGAATTAGAGTTTCACTCTTTCCACCATTCTCATGCAAGGGGCAAGGGTGGGTCTCTTCGTTTTGGCTCTGACGTCACACACTACACAGTAGAGTGAACCACAGTAATATTTGGATACTTTTAAAATGACGATAACTTGTTTCAATATCAGATCATACGCGACTAGGAATTTCTTGAGAAGCTAGAACAATTAATTTACTATGTGACGTGAAAAAGACGTGTTACGTTTAAAGCCGAAAACACTTGCGACTCGAGCTCGTTCCAGTCTGGCCATTTAGACACGTGTTCCTAATATGTGCATTGAAAGTAAACTAAAGTGTGAAGGATAACGTTCGGACTTCTAAAACTTGAGGTGTGATGAACGGGAAAGAAGAAAAAAAGCGACGTTTGCTCATACGACTCTCTCTTCTTCAAAGAAACGGTCTGTACGGTTATTTATCCCGATACGAGTCTTAGAAACTGTAAATTAGAATATGAATGAGTTTCTGCGGCTTGAAGGAGCGTTAAAAGTTCAAGAAACTGTGTTCAGCGCGCAGGATGTCGCTCGCCATTTTTCATTTCAGTCGCGATCGATCATAAGATCCATTTCGAATACCCAAGAAGAACTTGTTTCTCATTGCGAGACTGCGGAGCGAATAGTTTATTAAACGAATTGAGTAATTTGTTTTTTTAAATTGGTTTATGGTTTACGAATTTATTCAACTGTTCGAACAGTTTAATTCGAGTGGATAACAAGACTTTGATTTCCAATAACGAAATTCGATTAACGTTTAGTATCAAATTAAAGTAAAGTCTCTTGATCTAATCCGGAAGGAGCTGTACGATCTTAGTCAGTTCGCCTACCCCCTCCACTGGAGGGCATACCCCGCGAGCAGTGTAAAGTGTAAATAATAATAAAGTGTAATATCGGTGTGAACCACTACTAGTCCAATCGCAAAACTTGTTTATTTTTTCATTATTTTTTATGGGACTTTCACCAAGCTAATTTGTGGCATTTTTCTAATTAAAATGATACTAAACACGATATAATTTGAACTGTATTTAGTGGTTTAATTAGTCCTACACGATCTATGTCGGAGATCTACATTGATCTGCACTTAGATCAAGACGTTACTGTAACACTGAAAGGTCCATACGCTTTTTCTATAAAAAGATCGTAAAAATAGTAACAATTAGACTGCGGATTTTATGTATTCATGATAAAACTGAATAGATGAAAATTAAAATAGTGAAAATATTCGAAGAATCGAAAAATACTTATTATTATCGACTTACTAAAATAAATTGTTTGACTGCGATTTTATGCATTAATGACGAATTTAAAAATACTTTTATTCCATTTTCAACCTATTGAACATATCGAGAGGGAAAATAAAATGTCACTTCGATTAGTTGCAATTCGGTAGGGAAATCTTTCTTTTGCATATAAATCCGCAGTTTAGTAATAATGATACTATTATATATTCAACGTATTACTGGACATATCAGTAAGGTCCTAACAAAGGCAACATTTTAATTTGACTGGAATACTTGTTCTAGATCCGCGAAAATGGCGCCGAACCTGTTCGGTACATCGGCAACACTCTACTTGGAGGCTTCACAGCAAGGCGTTCATAAGGAGAAATCAACGACAGAAGAAGCGAGCCCGCAAAAGTTAACTGTACAGAATTCATCGGCGAGCCCTGCAAAAACGTATAAATGGAACATCGTCTGGAGAAATGTGATCGCTTTCTTGTACCTTCACATTGGAACGGTGTACGGACTGTACCTTATGTTCACCGAAATTAAACTCTCTACGTCATTGTGGAGTAAGTTGACTTTCTGGAGTATATTTAAAAAAAAAAAACGTAGCAAAGCGATACAGCAAAATATCACGAAGACGTTGACTTGTATTATTCGGGGGGGCATATATTATTTTATTCCAGTAATTAATAGAACGATTATATTTTTTTAGTGTTCATTATATCTTCGCTTGCGGGAGTTGGCATAACAGCTGGCGCTCACAGATTGTGGGCTCATCGAGCATATAAAGCAAAGTGGCCGATGCGATTTCTGTTAATGATTTTCCAAACGACCGCTTTCCAAGTAAGTTCTGACCTCCATCACTTTTCTATCGCATCGTCTACGTGACTCTACGTGACCACACGGTATTTTCCATTATAACGGAAATAGTAAAATAACAATAACGGTAGCAGCACAACAGTTTCGTTCATTGAGATATCAGACACGTTTATTTATGTAAAACATACAGTAAGGAGCATAACCGATTCCACACACTTTAAATCAGAATAACTTTTATATGCAAGGCTAGAAGAATTAGTTTAGTAAATGAAAAAATGCATTTTTGGTCGAAATTGTGAAAAACAATACTACAAATTGATTTTTACAACTTTCTTAGCTGGCCCAATAACGAAAATTAAAAATGTGTTTTGTCAACTGGTATAAATTATATACGCTCTGAAAATTTCATTGAAATTGGTTAATTGGTTTACGAACTATAAACGATCAAAGATGGTAAAACTTGCCACTTTATGGTACACTAGAAAGTACCACTTTTGATCGTTTATAATTCGCAAACCAATTAATTAATTTCAATGAAATTTTCAGAGCGTATATAATTTATACCAGTTGACCAGACACATCTTTTGAATTTTCGTTATTGGCCCAGCTGAAAAAGTTTTACTATTGTTCTTCACAGTTCCGTCCAAATGCATTCTTTCAACATATTTTTTACACATCATTTACTAAACTAATTCTTCTAGCCTTATAGAGAAATTAAAGTCGTTCGGTCTATTCATAAAAAAGTTGTTCTGATTTAAAGTGTGTGGGTTCAATTATGCTCCTTACTATAAATCTTGTATCTCGATTGCGGATCTTGATACAAAATAATAATTTTCTGCATCGATTGCAACAATTAGTAGCCACTTGGGATTCTTTTCCCTTTTTTAATAATTTTAGAAGAGAGTTTGAAGGTAATATTATCAATCAACAGACCTCAATTTTCTCGATCTTTTTACTCTTTCGAATTACAGTTAGTCATTTTTATCATAAATGTTTTTTGTCAAATTTTTATCATACATTTATATAACATGATGCAAAAATTACGACAAACCTCCTATAACACGGTTTGCTTACGGCAAGTATTTTCCATATAGTACGACTAGTTAAACAATCTTCATACAACCCCTCTGATTAGTACTTCTAAGATTTGCTCGGCATAGTTTCGACGCGATACGGAACGAATTAACCGTGTTATGGGAGGGTTCACTGTACTTCCTAGATTTTTCCTTGGCAGTAATCTGTATTCCAATGGCTATTCTCGCAGAACCACATCTACGAATGGGTCAGAGATCACAGAGTGCACCACAAATTTACTGACACGGATGCAGATCCACATAACGCGAAAAGAGGATTCTTCTTCTCGCATATGGGCTGGTTGTTGGTCCGCAAGCATCCTGAGGTATTCAAGAAAGGCGCCATGATTGACATGAGCGATCTGGAAAATGATCCCATCGTGGTCTGGCAGAAAAGGTAAGAGATAATTGAATTCCTTTCAAAATTGTTCCCGAATAAACTAGTGCTCCAAAATTTTAGTACAAGTTTGTTCTTTTGTTGAGAACACAAAAATGTTCTCCGCCGCTTTCTTCAGGAGTCATTAATGAAAACCGCGGACCAATCAAAGCACGGTTACGGCGGACGGATTCCGGCTCAGCCAATGCCAACGTCAATGGCTGCTGTAGCCGCGTTCTGATTAGTCCGTGTTTTTCGATAATAACTAGACTGCGGATCTTTATGCATTTATAGCAAAATTAAGTATATGAAGTTCAAAGTTCAAAGTTGTTGGAAAATTTCAAGAATTGGAGATGTCAATATATGATAAAAAAAATAATATATATATATTCATTCAGGGAAGAAATAACATTCAATTTGGTCAGACAATTTTTATTTTGCATAAAGATCCGCAGTCTAATAATAACTCTTAAACAAAGGCACGGAGCACAGGCAAGGAAAAATTTACCTTTAACAACCTCGGGGAGGTGTAGAGTTTATTAAATGGTTCCGTCCTAACTCTTTCGATGCTCAGTCGAACCCGAATCCGATAAAATCGGATTTTACGAATAGTAATTACGACAAGGAAGAAGAGTTGAAAAATTGTGTTTCCTTCAGAAATATTTAAAACAAAATAGCTTTGACACAATGCGATGTTACACTGTTTTCTTATCTTGATATAGGTTTTTAAAATTAGATTTTATTAACATAAAATAGGAAAACATTTAGAAATCTGAAAGAATGCGTATAAAATCAAATTGAGGAACCACCTAGATACGGGAACCAGATAGATGTTCATAGATTTTCGGTGATTTACCACGCGAATCGTTGAGTCGGTTCAATAACCCGAACGGTAACGGGTTCCGTTGACACGTTCAGTACCTTTCTCCTCAAATTCCGATAGGTTGTACATCATACTGATGCCGCTGTTCGCTTTTATCATCCCGATGTGGATACCTTGCTACTTCTTCGGCGAGAAACCCTTATATTCCTGGTATGCGTCCGTCGCGAGATATACTCTGACCTTGCACCTTACTTGGTTGGTGAACTCCGCCGCTCATATTTGGGGAATGAAGCCCTACGACGCGTGAGTATACTTTCCTTCCTAATCAAGTATTAGGACCTTGAATAAGTTCTCGCTGTTTCTTTTACAAAATAAAAGATTTATTTAAATTATAAAGAACAAAAACATTTCAATTCAAAGTATAATATATATATATATAGTATAGTATATTCGAGTAATTCCTCCAACTTTTCGTCTTCAAATTTTTTCGGTGCGCCAGAACGTTCTTTATCCTCAAGTTCAAATTCATTATTTTTGAAGCGTCGAAACCAGTCTCTGCATGTCGTATCCGACAAAGCATTGTCACCGTAAGTCTCAACAAGAATTCTATGTGCTTCAGCTGCAGATTTCTTTTGAATAAAGTAGTGCAATAAAATTCCCCGCAAATACACTTTATTCGGCACAAAAGTAGACATTTTCAGAACTAAGAAAAAATTACATTGTTTACACTAAAGTGAACTACCATACACTGAAATTTGAGGTTAGATACACTACTGCCTTGCATGTGTGTTACCATTCGAAATTCCACGAACGGGGTACTGCTACTACCATCTTTAAAGAAACGGCGAGAACTTATTCAAGGTCCTAATATTATATTGTAGAAACACATCACTATCATGTCACGCGAAAACAAGCAATTGCACGTGACATTCTTAGTATGCGATTATAGTGGAGCAGCGAGGTGAGCTATGCGGTGAACAAAAGGGATAGTAACGAGGAACAAAGAAAATACATACAGTCCCCGACAAAATAATAAGACACCTAGCATATTTTCAAATTTCTTATATTTAAAGGTGGAAAATGTACACTCCGTTGTATCCTGTATATTACATACTATTTGCAAAGTAAACATGTAAAATCTTAGGATTGTATCGCGTACCACAGCAAAATTAGAGAAAGATATGTGAACTCGGACTGACATTGCTTCGACAAAAGTATAAGACACTAACAGAAAAATGTTTGATTAAGCAAATAAAACTACAAAATTACTACTTTGTAATATCTCCTTTGAATTGAATTACGTCTAGTAATCTCGTTTTCGGATAGTTTTATATAACTTTTTGATTCGTTTTTGTTCTAAATGTGTCCAATTGTGATTTATACTTTCTTTTAGTTCATTTACGTTATTATATTGTCTCCCATTCGCGTAGAATCGTCTTGACAAATCTCCCCACACGTTTTCTATAATATTTAAATCGGGAGAACGAGCGGGCCATTTCAAAATATTAATATTTTTTAAAGAAAACAATTGTTTCACGAATGTTGGTTTGTTTTCACCGCGCCGCTATCATCGATGCTCGCCGCTCCACTATAACTACACCCTAAGAGTGTGAGCCATCAGATTGTCGAATACAAAGGTATAAAAACTATTGGTCATTCGTTAGAAGGATTACTTTACCAGTTAATATGTAAATAACATTTTTTTCTTAATCGTTATTGGTCGGAATTACAAAGGAAAAAGTAGAGATCACGATTTTTAAATCTTTTATCTCTGTGTATGTGTATGTCTGTGTACTGTGAACATTTAAGACATGTATATTGACTTATATCAATATTTTATTTTATCTTGTGGGCATTGTAAAAATGTTTTAGCTTATAAAACCGACAAGGCTCTATTTTATTTAGATTTTGTGACATTTTTATCTAAATCGATTTCCATGCAAGCGATTTTATAATTTCAATAATTGTAGACTGAAAAAGTATAAAAAAAACAGCAGTGGTAGGTTGAGTGTTAATCAGCACCAAAAACAAATGACATTTTCATACGAATTGATCATTGCTGTTCGAAAGCGTCTAATTCGACGCGTTTTCTTTAATTTCGCAGCAAAATCGGGCCAACCGAAAATGTCAGCGTCGCTATATTAGCTTTCGGCGAGGGCTGGCACAATTACCACCATGTGTTCCCATGGGACTATAAAGCGGCCGAATTGGGAAACTACAGGATGAACTTCACCACGGCTTTCATCGATTTCTTCAGCAAAATAGGCTGGGCGTACGACATGAAAACCGTTCCTACGGCGGTTGTACAGAAACGGGCAAATCGTACCGGTGATGGGTCGAAGTAAGTATTTCAATGAATTCAAAAAATTTCTATACTCTATAATATTATATTCTTATAAATCACCGGACATCAAAATAGTAATTAAAGAACACAAGCTCCCAGCTTGATTTTATTGTTTTATTTGTTTATATTTGGAAGCAAAACAAAATGTATACAGTACCGCTTACTGAATTTTGGCCGACTGCCGACGTTCATAAACGCATTTAGGAATTTCCTCTCGTAAAATTCATTCATTGTAATTCGTTCATTGTAATGTTCCTTCGAAAAAGCCTCATTAGCTATATATCTAGAAAGGTTATTTAAGATTACTATGGAATAATATAAACTTTATCGAAGCGAACGGAACGTTTTAAATTGCTATATTTTAAAATTTTCTCTCGTGGCCAAACTTCCGTGAGCGGTAGTGTACATATATTATTTGAATGACTGCTCTTTACTTTACCGAACTCAAAATTTGTGCCTTCCTCCTATAAATTATGAGGTATTTGGTATGCAATCCAATAGATTTGTACCCAGGGCGACTGCAGATCGAAGTTTCGATCCTGTAGGATCAATGGTTCAGGAGCTATGCTTGCTTAAAGTTGTGCATTTTTCAGTGTTTTTGACAGATAAGGTCGCCGCCATATTGGTAGTGACGGTCGCGCGTCGCTTACCGCGTTGGTTATGATTAGGTGGGGGGGGGGGGGGGCAAGGACCGGCGCACAGTGGGAACTTTCGACCAAACTCGATTCGAAATCAAGAGTAGAGCGATGAAATTTTTAAAAAATTAAAGCCGAAACTTGGCAGAATATGGGAAAAATAGGGAGGTTATGGTACGAACGTTTTTTAACCTTGAGAAAATTCGTTAAACTTTGACAACTTCAAGAAAATGTGGTTTCTCCGTTACCACGCGCGGAAAAAATTGATTTTGAATCGAGTTTGATCGAAAGTTACCACTGTGCGGCGGTTCTGTTCGGTAAGCGGCTCGCGGTCGTCACTACAAACCAATATGGCGGCGCCCTTACCTGTCAAAAACACTGTAGATTGCTCAACTTTAAGCAAGCATACCTCCTGAACCATTGATCCTACAGGATCGAAACTTCTTAGCTTAGGTACATAAGCTTCTTATGTTCCTTATGTAATGTTCTTCGTTCGCTCAACAGGTACGGCCAGACGCAACAACATGTTCACAGTCACGAGGGTGCGAAGTGGGGTTGGGGAGACAAGGACATGGAGTCGGACGAGATCAAGGAAGTAGAGATCATAAACAAATCCGATTAATCTAATCGTATTCAAGGGATTTCGCGAGAATGTTGGGACGAGTTCTCGCGGTAGGGTTCGGGTAACGAAAGAAAAGTGATCAATCGATCACATGGTCAATTAATATTTGTTATACACACGCCCGTTAGTTGATCGTTTGAAGAATCTTTCGGTAATATCGGATCTGTAACAACAGTTCCCGCGAAGAAAAAAAGATTGGAGTCCTCCTCGGACCAGATACGTTTTATCAACGGTATTAGAAAATTCCTCGAACGATCGACTAGTTCCTTTGACACGTTCAAGGTCGAGAAAAAATATGTGAAAACGTGGAGAGAGCGTTGCTTGTTCAAGGAAAGAACAAAAAGACGAAATATTTATTTGATATTCGGATTGAAGTTGCACCGGGCAGCTTTTAACACGCGGAATTAAATTAATCGGTGGCCTTTTCGAGTTGTCGTTTCGAGCGATACGAGCGTATCATCGTTAATAATCCACGATACGTATGTGCATCGATACAGGCCTGTCAGGTGTATAGTAGTTTATTAATTAATCGATTAATTCTGCTCGGCGAACGACGAGCGTTTATCGACGCCCGATCATGACGTGACTCGGATGATGTAGAACCATTGTAACCAAAGCACTATAAACCGTATATCGATTATTCGACTAGTTTTTCGAGTATCGAAGGAACCACGTTGCGCGCGGAATCGTTGGAATCGTAAATGTTGACGATGATCGAGCTGGAATCGTGTGAATGTTTCTTGGCCGTTGTTCGATAAGGAGAATAATACGCTTTGTAATCGGAAAGTTCATTTCTTCCGGAAAGTTGTCAAACGTACGCTGACACTCTCAACAATTGGGCTTGTCTAAACACTGTTCCTACTTTAGTTTGACTAAATAAATTATTGTCGTTGTTATTTACTTCCGAATCACAAAGTTATTTCTGTATCGACGAAAATCTAAATTCGCATGGAGTGCTCAGAAATTCAACATATCCAATGGACGTCGGTGTTCGAACAGTAAAATTTTATCCAATATCTGTTCAATTGGACTGCGGATTTACATTTTTGCGGTTAGATTTCTAGTTTATAAGTAGACTCCGGATTTTATGCATTTATAACAAAGATGAGCAAGTGTAATTTAAAACTGCGAAAACGTTGAAAAATACTTTAAGAGTATTAATATACTATTTTCACCACATCTAAATTCTTAACGGAGAATATAAATTTATATTTAGCTCCTGTGTCTTGCAATTGATGCACGAACTTTTTATTTTGCACGAACATCCGCAGTCTATTTGCAAGTAAAACGAAATACCTCTCGTAGGGGGATCCAGGAAAATTGCATGGCACGTATGAACTTTATTTATAGTAATTAGAATAATGAAATATTTTGATCGACGAGGAGGAAGAGAAACAGATAAACAAACGTCTGTATGGAATAAAACAGAATTGTAGTAGAAGAATTAGAAGAACGCAACGAAAGAAGCATTCTCGTGATCCGCGAGCGACGAGCAAGATCCACGAGTCGACGATACGGATCGTTCGCACGGGTTAGCGGGCTCGAGTTCGATCTTCGTTTGTCTTCCGTGAAAATGTCTTTCGGGAGATCGAGCTCGAGTGGTCGGCAAGCGAGAAACCGGCTGGAGGGGAGTCAATTAAAGCGAATAATTTCGACGTGTCGCGCAGACGACAATCGTTCATCGATGAAACGGATAGCAAATGAAAATAACGAGACACGATTCGACAACAGTGTCAAGTGCGACAATCCAACATCGACGACTTGCCTTACGACGTTTAGATTGTATTGTCGCGCAGAACCATATTCTCACCGACCACTTCCGCGAAATTTGCCGCGGTGAGTTCGATTACGCACAAGCAGAACCGGCAACAATCAAGCTGATAGCTGTGAAAATCGGTTGTGACACGTACGACTACGTATTACGTTATTTATTTCTTACCGAGGATGTTGAAAATTTTTCGCGTGCCCGAGACGAAGGAAAAATTGGAGCAAAACGCACAAACAATTGTTTCCGCGAGGAATTCTTGCCTCAGAGTCTTGCCGACCTTTCCTATTGTATATTGTTGATAGACTGCGGATTTCATATGTGTTTATTTAATTTAAGACTAATGATTTTCAACTGAATGAAATGATTAAAGAAAGAAATTTCTCTCGTGGCGTTTCCTCGCAATTCTGTAGAAGATTTTTATTTCGCATAAAGATCCGCAGTCTGCTTTGTACAATTTATGTCGAGTTCGGATTTCTGGGGAGATTGTTCGGCTGATACGGTTAGCATGGATTATCCTAAGGCACGAGGATTCCTCTTGTAGCGATCACGGACGTAGTCAGAATATTTATCGCGATCCTATTCGTCTTCGACGGGTTGTCTTAGCGGGAAACGAATGGAGGAAATATTTATTTAGATGGTTTCGGTGGTCGCGGTGTTTACACTTTTGGCAAATGTTTACGGGACGCTATTTTATACGCCCGCGTACTAGAGGTGGACGTGATTTTAATCAACCAAGGGTACATGTGATGAATAAAAACAGTGCATACCTATTAACTATTCCACTCCTGTGTCCTACTTCGCGGTACGCGCAACAGTTTGATTACTGAAATTCAAATTGTAGATGTAGTCGATTAGCTGTCGCGGACATGATTTATCGAGAACCATTTTCTTTATACAGAATCTGTGCACCAGAGTTGGGCAAAATGTAATTTCAATTACAATTACAATTACTTACTAATTACTGTAATTTGAAATTGCAGAAATAAAATTACAATTACAATAACTTACTAATTACTGTAATTTGAAATTGCAGAAATAAAATTGCAATTACAATTACTTACTAATTACTGTAATTTGAAATTGCAGAAATAAAATTACAATTACAATTACTTACTAATTATTGTAATTTGAAATTGCAGAAATAAAATTACAATTCAATTACTCACTAATTATTGTAATTTGAAATTGCAGAAATAAAATTACAATTACATGTAATCGCAATTGGTAATTGCAATTACTTTGACTCAACCAGTAATTGTGAAAGGAGTAATTGCAATTACTTAACACGATTACAGTAATTGTAATTGAATAGTTGCAATTACAAGTAATTGTAATTGAGTAATTGCAATTAGAAGTAATTGTAATTGGGTAGTCGCAATTACAAGTAATTGTAATTGAGTAATTGCAATTAGAAGTAATTGTAATTGGGTAGTCGCAATTACAAGTAATTGTAATTGAGTAGTTGCAATTACTTAACGCCGGAATGGCTCTAAAAAAAAATAATTCGACACCTACTCAATGGAACTGCCTAAAAAGAACAAACAAAAAGCATATGTTAGGAAATATTTATTCTTCATTAAATAATATTTATTTGTAGCTAATTATTTGATATTTCACAAGAACGATTACCATTACTTTTCAAAATGACCCTCATTTCAATGTTGGAGTCGCATAATATATAAGATATGCTTTTTGTTTGTTCTTTTTAGACATTTCCATCGAGTAGGTGTCTAATTACTATTTTTTAGTGCCATTTTGGCATTAAGTAATTGCAACTACCAATTACAGTTGCTTATAATTGCATTAAAATTACTTGAAATTGCAGAAATAAAGTTACAATTACTTGATGAAATTGCAGAAATAAAATTACAATTACATGTAATTGTAATTGGTAATTGCAATTCGATTCAACCAGTAATTGTAATTGAGTCTAACAATTAGTTCAGCGTAATTGTTCTTTTAAACCACTAATTTTTATGTTTTGGACTATTTAACCGTTTTCTTATTGTAATTATTAGACAGCGGATTTTATGCATTTGTGGCAAAAGTCAATAGGTGTAATCTGAGACAGTAAAAATATTATAGAAAAATTTAAAGATACTCTTATATTAGTTTCAACCTATTAAATATACGAGGAAAGAAAATAAACTTCTATTCCTCTCCAATTTGCTGTAATTCATATAAAAAATTCTTATTTTGCATAAAGATCCGCTGTCTAGTAATTATAATCCACTTTTGCACATGTAATTGAAGATGTAACTAAATACTCATGTAATTAATTACTGCCCAACTCTGCTGTGCACACCATACCTGATACAGAATTTAATAGCAAAACTAGATATATTATACGTTGCTTTCTCGTATGTCATAGCCGGACTGCCGATATTTACGCGTTTATAATTTAACACAGTCAAATTTTTCATTGACTCGAACCAATATCGAAGAAATTCCACTTTTCCAAAAACGAATACATAGCGTAAATCTCCGTAGTCCGGTCGTTATTTCTAATTTCGTCGAGGTTTACTTCATAACGATGGGAAACATAAATTCAATTAACATTCCTTGTAAAGTGTCTTAGATCGGAATAAATGTACAAAGGTGAAAAATGGAAAAGCACAGGTTGTTCACGACATAATCGTTCGATCTTTCTCGGAGGCGGAAAGGCTTCGTTCGTCGCGGATATATTGAATCCACATTATGTATGTACATATTCTCACGACTCCGTATAGAGTTCGTCTAGCGTAATCGAGTATATTATAGACAATGTACATATTAAAAGTTACAGAGCCTCCGTCGGAGATTTTTTATACACCTGTATGTAGAATATAGAAAAGTTACAATATAATAAGAGTCTGACAGCAAACAGTCTGCTTCCACTTACACGCTTAATCTCGCTATCTCCTTGCACTCGACTGTTATCGTATCATTCTCTATCTTTTAATATGTGCATTATCTTGACAATTGCGTCGACGCATTTGATTGGCGACGATCGAGTTCATCGACTGGATTTACGAGCTTGTCGAGGTCCCCATCGAAACATCCCTTATCAGTAGACAGCAGATTTTATTCGCTTATGACAAGAATGAGTAGGTGCAATTGAAAACCGTGAAAACAAATTAGAAGAATTTAAAAATAATTTTGTATTTCACTCCAGTTCGTTGCAGTTCAGGTAGAAAATGTTTTAATGTGAGATGTTTTAATGAATTTTTAACGTGCAACGAATGGAACGTCGCCGATTGGTATTACGAATCAACTGTAAATATTCTTTGCTGCTTCGTACCGCTGAATATACGAAATTCAGTACTGCTATGTTGTTTCCGAGTACATTATTCTGTACGAGAAAATTAGTTTTCTCAACGAGCAACTACGAAAGGGAGTAATGACGACAAGAAATCCGCGATGTCTCGATCTCACTCGAGCGTATCTTAGAATCTGTATATCAAGAAAAACGAACAATAAGAACGTAGTGCGTAGGGCATATAATATAAGTGGCTAATTGAAAACGCAACAATGTTTCTGTTGCGCGCGTACGGTTTATTACGGACAATATCGACAACTTTGGATGTATTTATGAATAAATTATTGTTATCCTTAGAAGCGGCTGCCGCTGTGATTCACCGCTATCCTGTTTCCCTAGAATGCTTCTAGACGGCAGTAATCACTAGACTGCGGCTCTTTAAGCAAAATAAAAATATTCTACATCGATTGTGGGAAGCAGAAAGGAAATAATAATTGATTTCATCCCTTGACGACTTGAATGGTTGAATTTTAGAGAATACAGCTTTATTAATTAATTTGTTTTTATATTGTGTGTTTTATATTTCTGTTTTATATTTCAACCAATCAATTTCTTCTTAAATGCATAAAGATCCGCAATCTAATAGTCACTAACCATTTTTTAATCGACTTGGAAATAGGAGGAGGTTACTCAATTCGATCTGTATGTACCGTTTTTTATGTATGTTCACCGATTACGCCGAGATGGATGGACCAATCGGAACGAAATCTTTTGCATCTTGTAGAGTATGTCCCCGGGGTGGTCCCGTGAAAAAATATTTTGCAGTTTTTTATTCCTTACGATTTTATTTGCGAAAAATGAATTATTTCACTGATTACTCCGAGATGGATGGACGGAGATAAAATGCAATTCTGCATTTTATAAATTCAATATGTTTGTCGATCGTAATTTTGATAATAAATGCGTGATGGTATCGGCGCACAGGTTCGATCAGTGATACAAACATTTGAATTAATTTGCAAAATTGCTTGTGTTTATATCACTGATCGCACCTGTGCGCCGATACTATCGCACATTTACTTCTGCATTTTGTAGGGTATGTCTCCAGATTGGTGTCTTGAAAACAAATTTTGCATTTCTTCATTCTTTGCGGTTTTTATTGCAAATAACCGATAAGACCGAAAAACAAATTTTGCTCGTTCCACTAAAGTGTGAAATCAAAGAATTTTATAAAACAAATTAAACCGACTTCGAAAAAATGCACTGAAAAGTATGAAATAATTTCCATTTAATTTATGTGAATGCACACGAACTTAAATACAATACAATCTTCTCGCAGGCGGTGCAAAATTGAAAATTTTCGACACTGGAAATTACGAAAAACCTTAAATTCTTCTACATGCTTTCACATATTAACGTATCTTCTCTTCCCACCTACTGATTTCCAAGTCCATCATATTCCAATGAAACCATAATCAGCAACATCTGTCATTTGGAAAATTTTTCGTTTTTGCGCCGCCTCCGAAAAGATTGCATTGTATTTAAGTTCGTGTGTATTCACATCACTCAAAATGGAAATTATTTCATACTTTTTAGTGCGTTTTTTCGTAGATCTTTAAATACAAATAAATTTCAGAAATCTAAAAATATATATTTCATAAATATCAAAAATATCAATGTCACATCCAAAATAAATATATCTCTCGAACTGTGGCTCTAATAATTTGATCACACCGGTGAAAATTTAATTATTAACCACTGAAAACGTTCCTTTTGTTCTAGTTCCTGTGATTACCATAATACGCGAGCAGTTCAAGCATGTTTCATCTGTAATGCGAGTTACAACATATTATTATTGACAAGAAAGGTTTCTTAACTTCTACCGACTGTTGACGAGGTATGTCATAAATCACACGTGCGTCTTTGCGTTGGGTTACGCTAATCGCACATATTTGCCCTGGTAATCCGGTTCCATTCGTTGACAGTAACACCTGAGCGTTATGTTTGTTCGGTAAATACCGCTTCACTTATTTAACCCGGCGTTAGTTAGGTGGGGTCTCACAGACCCCAGAGATTTTAGATTGATTGTAACATTGTAAAGATGTTTCATTAGTTAAGTATTTTTGAATAATAAAAATTTAATTTCGTGGATCTGCGTTTTTGCTCTGATAAATTGCAAGCCTCTTAAGCAATACCTTATCTTATATTTATGAAAAAGGTATTTATTTCTATAATACAATATATTATTTCGGTGGGTCTATGAGACCCCACCTAACCACTTACGATACATTCTTCCACCTTACCACTTACAATACATTTTCCCACCTTACCAACTCCGGGTTAGCGACGTCAAGGCGCAACGTTGACGTTTGTTATGAAGCATCAAAGAAATTATTCATTCACGGAGTGTACGGTACTATTTGTGTACAGTTTATTCTAATGAATTCTACGAGCACGTTTCTTTCACGAGAGTCGATGAATATGTATTGAATGAAATCGTAAGAACGTTTTGCTGAAATTAATTAGTGATCAAACAATTTTTATAGTCCCTCGATACATGCAACACAGATGCCAAGTGACGAATCAACTATTGCGGAAAATTGCTCATCATTAATACGGTCTAATTGTATTGAATGAAATCGTAAGAACGTTTTGCTGAAGTTAATTAGTGCACAAACAATTTTTATAGCTCCCCGATACGTGGAGCAGAAATGCCAAGTGACGAATCAACTATTGCGGAAAATTGCTCATCATTAACACGGTCTAATTGTATTGAATGAAATCGTAAGAACGTTTTGCTGAAATTAATTAGTGCACAAACAATTTTTATAGCTCCCCGATACGTGGAGCAGAGATGCCAAGTGACGAATCAACTATTGCGGAAAATTGCACATCATTAACACGGTCTAATTGTATTGAATGAAATCGTAAGAACGTTTTGCTGAAGTTAATTAGTGCACAAACAATTTTTATAGCTCCCCGAAACGTGGAGCAGAGATGCCAAGTGACGAATCAACTATTGCGGAAAATTGCGCATCAGTAATTCGGTCCAATTGAGCAAGACTTCGCACACAGCTCGTGTACATTGCATCCAATTGAGAACGAGCCCATTTCACAGTGTAGGAGCCGGTGTGCTTGTTGCAGTTCTTGTTCAATAAGTGACACAAGAGGAGGAACCACTTGCTTCGCAGTCAAATTTTTCTTGTAATCGAAACACATTTGCGTTTAATCGCTGCTACAAACGTGAAAAAGTACAGAAAAGTATAGACCGGCTATTAATTATCAAATTTCATTGATAAAGTTCTAAAAGAAAGTGATTAATTCTGCTTAATTTTGAACCTTAGCAAACTCTTGTCAAGTGTTAGCCATGACTGATCCATATTTTAGCTCTTCAATCATTTCTGATGTTTTTATAACAAATCATAAAGAAATTCATCATTTTAAGTAATGTGATCATAATTATTCTGGAAGTGATAGCTATTTGATCTTAATTTAATTAAAAAGATATCTTGTATAATTGATTGTCGAGTTGTACCGTCACGTATATCTTTAAGATTCATATCGTCAATATTGTTGATAATAATATTGTTCTTGAGCTTTGTAAAACAATTAATATAATAGTAACAGTGATTGCACTGTCATTAATAACACAGTGTACAATATCAAGTTGCAGCGAGATAGTAATAAAGAAACTTACAATATTTTGATAAGTAACGAGATAAAAAGATTGACATGAATATACTAAAAGTTTACCATTACCCCAAAATTATTTGTTTCTAAAAGACGTTTCCGATAGAAAGGTATAAAAATACACGAAGAGCAAAAATTGAAAATGCAATTTATATTTACAATATTTCACAAGATTTCATAATAAATACAATTTTTTGTACAATATACATAATATGCATATACATATAAGTATGTAAATGTATAATATACATTTAGTTCTTCTTATTTCGGTAAATTTGCATTAATGAATGCTTTGTCAACGTTTCGCTATCAATAATGATCATTAATCGAGAGAGAGAGAGAGAGAGAGAGAGAGAGAGAGAGAGAGAGAGAGACTGCGTATAATCGAATTCCGATTAACCGGGCATCCATTGTACTTCGATCTTTTCTAAAATTAAGATTTCCAACATCTAAGCCATTCAAGATTAGATGTATGGATATCATCGATAGATAAGATTCTAATCATTATTTCCACTACAATGGATAAACCTGTGTTCTTAATTAATCGAACAAAAACACGTGCCTGGAAAACCCATACTTCACAACATTTATCGCCGCGAATAACTTCTATTGCCTGTCCATAAAAAAATTAACAACTTTATCCTATTTACCGAAGAATACTATTAATAAGATTTTACTTTCTCGTTAATTTAATCAATAGTTCTTTCACTTCGCAAACTGGAGATGCAATTTGTAACAAAAAGGAAATTTTCTAAAATAACTGCAAAAAATGATAATGGGTAAAACAAACTCTTCTATATCCTTATAATTTTTCATAAATTCATAAAATCTACACAATATGACGATAATGAACACGGTGGTATTTGTAAATATTTAGAATCGAGAAACTTCACGATTAGCAGATTGATGTTACCAGAAGTACACTGAGAAAAAAAGTAGTTACTTCATTAACACGCGTGTTATTGTAATTTTTTACTTCGATGAATATCAATGTATTGTTTTCAATAGTATGAAATTTAGAAGCAAATCGTGATGTATTTGATTTGTCTATCATGAAATGATTGAAAATAGTATTTGATTCAATACCGTATATTATTATTCGTAATATTTCTTTTTTTCCCTTCAATCAGATATGTTGTTAAAAAAATTTGAGAAACGTATTGATTTATACTGGAATTGGTTTGAGGCCATATCTTATTTTTTTGAAAACATTGATGGTCAAGCTATTGGCTTATATGATTGGCGGAAATGAGTTTTGCTATTGAAATTCAATAGTATTAAATATTAAAATAAGTTCATATGATATTGGCACTATTCAATAGTACATCTTATTGAATCAACATATATTTTTTCTGTTTCGACAGGATTTTTTTCTCAGTGTAGAAGAGGCGGAATGTAAATCGCGACACGAATTCTAATCGGTGTCCTTGTGACAATAGTGAAACTCTCTTTCGAAGGACGCGACAATTGAGAACACGAACAGAAAATGTCTACACAGAACGATCGACATCAGAATCGACCAAACTGAAACAGTGTGTACTTAATCTGACCAGTTCACGGTTCATTGAAACCAGAGGGAAAGTGTTAATTCCAAGGTAATGAATGGTTGAGAGTTTCTCGCGTACGCTCCATCCTCGACTTTCGCTGAATCGTACGTGATCCTGGCTAAAGATCTACATAGATCCCCGTTTAAACAACGAAGCACGAGACCATCGGATCTCTGTGCGAAATACCAATTTTCTACCTGAATTGTAATAAACTAAAGTGAAATAAAAGTTGATTTTCTTCGTTAATATGTTTAATATCTTCATAATAATATACCAGTATTTTTCAATTCTTCTAATGTTTTTACTGTTTTAAATTACGTCTATTCATTTTGTCATAAATTACAACAAGTACTGTTTAGCACAGCAGTGCGACGCTAAAATTTTTCATTTCCGTTTCCGTCTTATATAACCTTTCTTATTCTTATTCTCATTCTTCTAAAAACATTTTTCATTTTTAAACTGGTTACAAAATCTTTAAAAAACCTTTAAAATCGTGTCTAGCCTACGATCTAAGAAGAGTTAGCGTGGGCATTCGAGTGTGTTTACACTCGCTGTCCCTTTCTACAGTCGGCGAGGTGACAAGGAACTTGTAGGAACCACACGATCTAAAAGACAGCACGGACCCAATGATTTCTCTAAAAATTTTTACCAGATTTATAATAAACTGGAATGAAATAGAAACTTAGTTTCTTTCTTAATATGTTTACTGGGTTGACAATAATGTAACAGTATCTTTAAATTCTTCTAATGTTATTACCAGACTGCGGATTTTATGCATTTACGACATAAATAGGTACGTACAATTTAAAGCAATGAATACATTAAAAAGATTTAAGAATATCAGTGCATTAGTTTCAACTGTATGAGATAATCGAAAGAACAACAAATTTTCTACGTGGCACCTGTTTCTTGAAATTGATGTAGAAATTTTTTATTTTGCATAAAGATCCGCAGTCTGGTTATTACAGTTTCAAATTACATCTATATTCATTTTCGTCATAAATGCATAAAATTGGAATATGTTCGAAAGAGTTCCCACTAAAATGTCGACATCTGGCAAGAAACTACTTGCGAAACCAGCAATAAATTCACATCCACAGATAACCCTTACTGATAAGAGTAATTAAACCCTGTGAGAAACCTCCTTTTTTTCAATTTCGTCCTCGTTTTCGGGTAAACCCGTAATTGTGCGGCGAAGAAGATACAGTTTATCTTGACACGCGACCGATAAACAGTCATCCTAGTTGCGACGAGCAGAGGCAGCCGATTATTGGCGAGATTAACGGAACAACTGAGCATTATAAAACGAAATTGGATGTCGATCGACCTCGAATCGATACCGGCGTTTCGAGGAAAGTGTTTCGCTTGTTATTTTTTTTTATGGGGCGGACCGTTCCGTTCGTACGAGTCGTTTTAATTAATCCGATCGGAGAGGAAACTGTTATTCAATCGCGCGGGTCACCTTTGGAGAAAGGGCAACACCACGCGGCGGCTGGCATCATTTAATAAGCCTAGTTAAAGGTGATTCAGTCTTGACGGCGCGTCAGTGGTGCGTGGACAGATAGGTGCGTTTCTTTGGGCGCGCGCGCGTTGCACTCGGCAGAGTGAAGCAAGGTAATGTTCGTTTGGCAAACTTCTCGTTTCTGCTTCAATATTTAATTTCCCCGACACTCTGCACGGGGCAATATTGACCCGAGATATCGTCACTTTTGTAACCGTACCGATCGAGGAAAAGTAAAGAATGGTTTCGACGCTACTCTCCTTCGCGGTGCATCGCGAATCCTGTATTTTTTAACAGTGAAAGTGACGGAATCGGAATCAACGTTACGTACAAATAGAGGCCAAATTTCTATTTTGTGTAATGTATAAACGTTCTTAAAATAAATCGTAACAAACTCGAATATGTACATACAGATTCCTCATGAAAAAAATACGAGAAAATATATTGGGTTGGCAAGAAAGTAATCTCGGTATTTTGAGGTGAAATAGTGTGCCCAACTTATTTTTATTCAAGCAATGAACTTTAATGAATAAGATATTTTCCCTTTTGTGCGATAATCTTTTGCCAAAAAGAATAAGAAAATATTTTATTGCGTTTATCTTCTTCATTTCGTGGTAGTTTGACTCCTCGTTTTGTTGAGTCATTAACTACAGCAAAATAATGTACTACATACACATATTTAGACACCTATATTCAAATATGCACTAAAAGATATTTGTCCGATCGGTGCTGAACGGAACCGTTTCGTGTCTGTGCGGGTGATGGCATAGTTCGGCCTTAAAACGGAAAATCGTAAAACTAATTGCAAACAACAAACGGAGACACTTTCACAGCCTTGACGTTATTAATACTCTTAGCTCGCATAGTGATTCGAACATACGATCATCCGTAACAACGTATATTTTTGAGATCGCGCGTTCTATTCCTGCGTTTTCTAAATATTGATTCGTCTTATAAATATGTAAATGCATAATTTCGCGAGGTTCAACGTCCCTGCTAACACTTTACGTACCCAGAGGCGGATCTAACGGTACGCGGACTAAGCGGTCGCGAGGGGCCCCGGATACCAAGGGGCCCCGAGGTCTTAAAATATCTCAACTTAAAGATTTTGGAAATGACCGAAAAGGTTCAAAAAACCCTCCATCAAATAATCGAAAAAATCTAATATAAATAACAGCATAAAAAACCACACGAGACATCTATCGAGCAGCCAAAGAAATGTCTTGCACATTTCCGAATGTTGAATTATTATCGAAATTTGTTTTTAAAATTCTTAAACTGTGGTCCACGAAACAATCTTGACATTGACTTTACATCCCCCAACTTTTCACTTTTATTCAAATAACTCATTTAATAAAAATCCTACATGGTCAAGACTTTTTGTATTTGTTGTTGCTTAACTAGTTATTAACATAACTAAACAGTAATTAGTAAAAATTTAATTATTTTTATTCAACTGCAAGTACATTGTTACCAATATTTATTATAACGTAGTGAATATGAGATTATTGAGCCAGAAATTAAGTCTCAAGGACGACGTAAAATGCCTAGGGTTGGGATGGGGTCCGCAAAGAAAATGTTGTTCAAGAGGGGGGCTTCAGACTATACATAAGTTTAAGAACCCTTGCTGTAAAAAGAAAGCATTGATATTTTCTTTTACATAGCAATCTTAAATGAAACTATTAGATAACGTTATTGAGGGTGACTTGTTAGTTTACAATGAAAATTGCTGTTGCTATCGAAGGTTCCATGAAAAAGTGTTTATTAAAAGTGTGTAATGTGTTACAATGATTCCGATGACCACTGTCCCGTAAGAAAACTCTGTAACCGCGTGCCTAATTGATAGACTGCGGATTTTCATGCAAAATAAACATTTCTTACCCGAATTGCAATAAACTGGAGTGAAATAGAAAATTATTTTCTTCTCTATCATGTTTAGCAGGTTGAAAATAATATGATAATATGTTTAAATTTTCCTAATATTCTTACTATTTTAAATTACACCTCCTCATTATTGTCATAAATGCATAAAAACCGCAGTCTGCTAATTGATAGATAATACGCTCCTGGGAATTTCTAACTAATCCCACACTCCAGTCTGTTTCAGTTCACTACTCCAGATACACTATCGGTTCGTTTCAATCCGTTCGCACACCCTCTGCGATAAATCCGCTCTGATTCATTCTTGCTTTCTCTCTCCTGATTTGCTATGGCTCATTCCAATTTACAGTTCATTCCACCTTGCCCCGAGCAATTCTGTCCACTTTTATTGTATTTGGCTACGCTCTACGTTAGACGATTTATGAGATAATCAATTTTCAGATTATTGCGAATCGAGAATTTCTAAGTTTTGTGTTGGGTTCATGTTTCAAGATAATACAACGGAATCTTTGTATAATTGTCCCTATTATTATAAATGTTCGCGACTGTAATTATTTGGTGTACTAGAATGAAGCGAAAGAAAAAGTAGAATAGTACGATAACACCAAAAGGCGCTCATAGTGACTCAGAAACACGTTACGTAATTAGCGTGTCCTAAATTTCGCGTATGACACTAAGGGTACTTGTTTAGAATACCGACGCTGAATTAGGTACATAGCTGTTTTAGAAAATATGAAAAATTTTATTTACCAAAGTTTTTCAGTATAAGAATAATTACTATTAATTATTCAGTATAAGAACATATAATTATTCAGTATAAGAACATATAAGAATTCAATATAAGAATAATTATTATTAATTATTCAGTATAAGAACATATAAGAATTCAGTATGAGAATAATTATTATTAATTATTCAGTATAAGAACATATAACGATTCAGTATAAGAAGAATTATTATTAATTATTCGGTATATGAACATATAACGATTCAGTACAAGAAGAATTATTATTAATTATTCAGTATAAGAACATATAACGATTCAGTATAAGAAAATATATAAGAACATATATTTTGCTACGAAAATTGCATTCTCCTTAAAAAAAAGTATTAACTTATGTATATCGAAGAATTATTGATTTACGAGATATGTCATGTTTAATTTTGTTAAATTCGAGATAAAATCTACAGAATTCGGAATTCGGAATCAACGAAAAAAAACTGTTATTGCTATATTGTAGTCCTCTTAATACTGAAAAACTTTGGTAAATAAAATTTGTTTATATTTTCAACAACAGCGGAGGCAATGATACTCATGTTAATATATTTACTGGATCACCCTGTATATTCATCATGTTTTCCCGACCCGTCCCGTCCCTACACATCGGGTTCTCCCAGATCTCTATTATTCATCTTTCGAATTCTATCATGTATTTCGATGTATTTTAAATTTCCCGCTATTAACTTCTAAGAGAGAACTCTGTACATCCTACAATGCGAATGCAGATTTGGGATTTTATGTTTGAGTGATAAGAAAGGCGTAAAGAAACAAAGTACATAATGCTACAATTGCTGGATGTTTCAGGTGATAGATTTGTTCGTTGATAAGTATTTCTGAATGGAGACGAAGGTGACGAAACGAAGTTGTGGTGGTGGCGCTGCTGTACAACGCGGTATTGTATACTCATCGGCGGATGGTCAAGTACGCCGTGGGACAGGCTTGCTCTGCTTCACCTGCAGCATCTGTCTCATTTTGAGCCTGATTTGCACATGCCTGGCAACGTTATTGGTCCTTCTCGATCAGAAAGTCGAAGCCGCTACCTTATCAAATCGTGAGTTATTTTCTACAAAGTTTCGGAACGGTAGTCGACCATTACTGCCGGCTTATAATACACCGTGCTGCCGGCACAAACGACAGACATCTTGTAGGCTTTTCCACAGACTTAAAACCAGTATACATAGACATTGCACCTTATGGACTTTCCTGACTATTTAGAACTCGGTGCGCTCTAAGAACCCCTATATCATTTCGATATCGCGCCCTATGTTACCGATAGCTCGCGGATTTAGTTAGCAAGAACCGAATATTTGTATACTTGATTTTTACTACGAGTGCTTAACATTATTTTAGAGGATTGACAAGCTCGCTTTGGGCAAATAGAGCTGTGGCTCTCCAACGCCATCTCTATATCTAACACAGGGTAAAGAATAAACCATTAACCATAATTAACCATTATTTTGGAGACTAGACATGTACTGTTTTCTTTCGCTACAAGTCGATGGCTCGGGACTACTTTCGACGTAATACGAATGAGGTTACCTCAGATTCAGCGGCAAACTACAACATGGTCTCCACTCCAAATTCAACCTTTTACAAGACAAATTCAACCTCTTACAAGACAAATTCAACCTTATGCAAATCAATTTCTCCCATTTAGAATATTTAAAATTAATTATTTATTTAGACACACGTGAACGGTGTCATTACTGCGAGAGAAACATAAGTATCAATACTCAATACGCTTGAATAAATATACCGGGTGTGGCCGGTCAGGAGGTACAACCGAGAGGAGGGTGATACTACATGTAAAAATAAGTCGAATAAAAGAAACAACATTTTTTCGTTTGACGTTTTCGAGAAAATCGAGTTTAAAAATGCAGCGAATACACGTGCTATTGCATAGGAATCGTCTGACGCGTGTGACCACGATACACCAATTCTACTGTCTGCATATACATACTAAAGCACGCGAACCTGACCTCCTAGAAGTTAGCCCCCCACTTGTTAAATTAAATACTTTCAACAGTTGTGCTGAGTTGTGCTAAGTTTGTGCTACATTGTGCTCGAATATTACAGCTATAATATCAAAAATAAGACTAAAAATTGAAAAAAAAAAAACGATTTTTTCAGTAGCCCCCCACTTTTCATTTTTTTCAATTTTTTCAATTGTGCTAAGTTGTGCTAGGTTGTGCTAAGGTTGTGCCAAAGTATTACTTCATAAAAATAATAAATAAAGAGGTTATGGTAAATAATCGTTTTGGACACCTAATTAACGTTTAAGATAGTAACAATTATCCAAACAGCACATAATCATATATCTGAGTTGTGCTAGCCTAGCACAAGTCAGCACAACTTCCGATTTCTCCAGCACAACCATATAAAGGGCACTTTACTCTTGTCCGCGGCCCTTCGCGCTTCGATAGTATATCATTAATTAGGCTTTCCGGTAATCCGACAAACTTAATATTGCATATCCGAATTGTGCTAGCCTGGCACAAGTCAGCACAACTTTCGATTGTGATCGGGATGGAGATTTTCTAATCGAGAAAAAAAGCATCTTCGTCTTATATCGAAAGAGAACTGTATCTCGTAGTAGCGTCTCCTTGTAGACCTAAATGGAAGCGAAGTTTACGTAGTTCTTATTTGATTGTGTTTCAGTTGCGCCCCCCACAAATGCACATAACTCGCAGCCTACGGTTTAGCCGCAGCCTGCTAAAATGCCTAGACACGAAATTATCATTCGTTTCTCCCGCGATTTTTCACCGGTATCATCACCTTATCACGGTCGCGATACCGCTATCGAAATCCCGTTCAGCCCGAGCAAATACCAGTGAACATCTCAACGTCAACCCACCATCTGTTTCGTTCTCTTCAGCTCAAGCCATCATGAGCAAGCAATCGATTGACGAGCTGTCCTTCCGGCTGCCGAAGGATGTGAAGCCGTTGCACTACGATATTTATTTGCACCCGGACCTGGAGAAGGGCACCTACCAAGGTAAAGTGACGATTCTGATCGATGTCCTCGACAGGAGGAGTTACATAGCTGTTCATCAGAAGGACCTCAATATCACGTCCACCAAGCTAAAGACGTTCGACCGCGAGGTGGACTATGAGTTCGAGATACTGGAAACCATACCGATACCGAAGAACGAGATGTTCGTGGTATCGACGAAAAACGAGATGCACTCGGGACTTTATAACTTGAGCTTCGAGTTCAATGGCGCCCTGCAACCGGACAAGATCGTTGGATTTTACTCGAGCAAGTACAAGGACTCGCAGAACCAAACCAGGTTGGTTCACACTGCAGATTTTCTGACTCCATCACAGTTTTCACTGTCGAGGCTTTCGGAATTGTTCCCCTAACATTTTCCAAGCGTTGCAGCTGGTTTCATCAGGGGTCAGAAGACGCACTGATACTGGAGTGTGTCTTGTCGTGCTCAATTAATATAATAGAGCTAGCTCATGCCCCTGGTTCATTGCTTATCGATAGAAAAATGACTTTTTATCAGCCGACTAATTAAGCATTGTCAACTGTATTCTTGCGAAAAAGGTCCGCCGTCTGTGGGCTAAAGTTGTTGAACTAAAAAGTGTATAGGTCTCAAACTTCTCAGGCAAATTCGAACTCTTTTGTAATTATGCTTTATCTTAACTTCGTGTTTATTAGATTTAGATGGTACTTCTAGGAATGTATTAGTAGCACTAACAATGATTACTACATTTTTAGGTACATCGCTACCTCGAAGTTCGAGCCAACTTATGCCAGAAGAGCATTCCCTTGTTTCGACGAGCCGGCTTTCAAGGCTGAGTTCACAGTGAAACTTGTTCATCCTACCGGTGACTGTTACAGCGCTTTGTCGAATATGAACGTCGAGGTAATATTTTAATTCTTTAAAATTAGCGTCGTTTCTTCGTTTTTACAAAAGATGTCGAAACGCAAGTTGTTTGGTGCCTTTAAATTTGTTTTGCTAAGAGTTCAACGCGATTTACAGAGTGCGCAAGTACACCAACCATCGCCTGGGTTGACAACGGTGACTTTCGCAAAAAGCGTGCCGATGTCCACGTACTTATCGTGCTTCATAGTCAGCGATTTCGTCGCTGTTACCAGCATGGCGAAGAATCATGATGGACGCACATTTCCGGTCAGCGTGTACACCACCAGGGCTCAAAAGGAGAAGGGCACTTTCCCGCTTGATATAGCTGTGAAGGTCATCCAGTACTACATCCGTCTGTTCGACATCGGTTATCCGTTGCCAAAGCTTGGTAAGCTGACGAACTCCGGTCTAACTAAGAAAAACAAATTTTTTTTAGAAATTCCACTTTATTCATCAACATACTCATCTTCAAGAGTGATGCATTCATTCCAACGCTCCTCTAACTTTTCGATGCCCTTTATGTAAAACGATTTGTCTTTGCTCTCAAAATAAATACATATATGTATACATACGTAATATGCCTATCGAGTGATCGACAGTATTTCTTTAACGAATTTTCTTTCGTAGATATGGCAGCTATACCTGACTTCGTATCCGGTGCAATGGAAAACTGGGGACTCATCACGTACAGGGAAGCGAGGCTGTTGTATGATAACAAGACCAGTTCTACCGCAAACATGTACGATATTGTCAGCGTGATCAGTCATGAGCTCGCACACATGTGGTTTGGAAACTTAGGTAAGTATAATTTATTATCCGAACATTTTAGAAAGAGATTTTTAACTATACATATATGTCATTTCGCAGTTACTATGTCCTGGTGGCATGATCTATGGCTCAACGAGGGCTTCGCCTCCTTTATGCAATACAAAAGCGCCAATGGAGTTCTTCCAGACTGGGGATGGGTTAGTTTTCTCATAAATAATTTTCTAATATTTCCTTACAACTGCTTCAAATGAGTCTTTAGTGCTAATGAATCTATTTTACTTGGTACGCTTTTAGATGGACTTATTCCTCGTCGAACAGATTCACACTGTCTTCGTGACCGATGCGAAACTAAGCTCACACCCGATAGTCCAGACTGTCAACAACCCTGATGAAATCACCGCCATTTTCGATGAAATATCCTATAAAAAGGTATGCTACTAGTGCAAACCTTAATTGAACTTTTAAGGAAATATATCGATGCTATCTGTACACGAAAAACTAAATTACTTTGTTGTTTGCACCATAACGTTTTCGATCTTTCTACCATGAAATACGTTACTAACAATGGTAACAGTCTAAGCCAATCGCGTGGCCTGGTTCAGCCTACGCTTCAACTAATTCAATCTAATTTTCAGGGATCGTCACTGATCCGAATGATGGAACATTTCATAAAACCCGATGCCTTCTACTTCGGTATCCACACATACTTGAACAAGTTTATATACCATAACGCAGAAACGGCGGACCTTTTCAAAATCCTCGAAGATGTGTCGCCAGGTCGTTTGAACGTGACAGAAATCATGGACACGTGGACCAAACAGATGGGATTCCCAGTGGTAAACGTAAAGAAATCCGGGAACAAATATATTTTGACGCAGAAGCGATTCCTTGCTGATCCGGAGGTTCAATACGATGCATCGGACTCGGAGTACGGCTACAAGTGGACGATCCCTATCACATACATCACGAACAGAACGTCCGAACCAACTCTTGTGTGGTTCGATAAGGCAGCGAGCAATTTAGAGATCGAGCTGAATGAAACGATCGATTGGATCAAATTCAACGCGGACGAGGTCGGATATTACCGCGTTAATTATGAACCAACCGAATGGGAAACTCTGAACAACCTTCTCCGCTATTACCACAAGAGGTTGTCAGTGTCTGATAGAGCGCATCTCTTAGAAGATGCGTTCAGTTTAGCGGGTGCCCAGGAGCTCGATTACAGCGTGCCAATGAATATGACAGCGTACCTTTCTCAGGAACACCATGCTGTTCCGTGGAAAGTAGCCGGGTCGAAGTTGACAGCTATTGATACCCTGCTGTCTCTTACCGACTTGTCATCGAAGTTCAAGAAGTATGTGAGGAACTTAGTGGATAGTCTCTACCACGAAGTAGCCTGGACCATTGAGAACACCGAGGATCACGTCACCTTGAGACTTCGAACGTCAGTTCTTGATCTAGCTTGCTCGGTAGGACACGAAGAGTGTCTCGAAGACGCAGGCAACATATTTAAGAGTTGGATACAAGACTCGAATGACGTTCGTCCTCATCCTGACATTCGCGCGCTAGTTTATTATTACGGGATGCACCATATAGGCGACGAGGCGTCATGGAACACAATGTTCCGACGATTTGTCGCGGAAACCGACTCGACAGAGAAGCTGAAGCTGATGCGAGGACTGGCTGGAATACGCTCCGACTGGATACTGAATAAATTCATCACAACAGCCACCGATGAGAATTACGTTCGCTCCCAGGACTTCTTCGGCTGTTTGTCCGCCATTTCCGGCAACCCGGTCGGAACACCGCTTATCTGGAACTGGGTTCGCTCGAACTGGGACTTCCTCGTGAACAGGTACAGCTTGAACGACAGAAATCTCGGCGCTTTGATCCCAAGTATCACGAAAACGTTCGCCACGGAGACCAAGTTGAACGAGATCAAGGACTTCTTCGCGAAATACCCCGAAGCAGGCGCAGGCGAGAGAAACCGCGCGAAAGCTCTTGAAACTGTATCGAATAACATCAAATGGCTCGCGAAGAACACCGACAGCCTGCGAACTTGGCTGAATGCTCGTGTAAAGGATGATTGAGCGATGCGTGTATGCACTCCGTGCCTCACAAGTTGCCCCTCGGCACAGGGGCAAAGGAGGTCATCGCATGCAGGTTATGCCGTGACGTCGCACACTTTAGCCAACAATTCGGCTAGAACTGAGAAAATTATTCATTACAAGAAAAATGTTCACACCAAAATGCTTCGGGTACTCACTGTTTCATTTGTTATCGTTACAAAACATACTTAATAACCACATGCATTTATGCAACTTGTAAATATTACCTTGTCTATTCTCTACGAAACATGAATAAATTTTTTATAAAATTTTTGTGTTTTACTTCGAAACGCTATAACTCGGGAAATTGTAAGATGAATATTTGAATCAAGTTCTCAATTCCGAGAGCAATTTTCCAACACTTGAGGCCTTAAATTAGAGGGGAGTGAGCACTTTCATGTAGCAGTATAGCAGTGGGATGATCATCTCTACTATAATTGCCTGTGCCTCGCCTGCATTGCAGTGTTGCAGTAGACGTCTGACAGCGTGCCGAGGCTCTCTGGGCCAGTCAACATTCTTCGCATAAATGTTTAGAATATAAGTGATACACATGTACAATCCAAACTTTTCATGTATGCAATTATAATGAATAAATAAAGAGAATGTAATATATAAAGAAGCATATCTGCGTTTATATTTATTGAATCACCAACTTTTCCGTCTGACTTGTCGTTGAGTTGTTCTACTGAATTTAGTGCCACCTCCTTCGAAATGATGTTCTCCTAATACTTTCCCAATTTTCGACCGTCTGACTTGTCGTTGACTCGCACTACTGAATTTCGAATACCTCCTTCGACATCATGTTCTCCTAATACAAAGTCCAATTTTCGAGATTTCCGAAAATTTTCGCCAATTTTCGACCGTCTGACTTGTCGTTGACTTATACTACTTAATTTCGTGCCACCTCCTTCGACATCATTTTCTCCTAATACAAAGTTCAATTTTCGAGGTTTTCGAGAATTTTCGGGAATTTTTGGATTTCTAATAGGAGAACATGACGTCGAAGGAGGTATTCGAATTTCAGTAGTACAAGTCAACGTTAAGTCAGACGCCCGAAAATTGCCAAAACTATTCGAAAATCTCGATAATTGAACTTTGTATTAGGAGAACATGATGTCGAAGGAGGTATTCAAATTTCAGTAGTACAAGTCAACGTCAAGTCAGACGGTCGAAAATTGGCGAAAATTTTCTAAAATCTCGAAAATTGAACTTTGTATTAGGAGAACATGATGTCGAAGGAGGTATTCGGAGTTCAGTAGTGTAGATCAACGACAAGTCAGACGGTCGAAAATTTTCTAAATTCTCGGAAATTGGACTTTGTATTAGGAGAACATGATGTTGAAGGAGGTATTCGAAATTCAGTAGTGCAACTGAACCACTAACCAGACAGCCGAAAATTTGTATCTATCAACGTTCGGCCATTTTTGCAATTCCGAATCAGTAGTATAACGCTTTCACAAGGATATTCTCCTATTGCAAACCTTAATTTATGTCTAATTTTGGATACTGAACTATCATCGAATATTGATGTACAGGGTGGTGAAAAAAGGACACATTAACTGTTGTAACAAATATTCTTTATTTACCAAAAAAATTACAATAATGAAGGGGATTGAGTCTGTAGGTCACGGTGTTATCTTAATCCACTTCCTTTATTAAACTTTAAATTTATGCTTGCACAATACAAAGTAACGCACCAGAGGACGTACACTTGGTTCGGTAAGACGACTGTAAAAGAACGCGGAGCGGAGTTTAACGAAGTTGACAGCCAGGAATCACAAAGTCCGTGGTCCTTACCTCGTCCTCTCTCTCGGAATAGCAAATAGGCCGAGTCCAGCCGAGTCTCTCCGTGAACCCTCTATTTATATAAATTCGTTACTAACCGCAAACGTGAAATCAACAGCGCGATTCGTCTTTTCGCACGCTCCCCTTACGGCGCTACCTCACGTCGGTCGTCTACGAACTATGCTTCTAGAAGCTTTTAGAAGCTTGTCGATTCTGAATTTCTTTTAGAATATTCTATACATGCTACAGTGTAAATTTTTGTGAATGGGAAAGAAGAAGTTCTTGCTGATACCAGAGACGAGGTATATCGGTAACATGGGGCGCGACATGGAAATGGTACGGGAGCTCTCAGAGCCTCTTGAGGTCAAGACGGGTCTGTACCGATCGAGGATAACAGATGATGTATTGTATAGGTTCTGATCCAGGCTGAAGGATGATGTAGGTTCTGATCCAGGGTAAAGATGATGGCTGAACTTCACCTGAGGAAACCAAAAATTTTTCATGATAATAATTCTATCATATTTTGAGCCTTAAGAGATTGGTTGGATACCCATGGCAGCCATCCAGATGCCATAGAAAAATCACTTTTCTTCTATTTTAGATACCATTGTTATTTTCCTACGATTGAATTTCAATTTAAAAATAAAGCAATGAATAAAACAAAAGATTGATCGAATTGTATATGATGTAACATCAAAATGATAGAAAATCAAAGATCAGCGTTCTATGCATCTATTTTAAAAGAACTGCTGAAAGTTAACAAAAGTTGCTACAGAGTCAAAGTAATTCAATTAATAAAACCGAAACTAGAAAGTTCATATAAAATTCGTTTAATATTCCGCGATAAATGAGTTTCTAAATCTAATCAGAGATTTGAGTCGTTCGCCTACAATTGACGTGGCCGGCTTGTCGATGTACGGCCAAATAATGATGTCAACAATTGCATTCGCAATGTTCATCGAATATTGTTCATTTTCTTTCGGTTGATCGCGACGCGACTTTAAAAGTTCCGCGATGGAACCAAAGCGATTTACCCGATGCCCTCTTTGCTTCGGGTTCAACGAGATCATTTATCGGGGAAGCGACTGCCGAGGAAGCGGCATTGAACGTAATGTCAAGGTTGATTGGAGTTGGCTCGTAGGATCAAGGAATACGCAAACTACCGTTCAGCTGTTTGTTGCGAAACGAATCCGTTTCGACTGCACTCATCCGTGCTTCTCTTCGGTAATGAGCAAAAGAGTACCGAGTTCCTCGAGGAACCATCACAGAAATCCAAGGAAAATATCCGAGCAACTATGAAAAAATTGGTTTTCATTCGTCATTCATTTAACAGTAAATCTAACAAGATTGAATTCATTAGGAGTTTGAGAATAAAGGCGATCTTTATACATAACTTCTATTTATAATTGTAAAATAAAAAACCGAAACCGATCATTCGACCGGTTGTGGTAGGTAATACTACTAAACGCATATATTTTTTTGTATTTTGTTTTTAAATACAACAAATATAGTCATAGTGATAAAAATGTATATTAACAAAATCTGAGTCTGCAAAAAAATTTAAATCAAAAGTCTAAATAAAATCAATCTTGTCATTTTTATAAGGGAACATGTTCCAGTTACTTTTAAGGCTGGGGGTAGATCTACTGTTAAATTGATGACTAGACAACAAAATAAAAAATTTCTATCAGAATCGCAACAAACTGGAGTGATATATAAATTTATTTTCCTTCTTGATATGTTTACTCTAGGCTGGAAATAATATAACAGTATTGTGAAGTTTTTCTAATGTCTTCACCATTATAAATTACACCTACACATTTCTGCCATAAATGTATACAATCCGCTGTCTATTGATCACCTGGTACACTTAATCCAAAATTAGTTGATCATTATCAGTAGACTGCCGATCTTTATGCAAAATAAAACAATGTTTGCGTTGTTTGCAAGACACAGATGCCAAACAAAAATTTCTTTCATCATTTAGCTATCTTATTAAACTGAAACTAATAAACTGATGTCCTTAAATCTTTTTAATATGACCACTGGATTAAATTGTGCGTAGCCATTTTTATCATAAATGCACAAAATCCGCGGTCTAATTATTAGACTGCGTTTGTGAAGAATTTAGTTGGGCGAAATATAAAAGAGTAAACGATTTCAAAAATTCAAGAATGTTGTAATGTCGCTTTTAATGTAACAAAGTCGTTGAGGGATAAAATCAATTTTCACGTTATTCCTGCTTCTCACAATCAATGCAAAACATTTTTATTTTGCATAAAGATCCTGTCTGATCCAGTCTCATCATTATAGATTACATTTGGCAATAATCTTTACATTTCCTACTGATTTCGAACACATCAGAACCGTTATCAAAATTGAATTTTGTCCAGCTAGATCGTGGAAATAGTTCCCTGTGCACCGTCCAAACTGATAGGGGACGAAAATGGAAGACGTTGAATCCTCGCGGCGATCGATCATCAGTCGCGGTGAACCATCTCCGCGCGTAGTGTCGTGCCAATCTTCCGTTGATCCTCGGCGCGTCTCGTGCGAGACGAGTCCGTACGGAGAGTGTGTTATTTGCAGTGCGCGTATAAGCGCGAGTAACAATGTTTATTTAACGCGGCGAGCGGAACGACAACGCGCGGAAGGACCTCTCGAAAAAGTGACAGTCTTTATTCAGTTCTCTGACACGTGATCTTCGCGTACGTTTCCGGAAACCGTCCGCCTCGAGCGTTCGCCGACCGTGACCGCGAACGATCTTGTCAGACCAACAATTGGCATAAGCGATCGTACAAATGACAGTGATATCGATCAATTGGCCATAACAATCTCCAATATCTAGCAGGTGCTAACGACTAGCTCCTCGGAATTAATCGGAGAAGCTTATCCTAAATCTGGTAGGAAAAATACCTTTTGTTTCGTGTTGTTCTCGGAAATGGCGGGACGATGAACTTCTCTGCTGGAAAAACTGTCCTAACACTAACTTTTTACTTTAACCTTTTTTACTTTATAATCGTTGAAGTTGCGAGGATAATTCCGTTGGAAATGATTAAATGAGTTTCTTCATCCAAGCACGCATTGTTATAAAAATTGCAAGAAATTTAAATAAATTCAGTGTTGTTATTTTTATGAAACAATGTGTCGGAGTCGTATTTTGTTCTCGGTTGGTTAGTGTTAATAGTAAAGGTGTACTTCCACAGAAATTTCGACGTTTTATGTTGATGTGAACCTGGAACTGTATTAGAGAAAAATGAAATTATAAGTTGTGGTTTTTATGGTCTTCGTGAAATTGTAGATTTGAGAAATGGCAGAAGAAAATTTGTTCCACCGAGAATTGCGTTTCTGAGTTTATTTATGCTATGCATTTATGCTATGAAAAGCACAGCTACTTTTGATATAACTTCCTCCTTAATGATTTCCTGAATACCTCACCACGAGAGTATGAAAATATCTTCTCCTCTGAAATTATTTTTCAGCACAACAGAGTTGTTTCATTATTAATAGACTACGAATTGCGCCGAGTCCTCTACAAATTTTCAGAGAATGCTAGAATATAAAATTCTTCAGAATTGAATACGATTTTTATTTAGTTTAGATCTACAAAGACTACTACCATTGAAAATAAGATCAAATTTTATTCCACTGTCTTCAAATTCGTCTACAAAAATTGCATAAACATCCGCAGTCTGCTAATAGCTATTACTAAAAGTTATTACTGATAATAATTTGATGCATTCAAAGATTTCAACATATTATTTCTCTTCTATTGAAATTATTAACGGAAGAAATAATATTTTATTTGGTTTCTATTTCTTGCAATCAAGATGCAGACAATTTTTATTTTGCATAAAGATCCGTAGTCTACTAATAGCTATTACTAAAAGTTATTACTAATAATAATTTTATGCATTCAAAGCAAAATTGTGTGGAGCAAATTTTGAATTGTAGGAAAATGTGAAAAATTTGAAGATTTCAACATATTATTTCTCATCGATTGAAATTATTAACGGAAGAAATAATATTTTATTTGGTTTCTATTTCTTGCAATCAAGATGCAGACAATTCTTGTTTTGCATATAGATCCGCGGTCTACTAATATAACTTGTAAGCATCGCGTGAACTACATTTGTATAGAGTTTCAAAGTATCCTGAATTTTCAACACTGACTGGATGTCTGTTTTAGCACAACCTTTTTATGAACCTCTAAGAATATACTTATAATAAACTCCAGTGACGTAACCAACTCGAACAAATGGTTCACAGATTAGATACCGTGTTCGAAGTACAGAAAAATTGTTAGAAGAAGAAGGAAGTAGTATTTAAAGTTTTTTTCAATTCGTTGAGAATTGACTTAGCCTTGAACGAACTGAACCACGCAAGATATTCTTTACAAGGATTCATTGATGCACTTTGATCCACGTGACTCTTGAATGAATTTCTCTGAATGTTTTCACATTTCTTGTTCGCCACGTGTAAATATATTTAATTACATTTCCGTTTCAATAACTTGTAGAGCCACTGTGATCGAAACGTATAAAAATACTGGGAAACTAGATCAACACGGTGAAGATAGTGTTTACCACTTTTACGCAGCCGAGTCGCATTTTGCGATGACGTGGGATACTGCGCGTAGACATACACATACACGCGTGTGTGTACGCGCACAAACTCTTATGATTCATCGTTTCATATAAGATAGACGTAACACGTGGTATAACACGTTCTCATACTCGGAACACCTTGTTGCCAAAATGACGTAATTTCGGACATAGATGTGGAGATGTTACAACTGCGATATGCGAACCGTATAGACAGTCACGTTATTCGTTTCCGATAGGGTGCTAACCATAAAATGATTTTGATCCCATTTACAACGGCGTACCGTAGGGTATTTGGCCCGAAAAGTCGGAAAAGAGTCGATCTCAAAGCTTTGCTCAAGTCGTATAATTTTTGTAACAAGACTACCTCGGATTATGTACAGTGAACGCCTGGTATAACTTTTTTATAATTGTACCAAACGACCTGATTTTTTATAATCAATTAGAAGAATTTGTTTATGAAACGATGCGCAAAAAAGATTTTCCAAAAATTATAATTTACAAGGTTAAAACTTTTTTATTTGGGACCTTAGTGTAAATTTAAAATATATCTTTTGTAGATCTATGTTAGTTGTCCATACACATGCTGAAAAGATATAATATATATATATATATTATTATATATATTATTTATATTTATATATATTATCCAGGATATAATATTCAGACATTATATATATATATTTTAAATTTTCATTAAGGGCTCAAATAAAAGCAACAACAATATAAAACTACAATTATAAAAAAGTTATTTTGTTTGCAAGGGCGTTCGAATACTTTCGTTACCCACTGTATCAGTAGACTGCGGATTTCAAAGAAAATTGAAATAACTAGAGCCTTGTCAATTTTTAGTTTGCTCGGTAGGTTCCGTGTTAATGCGAATATTTTATTTGAATTTCTACTTGTTATTAGATCGTCTTAGAAGATATAAAGGGATATATGGTTTCGGTGATGATTTCATAACGCGGTACCGTACAATTCGCGCTATTATGGCTTTTGGGTGTAACCGTGCCCTTGTGTAATTATTTTCTTAACATGTCGCAATCACTTATGATGATCGAATGGCACACAGACACTGATATCAGCGGGAATTTCTTAGAATAATGTACAATCACGACACAGTACTCAGGTATCGAGTATTGTCGTACGTTTAGGTAGTAAGGTGAAGTGCCCTGTGCCTCGACAGCATGTTTTTGAAAGTTTTTTACAAGAATTTGGAAATGCTGTTATATATTATTTTCAACCTGTTAAACATATCAGGAAAAAAAATTAATTTCTATTCCACTCCAGTTTGTTGCAATTCAGGTAGAAAATTTGTAACCTTGCAATTCTGAAAGCAAGACCACCCCCCCCCCTTAAAAAATGAGTACATGAGAACATTACAAGAATTTGGAAATGCTGTTATATTATTTTCAACCTGTTAAACATATCAAGAAAAAAAATAAATTTCTATTCCACTCCAGTTTGTTGCAATTCAGGTAGAAAATTTGTTCTAGAAGCAAGACCCTTAACTCTTAACACTTGAGTGGTTATTGAGTTCACCACTAAAAATTGCTGTACCGTTATTTAAAATATTGTTTACATTATTAAATATGTTGTACGAGGTATTACATCAATTTCATATCCATAAAATTTAAAAAATCATATAGAATTGAATAATTCTAGGTCGGGAAAAATATTTAATTTTCGAGTTAAAATAGCTTTCTTGCAACAAAAACTCAAGTTGCACGCGAACGACTAGTTAATCTGCATTAGTGCGCATGCTGCGAACATGGATTTGAGTCGTGTAAACTGCAACGGTAGTTATTCTAATTTGCTGTTTCGATCTGTGTACACCGCACCTTCATTTCAATTTATACACATCCTGATGGCAACATACAATTAGCGACTAACGATCAATGAATTACGTTTCTACTGACGCGTGTCTACTGTTGCTATTATATATTAATTTACGGAAGAAAATTAGGCCGTTGTCTGTCACTATAATTGTCCGTCGCCAATGGATTATTTTACGAGGACTTCAATCAAAGAACAACTCGAAAGAAGTTCTAACAAATGCGGGCTAACAGACGGAAGACCGATTCGGCCGTGAACTATAAATTCCCAACAATAAATTCTAATTAAAGCTTCTACGGTTGGAAATGGAAGGCGTCGTCGATAAACCAAATTACGTTACTCGGTCGAAAACACATAGTCATCGATCTCGTGTTCTCAATCGTACTTGTAGTAAAACTATACTACCGTAAACATGATGTATTTCAGGCCTCCAGCAGATTCTGTGGCTTGAGCGCCTTGTTTCAACGACAACAATAATATTGCCTATTAAGTATAATCATCACACTGCGGATTTGATGCATTTAAGGCAAAAATGAGTAAGTGCCATTTAAAACAGTGAAGAAGTTGGAGTAATCTAATAATACCAAGCTAGTGTTTCCAGCTGGTTAACTCCTTGTACTCGAATAGTGACTCTGGGGCACAAATAAAAATTGCCATACCATTATTCAAAACAGAATCATTTATTATTTTTGCCTGTATTCTATAAATTGTAAGAGCTCAACTGTTGCATGAGGAAACAGGTTCAAATTCATATGCACCATGTAGAAAGATTACATCGAATAAAAATGTGAAAGAAGTGTCTTGATTTTGGAATTAAAATGGCTGCGAGTCTAAAGCGTTAAAATAGAAAATTGTTTAAAGTGAAAGTTAAACGTCTATCTGGCTCCAGTCTCTCGCAAATGATGCAGACAATTTATATTTTGCATAAAAATCCGCAGTGTCTAAATATTAATAACTAGACTGTGGATGTTTATGCAATTTTCAATTTTTGTAGATAAAGTTTAAGAAAGTGAAACCACGTAAAATCTTATTATCAATGGTAGTAGTCGATGTAGTTCTGAATAAATTAAAATCATACTAAACTCTGTGCAATTTTATATTCTACCATTTTTTGAAAATTTGCAGAAGCCATAAATGCGTAAACATCCGCAGTCTATTAATAACTATTCGAGCCAACATGATTCATCCGTTACAAGGTCAAAAAAGGAATTTTCATTAGTTTCGTTAGTTTAGGAGGAGTTAATTATTTTTATGAAAAATGTAAGCTTTAAGTTTCTTTAGTTTGGGTCCTGTTACGTCACGAATACTGTATTGTTAATTCTTGTTTGTTTTATGTTTTGAACAGTTCTTCTCGTTTTAAGATTTGATTCTATAAATTTCTTTTGTGTGTAATTTTAATACCTACTTTCTTCGTAGTCCCCTATTCCACAAATAGCCTGATCACTTACGTTTCCCAATGACTTCTGACACGCCCGCGATGCAATTGTTTCTTCCGCGGTCGTTCTTTTCCGCGAATTGTTTTTGCGGTTCGTCCTCGCTAATTGTATTTCCACCTACAACTGTTCTAGATTTTTCCCATGGCTAGGCACATCGTTGCGTCATTGCTTGCATCATTTATTACGGGGAAACAGTGTAATTAACCACGTTTTAGTGGACGACGCGGGGGCGGTGGCCGTGAAAGAAAAGCTAACGAACTTCGTGGGATCCGTGATACATCACGGATAATTACAATTACTTCTGATTAATTTGCCACCTACTGGGCTGATTGAACATCTATGATCGTTTGCCGACGGGGCTCGGAGAAAGAGAATCATTTGCATGAGAACTGACACTTTTACGGCCATGACATGAAAAACTTATTCGTGCGCAGTGCAATTGACTTACGTTAGTGTTAGTTACACAAATTGTAGATCGTCCAGAAAGATGTTACTCACGTTATTAAATGTATTCATTGCATCTTCTTTTTTTATCCAGATACTTTCGAGAATTACGAGAATCCCGTTAACACTAACACTGCCGGTCAAATGACCGGTCTTACATTTTTAATCTTATAATTATTGAAATTATTACGTTGCTTACATGGAAAATGATTCGATAAATCTTTTTATCCAAGCACATATTGCAATAAAAATTGCACGAAATCTAAATATACAGGGTGGTCCATATGTATCTTGAAACAGTCAATTATTACGGAAACCAGCAGGAATATGAAAAAATGTTTTATATAAAATATTCTTCATACGGAGGGGCACATTTAACGGTGCTATACGCATTTTTCCATAATAGACCTTTAAGGGTCAGATGAAGGGTTTCCATTTGAAAAAATTAAGTTGCCCTTCATCTGACCCTTAAAGGGGCATTATGGAAAAATGTGCATAGTGCCATTAAATGTGCCCCTTCATATGAAGAATATTTTATAAAATACGTTTTTTCATATTCCTGCTGGTTTCCGTGATAATTGACTGTCTCAAGATAAATGGACCACCCTCTTTAGAGCCTTTTTTTTATTTTTATCTTTATTTTTATTTTTATTTTTAGCACCTAAAACATTTTAATCGCTTACAGTGCTCGGTAGTTTTAATGTTAATTTCGAGAATCTCTATAATTTCGAGAATCTCTATGATTTCGAGAATCTCTATGATTTCGAGATTCCCGATAATTCCGAGTCATATAGAAATCTTCTGTTACATTGCAATCTTAAATCAAACTATTAGATGACGTTATTGAGGGCGACTTGTTAGTTCACAATGACAATTGCTGTTGCTATTGAAGGTTCCATAAAAAAGTGTTTAGCCATGTACCATTGATTTTTCAAAATTATGCAATAATCACATGCATCATTATGCAGACAACATTGTAAAATTCAGTGAATCGAACAATAAAAACATTCGATTATTAATTCCATGTATTTTAGAATGACAGTGCTCCGTAATTTGAACATCACAACGGAAGTGTATATTTGTGTTCCCTAGAAAAAGTAAACTGATGCTACCAGATTTTGTTTAATCGAATGTCATTTTCTGTAATCTTATCTTAAGTGGAGCATGCTATTCTTAAGATAATGTCAGTATCAAGAAGAGAATTTACCACGCTCCCGGACTTTTGTGACACAATGAAAAAACAATAGGCTCTCAAGTTACAAGTTATCTTTGTTTAACGTAAGAAAAGTCACAGATTTTCAATCGAGACATTCAACTTGAACTACAGACTGAGCGAATGCTATTTCTTTGACTACCCTTCGACATAGTTTATAAAATACTCGCTGGTGAAAGTAATCGTGTTTAACGTCGTCATTGAATAGATAACTTCCCGCGAACGAGTTATGAATTCCACGTATCTTAATCATGATTTTTCATGTGAACATATGGTTCCACTTCGCGTCGTATCTCGTTACTTATTTTCAAGACACCTGGGTGATAGTCGCGATGCTTGTAATACGCTTCGCTTATGAGTTTATTACAATTTATACAATTTCTATTTTCTTCTTCGTTCTACTGTTTCCAATTTGTTCTCCAACTGATTCTCCTCCGATCTATTGTACACGTTTCTTCCTTAAAATTTTTATTCTCCACGAAGATGTACAGCCTAATACCACCTTTTCGACTTTTCGTTTTATTCAATTTTGATTTGAAAGATGACGATGTTTATTCTATTTTTATTGTGATCAACCATTATTCCACGAGTAATAAACTATTTCAGTACCGACATCCCCAATGTTGTTATCCCGTTTAACAGACGAGGACATTAATGAAATAACTCCAAGGGAGAAAACAGCGTGTCTGGCGCCATGTGTCTTAACTACCCCCTAACCGTAGGGGGTGTTTTTAATACCCCTACGCCCCACGTCATAGCCAGGGGTATGCGAGAACCCAAATCGGGTCGGGTCGCGAATCTCGACTCTTTCGAGAATCCCAACTTTTTCGTGAATCTCAGAGAATCTCGAAATTTTCCCCGATATTTCGGGTTCGTGCACACCCCTGATGCCCGGGGAAATGATAATATGGAGCCCAGAAAGTTTGCTTGGCCCAATTTTAATTCAAACCGAAAATCTCCAAGAAACGCTATCCGCATAATACGATTTATAGAAATAAACAAGATTGATCGTTCCAGGGAAAACAATAATCTCGCACAGCTGTGCGTTAGGCGGGCAGACACTTTGCTGGATGTAATATTTCAAATTCGTCACGTGAAATCTATCGGATCTCATCAAACAGTATAATCTTATCAGACACTATGCTGACATTATTTCCTCTAAATTGTGCTTTTATCAGCTCCAAAGCTGTCAGTTACAAAAGTTTCTCCAGGTGTGATTCATTGATTGATTCATTCGTTCGTGGAACGCGACGATGGTTACGATTAAGCGAAAACGAACACGGGTTCGTCGAACGGATCGATAAGCTTTTGGACTTTACAGTTTTTGCGAGTCGTGATCTGCGGACACCATTGGTACTAACGTGTATCCGAAGCTAAATAGCTTTATCAATGATGTTCGTGATACTAGGGCTAGCAATATCTACGATCGATAGACAGTATCTCCTAAAACCTGTGTCACATGCAGTCTTCGCCGGCAACTCGTAACGTGTGTCAGTGATCGAATCTGTGAAAACGGTGACGAAGGACAGTTGGGTGTACAAAGGTAATGTCGAACATCGCAAAATTTTCATTGAAAAACCAACGGAGTTCAGAGGTAATTCTGCGAAATTAGTAAAGGTTTTGCACTCCAAATTCACTCTTCTGCAAGTTGAATTCATCCTTTTGCAAATCAATTTTACCCTTTCGTAAATCAATTTTATACTTTTGCAAATCAATTTCATCCTTTTGCAAATCAATTTCATCCTTTTGTAAACCAATTTCATCCTTTTGCAAATCAATTTCATCTTTTTGCAAATCAATTTCATCCTTTTGCAAATCAATTTCATCCTTTTGCAAATCAATTATATCCTTTTGCAAATCAATTTCATCCTTTTGCAAATCAAATTCAACCTTTTGCAAATCGAATTGTGTTAGGCACGGCGTACTTTATAATTAATGTACATGACAATTAACCCAGAATCGAAATAAAAAATTATTTTACATTTCTAAATAATTTTCAAATGGCTCTCCAGTATAATTTCCTTTTTACGACTTACGTCGCTTTTTTTCTGAATGAACTGTAGAAACTCGCACAATTTCTTTGAATCTTTCAAATTGGTCAAACAAAATATAATAGACAGCACACGATGTCCTAAAAAGACGTCTTTAAGATTATAAACAATGTGGTTTTTATATAGCCATAATCTAGTAGTTTAGCATTGGTATTATTTGTTCGAGTTACAGTGCTTTTGCTTCAATTTCTATTTCAATTCCAGTTTCAATTTGAATTCCATTTTCAATTCCAATTTTTATTGTGATTTTAATTGTAAATTTAATTTTATTATTTTTATTGTGATTTTAATTGTAAATTTAATTTTATTATTTTCATTGTGATTTTAATTGTAAATTTAATTTTATTATTTTTATTGTGATTTTAATTGTAAATTTAATTTTATTATTTTAATTGCAATTGTTATTTTTATTATACTTTTTATGTCAATTCCACATTCGTTCTTCTAATAAAGCTACTTATTGGTTTAACTTTAAACACGTTTTTGTCGTTTTTGCTGACGTTTTTGGGCTTCTGAGTGTCCAACTGCAAACGTCTTTAAGATGCCTTTGTGCTATCTGCATAATTCGAAAAATATTGTGCGCATTTAGTAATGCAAATTCAGATCAGTTTTGAAGGTTAAGCAAGACGAAGTTTAGGGTACAATAAATAAAGCATCAATGAGATCAAATGATCAGATTGAGAACAACCTAATATTTGGATCCGAGTGTGTTGCTAACGGGGAATAATATTGTGATTGCAGAATCGATTGGAGAATGTCAGATTGGGACTAGAGAAATCGATTGGAACAGGATCAATAGATCTGCCGAGAGTGGAAGAAAAATGGCGCCTTTTTTCTTGAGCAAGGACCGCATGCCATCCACGGAAGAGGTTTGCGAAACGAAGAGCGAAGAGACTAATTTAAAAAATGGAAGAGTACCGGAGACTCAGGATTTTTTGACGGTCGACGAGAATTATCGCAGCAGCAAAACAGAATACGTTCCAGGAATCAGATGGCCGGACCTCGTGGCACAAATTTTTATTCATGCCGGCGGCGTTTACGGACTGTACCTCATCTTCACAGAAGCGCAATTCCTCACTGCTCTATGGGGTAAGTGTTCGAATAAGTATATTTTCCACAGAAATAAATCTTAGCAGTCTCCCACTTGTTGTTGGTTCCTTCCACAAGTGACAAAAAATAGGTGTAATTAATAAATAATATAAAATATGTAATAAATCTTAGCAGTCCCCCACTTATTGTTAGTTGCTTCCACAATTGATAAAAAATAATTGTAATTACTAGACAACAGATTTTATGCATTTATTATAAAAATGAGTCGGTGAAACTTGAAACAGTAAAAACGTTAGAAAAATATCACAGTATGGAGACATTATTTTGAAACAATCAAAATTATTTACATGACAAATAAATTTTTATCTAGCTCCATTTTCCTGCAAGTGATTTATAATATACGATTTATTTTGCATAAAAATCCGCTATCCAGTAATTGCAAGTTTTTAACATTTTGTAGATATGAAATACCTCATACAATAACTAAATGTTTAATAATTGAATAGATACCGATATATTTAATATTGTAAACAATATTTTGCAAAGGGTTTTGCAATAGTGTGCAAAGGGTTAAAGTTGTTATGTCCTTATTGAAAAACCCTTTACTTCCTCTGTTATGCAACATTGCAACGGAAGCTTTTGTTTTATGTGACACGCACATGCATATAGGTGTTATCGCGATCGTGTTTACCTAGCGGTAACGTTTTCCGGGAATTGTGTATAATATGTTTGCAACGATCGATTTTCCTGTTCACAACGGAAGCATTATCCGTGTGTCATAATATGGCACTCGGAAGAAGGAATGCGAGAGGAATTCGCAAAGAAAACGTCCGTTTGGTCAGGAACGCATAATCGAGTCGCTATTCGCTGAGAATATTAGCGAGTACCACGTTACGAGACACGGTCAGTACGATAAATGTCAATTCTTCAGCGAGATGTCAAGAGTCGCGACGGTAACGCGACGAAAATACGAACCAAGGACAGAAATAGTCGGTTGCCACTTCCTGTACGATTATTATTAATCTATGACACCGTTTCTGGCTTCGCATGTTACGCAAATTATGAGAACCGCAAGTACGGTGGGGACAAGTCGTTCAAGGTAGCTCCAAAAAATGTTGGCACACTAAGCTTTCGACATTCCGCATATTTTCAATATTCGAATTATTATGATTTCGCAGAAATGAAGCGTGCAAAAATAAATCTGGTCTAATTTTAAAGCTTGAATATTGGTAACTAAATTTTCGATATTCTACATTTTTTTGCTATACGAATAATTATAATGTCGTGAAAATGAAGCGTACAAAATTAAATCTGGTCCAATTTTAAAGCTTGAATATTGGTAAACTAAATGGACATTCTACATTTTTTACTATTCGAATTATTATAATTTCACAGAAATGAAGCGTGCAAAAATAAATCTGGTCTAATTTTAAAGCTTGAATATTGGTAAGCTAAATTTTCCATATTCTACATATTGTTAATATTCGAATTATTATAATTTTGCAGAGAAATTAAGCGTACAACAATAAACCTGGTCTCTTTTTAAAACTTCACGTGGAAAATAGGAGGCACGTTTTTGCTCGAGAGTTGTTTTGCTGTAACATTTCTAAAAACATTGGAAAATTTATTTAATTATTGATCCTACCACAGACTAGAAGATTGAAGCTTTACAACGATCCCCAGAAAATTGATGCATAATTTTGATAGTTGTACTATAAAGACTAGCTCACCTCATTTCTATTTAATCTATTTGTATTAAATCTATTAAGACAGTGCAAATATATTATTTAACACTGTACGAATTATATATTATTTGGACTTATGTTTAATTCCAATTTCGATAAATCTATTCTCTGGACTATAGACTTCTAGACTACGGAATAATTTCTCGTTTCCTTTCGAATACTAAATTCTCGTTTTCGAGTTTCTGGGGTTTATCTTCTACGTATAATGGACATATACGTATTTATATATTGTAAATGGATACTTCGTAACAAAATGCCAGAAATAATGAGATAAGATTCATTAAGCATTTCATTACGTAGGAAATTATACGGAGCGGTAACTATGATTTACATACATACATATATCACGGTGCTTAGCACGTTTCTTGCGTTTCTTGCGTTTATAAACTCACAATTACGCGTTGGTGCATACTAACGTCAGTAATCTATTCCGAATAATATATTTTTTAGGTGAACATGTAGTGAAGTCCTGACCTATAATCCACTGGGGGCCATACCCCGCGAGGGATGTAAACATGCCGCGGGAAGGTCGATTTATAGCATCTGCGCAGACACGAACTATATCCCACCAGACAGAGATATTCTCAATGTATTTTAATGTGTAGACCTACAGTAGTCGAACATATTCCGTGTTTGGGCGGATAATATAAAGTATAAATCGACCTTAATTCGGTACTGGGTCGGGTATATCGGTATATCGGTATTTTTTACAGGTTTCGCACTCCCGCAAATCAATTTCATCCTTTAGCAAATCAAATTCAATCTTCTGCAAATCAATTTCAACCTTTTGGAAATCAAGTTGAACCTTCTGCAAATCAATCTGAACCTGTTGCGAAATCAAATTGAACATTTTGGAAATCAAATTGATCCTTCTGCAAATCAATCTCAACATTTTGGAAATCAAATCGAACATTTTGGAAATCAAATTGATCCACCGTACTAACCGTAACCGTACCAACTACAAAAGGTGACTGATATATACATTGTTTTGTAAAAATTACAAGACTGAACTTATTTAGATTTCTTACAATTTTGATAACGATATGCGCCTGAATAAATAAATTTATGTAATTATTTCTAATGGGAACATCTTTATAATTTCTTCTTATAACTTTTCATACATAATAAATATATGAAACTGGTCGTGGTACGGTTAGTATTAAAGGTGTTGACGTAAGAAAATTACAAATATATCTGTTGTGTATTACAAATGTAAATGTATGTGTAGAGGTGTAGACTCACCCTTAGATCGGATGACCATCACTTTTAATACACCCTGTTCCTAATGCAATGATCTCTCCCACAGCGTTCGTGACCATATACACTTCCGCATTCGGTATAACCGCCGGTGCTCACAGACTATGGTCCCACAGAGCTTACAAAGCTAAATGGCCGTTGCGACTAATCCTGGTCCTCCTCTTCACAATAAGCGGTCAGGTAAGCCAATTTCTTTCTCATTTCATTTACATTCTTCTCTGTGAACGCCTCATTCTAGTATATCGCCACTATAATAAAACTGAACAGTTGTCTAACCTTCAGTCGGCCCTGAGCTATTTTCTCGAATGCTTTATGTTTACTCAAATGCACGCGTCTAACATGCGTACACGTGACTGTCTCCTGAAACACAAGAACGTATAGTAGGAATAAAAACTGGAATAACATGTGACAAAAGTGCTTACCAATTTCAAGGTGAAATAAATCAATAAATAAGTAACGAATAATTTACACTCCGCGGGAATTGATGCGTTTCCTACAACAGAATGGGGTTAACAAACGTATACGAACGTAATTCATTATCGCTTTTTTCTATTTCGTTTTGAATACAATCCTTCTTTGTTCCACGTATTTTCCACAAGTCCCGGCTTGTGATGTATGTATATTACACAGAATATTTGAAATTTAAATCACTGAATCGTTCGTCTTTCTCACTCTCTTTCCCTCTCTCTCAAAGTAAAAAAAGTTATGGAACAGAGACAAGGATTAATTTAAGTAAAAACGAGTGACGAGAATAATTCCCGTCAAAAACGCATAAAGTTCGTAGCCTAGTAGTAAGATTGACGTGTGAATTTGACAAGTAACATCGACTTTGTTTGCACAGAGACACGTTTATGCGTGGGCGTTGGATCACAGAGTCCACCACAAGTACAGCGAAACCAATGCCGATCCTCATAACGCGAAAAGGGGTTTCTTTTTCGCACACGTTGGCTGGTTGTTCACGACTCCTCATCCGGATGTCATTTTGAAACGCGATGCTGTTGACATGAGCGACCTGGAAGCTGACCCAATCGTCATGTGGCAGAAGAAGTAAGAAAACGCGCGGAAGAAAAATTTTCGAATTTGTCCATAACGATTACTAGACTGCGGATGTTCATGCATTTTCCAATTTCTGTAGACAAATTTTAAGAAAGTCGTACCAGAATAAATAAAACTCGTACTAAATTCTGACGAATTTCATAGTTCAGCATTTTTTTGACAATCTTTATAAGCCATAAATGCATAAAAATCCGCGGTCTAGTGATTACTTTATACTTTGCATTTGTACGAATATAAAAGTTTCCTAAGTCGATCGCATTGTTAGACTTCTTATGACTCGAATTAAAATTAATTTGTAATTATTCAAGAAAATAGAAATCCATGGCGATTCTTCCATTCGTCGGCAAGTGCATACTACTGCATACGCAAAATTTTAAAATCAAGTCAAGAACGGTTACTCGGATATTGACGTGCGGGGTTAAACAAGAGGTTGATAAAAGTTTCGAGCAATATTATTACCATTTGCAGATTCTACGTTCCTCTGTTCTTCCTGCTGACCATCGCGCTTCCGGTCAGTGTGCCATACTACTTTTGGTCTGAATCATTATGGACCTCATTCTGGGTGAACTTCAACTTCCGGTTCAGCGTGACCCTGAACGTAGCCTTCTGTGTGAACAGCGTGGCGCACATGTGGGGTCAAAAACCGTACGACAAGTAAGTTGATATTCTTCGAGTTTGTCTAACTTCTGTCGGTTTAAGGCGTTACAAGTTAAATATTTATTTTACTTTATATTCTAAACCACATGTGCTTCCAAACTAATTTATTCACCATCCACAACATTAGATATAAACATAATCTCGTTAAACTCGTGACCAGAGTGTGCTGCATCTAACCTTCCCCTCACCCAGCCCAAACTCTGCTGAAATAAGGACAAAAAACCGCGGCCCACAAACTCATTTTTCGACCAAAAATCTAGTTATTTGCTAGTTTTGTCACGTGATTATCCTACCGCCTTAAATACTGTATTATTGGTCTCCGTGTTGTATATCGGTTTCCGTGGTGTAGTGGTTATCACATCCGCCTAACACGCGGAAGGTCCCCGGTTCGATCCCGGGCGGAAACATTTTTTTTTTTTAATTTTGATCGATTCTTTTTTTATCGAGAAATGAGAAGGCGAATACCGCCTTAATATTTAAATATCACATTCCCGAAATACCGCAGTTGAATTCGGGTGTCTCCGATGAAATATCATTCTCTTCGGAAGTTTCGGTAATAGCTGGCAAACTAATACTTGAAACATACTCAAAACATGGGAACGCATTTTAAGAAATTTGTACGGTTCTTCGAAATGCCACCACCTAAATATTTTTTCTTTAAAACATTAAAAATGATTTTTAAAAAAAACTGCTCAAAAAAGTAGCTCACGAAAAAGTTGGAGGACTGCTTCGCCGTAAACTATAAACAATCTGAAATATTATCAGGCACATCTCGCCGGTGGAAAACCTGGCGGTCTCCATAGCAGCTTTGGGCGAGGGTTGGCATAACTTCCACCATGTGTTCCCGTGGGATTACAAGACAGGCGAACTGGGAAACTACAGCTACAACATCACCACAGGCTTCATCGATACATTCGCGAGCATTGGCTGGGCATACGACCGGAAGTACGTGTCTCCATCGATGATTCGACGAAGAGCGAACCGATCTGGCGACGGCAGCCATGTTTGGGGTTACGGCGATGCCGATATCCCACCCGAAGATCTTCGGGAACTGAAACAGATGAACTAGATTAAACTAGAGTCAATTTAGGTCGCTCAAGAATGCAATCAACCTGCAGATTTTGATCTAGTGGACCAAGAAGATGACGAATATCGATCGACAAGTCAGATGTTGACGGTTTCAACTTCGATTGTTCCGAGAACCATGGAGTTTCGTGTACGAAGAACTCTTTTTGACAAGGTGCACGAAGATACGGACAATAATAGTGCATCTTCCGTGGTAGAAAATCACGTTGACTTCGTTCGGATCGATATCGACGTTTGGTAACGTTCGCGTTCGTGTGAAAGTATTGTGTCGTCGACGAATGCGAATAGAAATGCATTCCTTGAACGCTACTGTCCTCGAAACGTTGACTTCGTGAGTTTGCATGTATGTATTAGGTGTGCAAATCAATTCGGTGTCTCTTTTCAGCGAAAGAACGTATGCAAGATTATGTCTCCAAGCATTCGGCAATTTTGTAATACCTTCTCCCATCCACTTGGTAGATTATAGCTGTGTTTTTATCCTCTTCAATAAATTATGTTTGACAGACCTGGACAGGAGGCACCGAACTTATTTGCAAATTCGACAGAACAATGTACAAAAGAATCTGTATTTTTAATTAGACGTCGTGGAAAGTTTCTGTTGAGCGGAACACGATGGGGAAAAGGAGTGATGTAGTCGCAGTATTCTCTGGGCTTCTCGTTCCGAGATCTAAGAGAAATAGAGATATTTTTACACGTATTATAGTTTTTTTCACTGCCTTTGGAAACTGTTCAAGAAGTCCGCACAAGGACATTCTATTTGGTTAAACTTTCACTAAGGGGAAGAAAAATCTTCAACTCTTCTGAATGTAATATGATACAAATTCGACGAAAGAATGATCGAAGTTTAAATTCCAGTGCGAGAAATCCAAGACTTTCTACGCACAAGTATATCGTACCCACTTCTATGTACGGTGTATTACGAATGAGAACACTATAATACACTGTGGTCTGGAAACACCGGAAACCAATATGGCAGCATTCTAACACATCTCAAACACGCTTGAAATCAAGCGACTTTACTCGTGTATAACTTTCAAACGAACTCCGCACACTGAAACTTGTATTCCGCGCACTAAAATTTTAAGTTTCATCATTTTTTCGTCGAATTGTGTAACATTGTATTCAGAAAGGTCGAAAATTTTTGGTCCCCTGAGCGAAAGTTCAGCCCTCTATTTCATTGTCGCGTCGAAATGAAAATTACAAGAAAAGCAGAAGAGTGGAAAGTGCAGGGTGGTTAGAAGAGAATTGAAAATTCATTATGAAAGTAAGATTGAAAGATTGAAGCGATGATAGATAAAATGTAGCGATAAATTATTGTCCGAAATAACTGTTCGTCAAAAGCCTTTCTGCCAGGCAAATGTTTTTAACTTCGACAAAGTACTCACTGTAATTTATTTATTGTACCGATACTGGATTAAGATGGAACACATATTCTAGCATAAATTTTTGTTTTAGATACGATAGCAAGCAATTACTCGTCGTTCGTATCATTCCTCTCGCAAATGTTTACTCAAAAAGCGATTCTTATATTTTGGTTCTACTCGAACTTCCATAATAGAATTTACGTTCACACGATAACTGATGTTTGCAATGAGCCGTAGCCATAAGCTTTAAACGTAGACAAAGGGCGAGAACAAACAACTCGAATTACAAACGTGGAGATGAATTTACGCTTGAATTTCGTGTACGACGAACATTGAACGAATAAACATTGATTCAAAAAATTAAATTGATTCAAATTAAATTGATTCAAGCATTAATTAATTCTACTCCACTTTTTTACGTTTCCCAATAGATTCTCATCCAAATGAAATCCTCAGTTCATTTAAATCTTCAAGCGATTTCTGTTCCCCTACGAGAGACGCGTACCAATTTCCAGCATTCATTTAAAATCAAATTACGCATTTGCGTGTCTCAATTGCTTTTCGCATATATAATAGCATTACACGTACTAATGTATTGAACAGGCTACCAGTGGAAATTCTTTGTTCCCAAATTACAGTGAATCTTATTACTACGTATAAATTGACAGAGATCTACGAAATGTATTTTTTAATATTTTCAATATGGATCCATATAAAAAGTTCTACACCACCATTTTTAGTATTTTCTCTGTTGCAATATTTTAAAAAATTTCATTTTCACGTCATGTGAATTAATTGTTCTAACTTCTCGAAAACATTCCGCTCGTATGGTCCAATATTAAAAAATGTGCTATGAAAATATTGCGATACAATTCAAATAAAATGACTTTCATAGGCTAAATGTACCAATTACTGGGGTATTTTTTCCCAATGAGATTAAAATACAATTTAATGAGACTGTACAATGAATTCTACAATGAAATTGTAGAATGTATTCTCGCAGGCAAGGCATACAAAATTATCAATCATTCTCATATTTTTATAATCTCATGAATTGAAGAAACGTTTTTCATAAAAGGTAAAACCACTAAAGGACTGCTATTCACATGATCGTACATTCTTTGTATAATGCTTTAAACTGCATAGGGGAAAGTTTTATTATTATTTAGGTATGTATCTACTTCGATACGATAAAAATATAAAAGGAATATTAAGCGAAGGAGGAGCTCATTACTGCGGCACCAGAATCACTAGGAATGCCCCTTATACTGCGGCGAAGAATTGCAACTACAATGAGAAACGAACTTCAGCCAAAATATTTGAGAACAGGTAATTTCAATCTTTAAATGCTAATTAACGCTTCATTTAGTTGGAAAGTGACTCGATATTCTATGTATAACATAATTGAATCTGTTTCCGCTCTGAATTATACTATTAAACGACACATTACAATAATAGATGATTTTCAAACAGAGGTTTGATACCGCATTAACGTTTCCATTGGTTAAAATGTATTGCTGAGCAGGTTGTTGCTTGTAGAAAAGAGAAGGGGGAGATATAGGTGCAGTATGAAATGTGCGTTATATGGTAGCGTACTATGAGCTAAAGAACTCACGATTCGTATCGACAGGCTGTATCGCTTGATCAAGCATAAAAACAAAGGAAATGACGGTGTAAAAAGGGCAATAATGAAATTCGAACGAAGACCGCGAGGTCAATCGACGAGACTGAAGAACGGCATTAGTCGTCGTAGTTCGTTTCGTGTTCTCTAGAAGCTGGTTTCGTGCTACGAAAACCAAGGTAAAGTTCATCGTCACGGCCAACGTGTTCATGATAACGTCCAAAATCATTACCGGGGTATCGTTTCTCTCTAATCCGGGGGTCTCATTCATCGTAACACTCCTTAAATGGCAAACAATTCCGAGATTTCAGTGGCATTTCGTTCCTGTCGGTTGCGAGAATACTTTTCCAGACCGAAAGAAATTTTTCCGGAGTGAAAGATCCGACGACTGTCCAAGTTTCTCCTCTGAGAAACTCTCGTTGACACTCTCCACGAGTGTTAAATTTTGTTTTCTTGTGGTACCAGGATGGCGAACAACAAGGAGCCTGCGAAGAAGCAGGACATCAAATGGGGGGCTGTGCTGTGGTACATACATCTGCACGTTCTTGGTGTTTACGCCCTCTGGCTGATGTTCACTTCCGCCAAATGGATGACCGTGTTCTTCAGTAAGACATTTTGCAAGCTTTCACACCGCCGCGATTCGTATTTACACTAAATCAGATTTTGTGTTTTACAATTATCGCATTTATGAAGACGCTTCCGTTGGAAATGATTATATACGATTCTATACTTGAGCACACATTGTAATAAAGATCGCACAAAAGTCAAATAAATTCGATTCTGTCATTTTTATATGGCAATGCATAGTAGCCATTTTACCGTAATGTAAAGTCCGTAATGTAAAAGAAAATTTCTATGCTTTCTTTTGGTACAGCACAATTATTGATAATTCTATTAATAGGCTTTCAGTAGGTAAAGTGTTAAAATACCGAAATTACTTTCTCGCCAACCCAATATAATTAATAATTAATAATTTTGGTAATAATGTTTCCTCCAAATGCAGCGCTTCTTATAACAATGCTCGGCTGTCTTGGCGTGACCGTGGGCGCCCACAGATTATGGGCTCACAAAAGTTTTGAGGCATCAGGGTCGCTCAAACTCTTCCTCATGTTGGCTCACACCCTCGCCGGCGTGGTAAGTATCTCAAGGATATTATGTCAATCGAATGTTTGGACGATCGCCTGCATCGTGAAGAGAGAGATCTATAATTAGCAGATGTTTGTCTGAGAGTATTCAACGTTCGCAGGGGCCGATCTATGACTGGGTGCTCTATCACAGGATCCATCACAAGTTCTACGGAACCGACAAGGATCCGTACAATCACAATAAAGGATTCATATACAGCCACTACATGGGGAACTTCCAAACCCCGAAGGTCGATTACCAACAGGCGAAAACCGAGGTGGACATGCGCGATGTAGACAACGATATATACGTCTGGGTGCAAAAGCAGTAAGATCTACTTGTGATGCGCGTGGTTTGGAGCTAGTGCGTCATTCATTTTATTCGAAATATTCCTTCGATCATGATCCATCATTCAATTCGATCATTCCTTGATTGAGACGCGTTCTTTAAATTTTCAATATAAACCAACATAAAAAAGTTGTAAAACGCAACTTTTAGTATTTTTTCTACAATTCCGATCGATTGCAATTTCCGAAAAAATTTCTTTTCACATCCTGTAGTAAACTAATTGCTCTAGCTTCCCAGAAAAGTTCAAATCGTATAGTACAATAAACAATTTAATGATTTCGGCGCCACAGGTTCGATCAAACCTGATTGATCTGTGGCGCCAAGATCATTAAATTGTTTGTTTGCATTATCTGCGATCGACATAAAGGAAAATTCTTCGTGTAGTACAATATTAAAAAAGTTATGGTCTTTTTTTAGAGCGTACCGTATACTACTTCGTTTCAGTTATAATTTCATGACACCCTGTAGGTAGGTGTTGCTCGATTGACAGTCAACGGGGTACTGTTATCTATTTGTTAACATGCCTTGGCTTGAACGTCTTGACAACAACAGCTATAGCTTATAAACTATTACAGTTCGGCCATATATTATAAACTATTAGAGCCCGTTTAGACACGGGGGATTGCGCGATTTTCGTTTTCGATTGTTGGACCGCGCGGACATGCGTTAATTGCGACACTTCGTCAATTGCGAAATTCTGAACGAGTCTGGTTTTCATTTTCTAGTTTCTACTGGCTAATCTTCGGCGTATTCGGATTACTGCTGCCACTGAATGCACCATTGGAGTACTGGGACGAGACAATGGGACTAACCGTGTTGATCACAGGAATTTTGCGGTTTGCCATAACAGTGAACGTGTCGTGGCTGGTGAACAGTGCTATGATCATCTGGGGCATCAATGAAAGCCAGTTAATGTCCATTTTTTATACCGCGTCTCTATTGTACAAGCTTTTCTTTAAAATGCCAAAGAGTCACGGCACCGTCGTTATCGATACCGACGGCATACGCTCGAAATAAAGTAAATCAGAGTCGCTATCGTAAAATCACGAAGCTAAACGTCTCTACTCTTGTATTGGGTTGGCAAGAAAGTAATTTCGGTGTTTCAAGGTGAAATAAAAATTTCTTTAAGCAATGAACTTGAATCGATCAAATATTTTCCATTTTGTTCGATGATCTTTTACCATATTTCTGGTAGCCTAATAAAGTAATTGGCTATTTTGTAGATACAGTGGTACATTTTACATTACTTTGAAAAAATTTTTTAATCGTAATTACTCTATTCGTTGGCCACAGTAGTATCGAATTTCGAGTTTTCACGAGATCAAAAAGGTTTGCCGACGATTTCACGCGCTAATCGATGCACGTTCGGCAAATTAATTCAAGATGGTAACATAATAGTTGGAACTATTCCCATCGTGAGCCGATAGAGGGCGGTAGTTAATGATTTTATCAAATTCAAATGATCGTGGACTGTAGACTGACTGATGGTCACTTTTGACAGGATGACTCTTTCGACGTATATATAGAGAAATGAAATTAATAGACCTATTATTATTCTATATATACCTCGAATTAATGTATTTCACCTATTGAGTTTAGAAATCTGTGGTTTATTAACACTAGGTTAATTAATTTGCAATTATTAAGATTGTGAAGATGCATCCTTAAAGAAATATTTACCAAACTTATTTCTTTGGGTATGTATCATTGAAAGAATGGCCAAACATTTGGATAGACACATTCTTGTTATGTTTGTAAAATAATGTGAAATAGTTATTTCTAGAGCTCCATAAACCTAGTGTTAAGAAATTGTGAATAATGTTCCATAATAACGACTGTCTAAGAAGCTGTGCATTCCACACATTGCTCAAAGTATAACGTATTGATCCACTAATTGTAGATTGCAAACACCTCCGGGCTTGTCCACCTTCTTCATCCGAAGAAACAACTGGCCAATGTACCATTATCAACTCCCATGGGACTGGAAGTGCGGCGAATTTGGCACATACGACACAGGCTTTAGCACATTTTTCGTAAAAATGTGGTACGAGCTCGGGTTCATCAACAACTTGCAAGCAGTGGACCCCGAGGACGTCAGAGACCTTCTCCACGAGGTTGCAACGAAAAAGATTACCATGGAAGAGGGGGTTGCTAAGCTGAAAAATATCGCCGAGTACAACGCGGCGAAATTACAACTCCAGTTTCGCTAGTGAAAATAATGAATCGACTCATCGAGTCGTTTATATGTTTAAAATTGTAGGCTAGCTTCATCTATCAGTTACATTTACATTGTGTACTATAACCTAAACGTTGGATCAGCGTTCAAAGAAGATCCAAGGTCCTCAAATTCATCCACCTCACAACAACCATTAAGCGTCGAGCCATTCGAGAAATAAATTGAGTTATGGCCCGCTTGATGCGACCAAAGGAACCTTTGCACTCGGAGCTATTTTAACTCGAAAATTAAACATTTTTTCCAACCAATAGAATATTTCCATTCCCTATGTTTTTCCTGAATCTTACGTATATGAATTTGGTATAATACCTCACACAATACCTAAATGTTTAGTATCTTTACCTAAAAGTTTGGAATCACTCGCTGATGTTTGTAAAAATCGAATATATCGATAAATTTTAAAATGATCCATCGTTATAATATCAAATATTAACTAGTTGAATAAGATTTCACCATTTTCTTATGTCCATAATGCTCTTGTATAGTTTATACACCCAGTGTAAGACAATGTTCGGAACTTTTGCACTTTTCTAAAGCGACATCTCTGGCAAACTTGTACAAGAAGCATGGAAAAATATCAAATTAGAAACATTCGAAAAACTAGTTGCTAGGATGCCCTGAACATGTCAGACTGTTATTAAAAATAAAGGCGGTTTTTTACTGAAAGAGTACGAGTTCACAAAGTAAAAATGAAGTATACAGAATATTCAGTTCTTGCTAATACGCCTAAATCCTCGAACTGTCGGTAACATTTGATCTGGTAAAATTTCAGAATAATTATTAAAATAATGTTATGTATTTGTTATGTATCTCTCATTCTCATATTTTGTATTTCATATTTAACCCTTAAATGCATTGTGTTGCCGTTTAGCTACACATTCTGTTCTGGCTCTAAATCACTCTACATTCACTGCAGGAACGTTTGGATGCTTTTTACGCATTGTAGCAACAAACTGCAACAAACCGCTCACATGTAAGTATACGGTGCGCGCCATTCATGCGTCGTAGATTTTCTAACCTCAAATATGGCAACATATGATAATTTTGTAATAAAAAATATTTTCACAAAGATGTGATTTTTTCCCTTAATATACACTCTTTTTTTAGTAATGTTTGATAAATAGAAACTGTAAACAAAATATCGTGCATTCAAGTGTTAAATAAAGAAGACTCTTAATTGGGACGAGTGTGGTTATAGGATCTAGCACAATCTATTTAGTACAGCAGAAAAAGAATTTCGATTGTCTTGTTCCGAGTGCTGGAGAAACCGAGGAACGACTAAACGTCTTCATTTCATACCATGCATGCTTTTATTGAAACCAAAACGACCAAACGCGCGTATATACATGCACGCGTCTAGATTACAATTATGTTCAAATTAAAGAGCAAAATGAATAAGAAAAAAAAAATTGTTGCCTTCGCATTGTTTAAAGTCAATTCAAAATTCTGTCGCAACAGGAAGAGAGGCCAAACTACCGCAAGTTCGGTCTCTTAACAAAACAGAATATATTGGTTTTCTTTGTCCTGATAACAGCGCAACTCCTGTAAGATTAATCCTTACATCTAACCGTGAAAGTTTTCTTGAAATCTACACTGTCTTACACTGCGAACGGACATATAGAATTTTTCTTAGAAAAAATGTACGTGTATCACTAATCGAGAAACTCCACGGACGTTTGTTTCGAGTTTTAAAATATAACGTACCGTGTGTGTTTTTACCATAACGCCGACATTCAGATCGGCATAGTTACGGAAAATCACACTTCTCAATGTCGTCGTGTTGGCATTGTGCGCTCCGAACCGCCGCGAAAAGTCCGAAAATGCCCCGCATTTCCGGCGCGTCGATAATTCTTTCAAACTATAATACAGGAATCACATGTTCGATGTACTCTGCACCCGCGCAACTTCGAGAGACACCGAGGAACAGAGGGCAGAAAGAGAATCTATTGTCATGAACGGTTCGAGAGAACGCAGGAACACGCGAACGAAAAGCTTAAATCAATTTCAGACATCTTTTCAAAGGTGTACAACTTTTACTCGAACGAAACATTTTCATTGTTGACTTCGAGATAGGACGGAGGTACCTGAGAAGTCTGTTACCAAAATATTTGAAAATACGACTTCGACTATCCTTACATCGTAGAAGTTAGGACGGGGATCCGGAAAGTTGTAGACATTCGTTAGAAAACTTCTGAGCACTCTCTCTTCATCGATAAAATAAAGTTTTATTTGTTACGGAACTTCTGAGCATTCGACTCCTTCAAACAAAAATGTTCAATCCGATGATTGTTCTAGTGTTCGTTTTCTTAAAAACTGCTATTCTCGAGGATAGATATCTGGGACTGCTCAAAAGTGTCTGTTAAAAATATACTTTGACGTTACATACTTTCGTTCCATTCGAGTATTCTTTCAAAAAGCATACCACTTTCTATTAGGTAGATCCGATCAGGACGTTGCGACGATCGAAGTGCTTTTCAATCGGTTTTGAATATTTTTTTTTCTTTTCGTAATAAACGTGTTTCTTCCTCTTAATTTATAATATTGCAATATATAGTGTCTTGCAAAGAATCATACAAACGACATTGTGTGTGGTAAACCGCTGTTACGCACATGGTATACTATACTCTTAAAGTAACCAAAATGTTCATCGCGTCCAACATTTAGATACCCGGTTAATGAATTTCGTTTCGTTCACGCATTATCATCGAGTGCTACCACCTTCTGTTAGTCGCGCGCTAGTCCCACAGACCGCTAGAATTAGTTAAGGATGCGTAATGGTCGCCTTTAATCCTAGAAAGCGTGAATTATCGCCTTGTTTTTTTTTATTTTGTGTTCAGGTACCTGATAAGCTTCTCATAAGCTCGTTGCACGGTTGCAATTTGATGCAACGCATCTAGTAATTCTGCTATATCGTATGGTATATGGTATACCCCCTCGTTCTAGTACACATTTGTCGCGAGCGAATTTAGTGAGAGAAATCCGAAGAAACGGTAATGCCATTGACCAAAATAGCTTGCACGAGGGGTAGTTCGTGTATACATTTCAAGGTTCGTTGACTTCAGGGGAATTTCCGGTAATGTCCTGAACAGTGAAAGTGACAAAACAAGAGATAATTAATGAAACCGTTAATCCGTGAATGTGAAGCATCCCGCTATTCTTGGTTGCATCTACCAATGATTCCCCATCGAACTCGAATCGTACAATAATTACAATGGGTCCTTGTTCGATGATAAAGTCATTGATTCTACCAATATTCCACAGATACGTTTAACAAGTTACTAGTATCTCGTGAGCTTAGCGGCTGATCAGTGTAAAAGGATCAAACAACTTGGCGTCCGTCATGTCTCGGCAATGTGCTCTCTTCGAAATAAATACTCCTGCGCCGATAGTGACAGCCGCATCGCGCCTCGTTGGTCCAAGGTTGATCAACAAACGACGGGACAACATTAAATAAAGTCTATTCGCTAACTGCGCTTGAGCGCCGAACGATAAAACAAAAAGAAAAAAAAAGGAAAAAATGGTTGCCGGGATGATCACATTACAACCGAGGGACTTTGGTAGCGTTTATTCGACTTAATCTCACCAGCCGCGGAGGCGAACTATTGAACTATGTGTCAAACAATCGACGCTTCTGGTGGATCCGAATCAATCGAGAGAGACCGATCGTCGAAGGCGAGCTTATATCGTTAGAATCTAGAACGCAATCGCAGAAACAAGGTACGATTAAACAAGCCGATTGGAGCGGGCGGCTTGTTGTTGGAAATCGCCGAGAGGACATTCAGAACCTGCCAAATAATCCATCGAATCGGTCGCGTAATCGTAAAGGCCAGCTTATTCAACGTGTCAGAGCAGTTCGCACTGCTTATCCCGGCGGAAATCAACGTTCACGCCATGGACAACAGCACACTGTACTATGATAGCGTGTGATTTGGTAAAACGATCATCACTTTTTCTTTGTCTACGGTATTGTTTTTAATTCTCTTTGCTAATTCGGTGATAATTTCAATCAAGTTCGTACTCCAATTCAAGTAATGTGCATAATCCAAAAGACAGCGTTTGATCGGTTTCGCAGAATATCAAACGTAACTGGCGTTCCCGCAACCGCGTAACTAAAAATACTAATTGATATCCCAATATGTTCCGATTAGTTTCTCGGATAGCCCAACCAAGTCCCGTCCTAATAATTGTACAAAGAACTAGTCGCCGTTCATTCAACGCGACAATGATCGCCGTTCAAACTGTGCGTCACTATCGTCTGGTCCCTGTCCTCCTGCGTCTGATCCTTGTCGCCCCAGCCCCAGAGTTCGTGGCTACCGTCTCCTGTTCGTTTCACTCGTTTCTCCACCATATCTCTGGGAACCATCTTCAGATCGTATGCCAAACCGAGCTTCGCGTTGAGGTCGATGAAAGCTTTCGTCAGATTGTATCCGTAGCCGCCCAACTCGGCGGTCTTGTAGTCCCATGGGAACACGTGGTGATAGTTGTGCCAGCCCTCCCCGAACGCTGTGAGAGCTACCGCCTTGTTCTCAGCGGGGTTGATAAACCTAGAGTCAATCAAATCACCCTGTTTAATGTCAATCGATAGCACAGCTTGCTATGCCTCGAATTCGGACACGGTGTTCGCGAATCCGTAGCTGGTCTTTAAACAATACCGAAATAAATACCGGTATTTTTTCGGTTTTCCTTTTGCCTCCAAATCTTGATTGCGGTCTCAAGAAACGATATAAAGGTGCGTATCTCAAGGTTTAAGGGGGTAGGCTTGTTTCCAAGATGTTGCAAGGGTGTAGAATGCGCCTTGATGCAAATTAGATAATGCATAGATGGTGTTTTCAGTGGTCAAAAGAGCTAGATAAAAGATCAATCTAGGCCACAGTCAGGGTTCCCAGATCTCATATATTTGATACGGGACTTCTATATTTGAACTTGATCTTCTACATCATATTTGAATAGCATATAATTCTCAAAAATCTCTGTCTGAATAAAAGAGTTTAAAATGTGCTGTGTACCTCTTTTACTTGAACTCCTATAATTACAGTTTTCACTACTTCTTCAATATTTGGATAAAACATTTCTGGCAACCCTAGCCACAGTCCCCAATAAAAATCCTATTTTTACGTTTACCAGGCGTAATTCACATTATTTAGCAGCACGTAGCCGTCGCAATAGCTTTATGCTTTCGAATAATGCAAATTACGCCTCGCAGACGTAAAAATAGGACTTTTGAGGGCAACTGCGGCCTAGACTGATCTTTTATCTAGTGCTTTCGACTACTGAAAACCCCATCTTTGGGGAAATTGAGAAGGCGCATCTCGCACCCTTGCAATCCTGGAAACGAGAGTCTGCGCCTTAAACACTTCAGCTGTGCTTTTATCGGAGACTTATACACTAATACTGAAATTGTTGCAATACCCAAATAAGTACCGGTACTTTTTAGGTTTTTTAGGTTTTAGGTTTAATGTTGCATTTTTCAAAGATTAAGGTGGGTTCTCCTAAGCGCGTCTTTAGGTAGTAGCCGCGGCCACGGATGCACCGATTGGTATTGGTATTGTACCACAACATTTTACGTATGAGGATGTCACCTATCGTAAATTAATAACGTCGTATTCTTCTCCACTTGCAAATAGTAATTACGCTGATCTCCGTATCATAGCAATCGTGGTACTGCATATCAGTTCCAGTATTTGCGTGTTTCACTTCAAACCGCTGTGTGTGCAGCAGGCCTAAACTGTTAATAGCTTGTACCAACCTGTCGTACGGTTTGTTGCCGAACAAGTGAGCAGCGGAGTTGACCAGCCACGTAGCGTTCAGTGTGAAAACGTATCGCAGGATCACTGGTACGAAATAAGAGTTCGACCACGTTTCACCCCACATGTAAACCGGAATGACAGTCGGAATGGCGAAGCACAACAATGGCATCAGGAATTTGTAGTGCCTGCGAACATATCACGTGAGATGTCTCGTAAGAAATCATAGCTTCCAGGGCCCTGAAACTGTCAGTCTCCACAAAGTAACAAAAATTATGGTAATTCTCCGAAATTTATAGTAATCTCCGAGCACCCCAATTAAATTCGAGGGCAACAATGAGGAAGAAACTCAACGCGGTTAATCATAGTAACTCTCCGACTTCGCAATGAAAGTGCCTCGCGTGGCAAACATCAGGTGTCATACACGTTACGTGCTTAGTTTACAAATTTAAAAAAATGTCTCTGCAGTTTACGATAGCATCAACGTCAGAGGCGTTAATATTCATGAGGCAGTTAGCCTTCTGATTAATGTGCTCAGGTAAAATGCTCCAATAACTCTTGTAGCAACAAAAGGCGATCTCGCAGAAATAATATATCTCGCGCATGTCTCCACGATCAACGGAAAGCTTGATCAAATCGATTCGTGTCACGGTAACACGTCCGAAATTGATAAATTAGGTACTCGGATCCGCGATGTGCTTGCGCGTGCAGAATCACTAAGCGGAAGAATTTATCTCTCAACATGTGCATCGAAGTATAATAATTGAATCTGAAGTTATGAAGGACCCAAATCTTTTTTTACTGTAGTCTCCAGTGGACTTCAGAGATCGACGATTCTTTAAAGAGAAGAGAGTGGCTCTTGATTAATCGAATTAAGGTGTGCGCATACCAGAGCGTCTCGAGAAGGCCGCGGATCGTCTCGAGAAGGCCGGGGCAGTCGATGGACCGTCCATGCGGCAACAAATCTCTAGCGGGCCGGCTGTGTGCGGCAGAAAAAAAGATCTCCGTAGGCTCCCCAACTCTTTTAGGTAAAGGGGCCTATTAGCACGGAGACCTTTTTTTCTGCCGCGCACAGCAGGCAGCCCTGCTCGCTAGAGATTTGTTGTCCATCGACTGCCGCCGCCTTCTCGAGACGATCCACGGCCTTCTCGAGACGCTCTGGTATGCGCACACCTTTAATTTCTACTTGTCCGAATGATCGAGCGGGGCTTACCTCTTTTGGAAAGAAAGGATGGGATTATTTCTTAGATCGTCCATATCGATGCCCTTTCCTTTCTGAGAGATGTCCGGGTGTTTCCTGCACAACAGCCAACCAACGTGCGCGAAGAAGAAGCCTCTTTTCGCGTTATGGGGGTCGGCATTCGTTTCGCTGTATTTATGGTGAAGTCTGTGATCTCTTGCCCAGTCAATCGCCGCGTCCTGTGGAACGAGAAATCGAGGAAAATATTTAGTGGTTGCTCACGACAAAGCTGACAGAGTTCCTGCAAGAACATGCGAGTCCCCAGAATAACAATGCTATCTCGTTACATGTATCTTATGATTGTAAATATACACTCTACTATACTGTTCTCAAACCAACGTTCAATTTGATATTGATCCATTATTCTTTGCCACACATTAAGTTGGGGCAAAAACGATCATCGTATTCTTAAGCTTTGTGTACCACAAATAGTTTATCTCACAAATCTTACTGTTTCAATCGATAAAGTTGAGCTTCAGTCAAATTCTAACACTTCGACTCTGCAGTTCAGAATCGACCATAGGTTCTGCACTAAACCTAACGAGTAGACTGCGAATGTTTATGCAATTTTCAATTTTTGCTGGCAAATTTCGAGACGATGCGCGGTGGGAGCAAATAGAATCTCATTTTCTATTAAAAATCTAACTAAAAATCGTATTAAATTCTGTGGAATTTTATATTCTAGCATATTTTGAACATTTTTAAATGGCATAAATGCATAAAGATCCGCAGTTTGTTAATAGGACTTATACACGAAATAGGGAAATCGTCAACTTACTTGGAAAGCCAACGTGTTCATTATCATCAGAAAAACTTCCAATGGCCATTTTGCCTTGTATGATCTGTGCGCCCATAATCTGTGAGCGCCGGCGGTGATACCCAAACCAGATCCTAAGTACAGGATAAAGGCTGCGAACAAAAGAAGAGCGTAAGAACGATCAATATTAAAAAGCTGGTACATAACACATCACTCAATAAGTCCCCGCTCTGACACATATATAACAACATTGTTGACAGACCCACGTGATTTCCGGGTAGTACTAACCTTTAAACAGTACGTGTCAAAATTTCGTGGCATTCTGACCGTTAGTTTAGAGGTTGCAGTCGTTTTAGTGACCCCAGTTTTGTAATTTTCAAGACAATGGATAGAAAGGAATTTCGTGTGTTGATTAAACACTGTTTTTTGATGGGGAAAAATACTGTTGAAGCCAAACAGTGGCTTGATAAGCATTATTGGGACTCTGCACCAGGGAAATCAACTATTATTGACTGGTATGCTGAATTTAAACGCAGTCGTACAAGCACCGATGATGCTGAACGATCTGGTCGCCCAAAATCGGCAGTTGTTCCGGAAAACATAAAAAATGTCCACAAAATAGTTTTAAAAGACCGTGAAATGAAGTTGCGTGAGATAGCAGACACCTTGAAGATATCAGAAGGCGGTGTCTTGACAATTTTACATGAAAATTTGGGCATGCGCAAGTTGCTTTCGAAGTGGGTGCCGCGTTTGCTCACACCGGACCAGAAACAACAACGCGTCGACGATTCAGAGCGCGATGAAAACAATGGTTAAATTGGACGAATTACGCTTTGAATTGCTTCCCCACCCACCGTACTCTCCAGATTTGGCCCCCAGCGACTACTGGCTTTTTGCAGACATTAAAAAGATGCTCCAAGGAAAGAAATTTGGATCAAATGACGAAGTGATTGCCGAAACTGAGGCTTATTTTGAGAGCAAAGACAAATCGTTTTACATAAAGGGCATCTTAAAGTTAGTTAGCGTTGGAATGAATATATCACTCTTGAAGGAGAGTATGTTGATGAATAAAGTGGAATTTCTAAAGAAAAGTTTGTTTTTCTTAGTTAGACCGGAGACTTTATGAGTGATACTATTGATGCTATTTCATAGCATTATTGACACGCGTCAGCATAATCGATCCTCGATCTACATTGAAAATTGATCACTTCATTTATCCATTAATTCATTAGCGACTTCCAACTATTCCCCGAGGCAATTGATCGCGAACATTTATGCAAATACAGATAAAATATTCTTATCTCGAATTCTTCGAAAATTTTGCCAGTACGTTTTCCAACGCATAAGGTAAAGCAAGATTATATGTTTAATGTATCTGAATTTCCGAACAGATCTGACGCGGAAAATACGTTTTGTAGATCTGTGTCAATTAAACATATTCGGCAATAAATCGTGAAAATCTGCAATTTTTACCATCTTTAAACGTTTGTCGCTCATTGCAACGTCGACCGATTTTGACGAAAGTTTCAGAATATGTTTAATTGACACAGATCTACAAATTGTATTTTTTAAATTCTCAATATAGGCCCACATAACAAAGTTAAAAATTTAACTTGTAGTGTTTTTTCAACAATTCCGATCAATTGCAATTTTTGAAAAAATTTCTTTTCACATCCTTTAGTAAACTAATTGCTCTAGTTTCCCAAAAAAGTTCAAATCGTATAGTACAATATTAAAAAAGTTATCGTCTTCTTTAGAGCGGTCTTAAACTTTCGTCCGCTACTGTACATATTGTACAGTGGGTAACGAAAGTATTCGAACGCCATTTAAAACAGAATAACTTTTTTATAATTTCACCAACCGACCTGATTTTTTATAAACAATTAGAAGCATTAGTTTCTGAAATGATATGCAAAAAAGATGTTCCAAAAAATTATAATTTACAAGGTTATATACAAAAATAAAAAAGGAAATTTTTTAACTTGTTTATTAGGGCCCTTAAAGAAAATTTAAAATATACGTTTTGTAGATCTATGTTAGTTATACACATGCTGAAAATTTCATCAAAATCGGTCGACTTAGGAAAAAACGACACGCATCGAAAGATGTACGATTTTGTGGATTTTAAGCAGAAACTGTTCAAAAGTCGTTAAAACTACGATTTTCAACATTTTTAATCGCTCGTAGCTCGTGTGCATGTTAATCGATTTTGATAAAATTTTCAGCATGCGTATAACTAACATAGATCTACAAAACATAGGTTTTAAATTATCTTTAAGGGTCCTAGTAAAAAAGTTAAGAAAAGGCCTCTTCTATTCTTGCATGTAACCTTGTAAATTATAATTTCTTGGAACATCTTTTTTGCATATCATTTCATAAACCAATGCTTCTCTAATTGATTATAAAAAATCTGGTCGTTTGGTACAATTATAAAACAGAATAACTTTTTTATAATTTCACCAACCGACCTGATTTTTTATAATCAATTAGAAGCATTGGTTTATGAAATGATATGCAAAAAAGATGTTCCAGGAAATTATAATTTACAAGGTCACATATATAACACGACCTGTCACACATCGCTATTAGCGGCTCGTTTCGCCCAACTCAGCCGACTTTTCTGAATTTGTGATCCAATTAAACCTTCTTCCGTAACTCGAACCGGCACGAGTCACGCTAGCACGGAGTTTAATAAAATTCGAATGTAAGGCTGAAAATTACAGTGACTGCATGTCAAGATAGAGAAGCAGCTCGTGCCAACGCATAAATCGCATCGTGTCTTGCGAGCTTGTTCTTCCGCCACGAAGCGGCACAGATTCAAAAGATTCGTTTCACTTACCGAAAAGTACTGTCCTCCATTTGGCGGAAGTGAGGGCAAGGTATACGCCGTAAATTGCCGCCAGATGAAGGTATGTGAAAATGATTACATTCCTCCAGACGATTTGCCTCTCGTACTTGGTTTTTTGTTGATCAATCACGGCGTTGTCCAACGTTTCACCTTCGTACAACACTCCCGTTGGTGTGCTGGTGATGTTTGGCGCCATTCTGTTTTTGTTTCTGTAAACAAACAATTCATATCGTTAGGTAACGAACACAAAACGTAATCCGGAAATCGGTTAATACAGAAGCCTGTACCGTTAGATCGAAAAATATTAGTCTTTACGTTTCAGACAAACTGTTTTCTTAAATCGACGAGTAACTCTTACATTTTCTACTCCGTATTTACGTCGGTTGCGATAAAATATTCCTCATCTTAATTTTACCAGTTTTTCAATCAACTTCCATGCACAAATTCGATCGAAATAAATATTAAATAAATCAATTCGGTTGTTGAATTAACGAGGTCCACTTCGAAAGTCTCAAGAGTTACTTATTCTGCAAACTGTTTTCTTAAATCGACGAGTAACTCTTCCATTTTCTACTCCGTATTTACGTCGGTTTCGCTAAAATATTCATCACCTTAATTTTACCAGTTTTTCAATCAACTTCCATGCACAAATTCGATCGAAATAAATATTAAATAAATCAATTCGGTTGTTGAATTGTCGAGATCCGCTTCGAAAGTCTTAAGGGTTAATTATTCTGTAAACTTCTTTTCTTTATACAGTTTTATAAAATCGATTGTTAACTTCTCACAAGTTCCAGAGGAATTTTCATCACTTCCCATTTACCGAAGGAGCGGAAGTTTCTTTTCCAGCGGAAGTTTCTTTTCCAGCGGAAACTAGTCGCGTCGAACACCATTTATACGCATCCGAGAAAATCAAATTACATTTCGAGGAACGTTATTCCGCTGTAAGGACGATCGATAATCATTGCCCTGATTATTCGAACTCTGCTGCCGTGCAAAAGCTCGAATGTACCCTCGGCGAACTCGAATGCTCGTGTGCTCGACCATTAAAGTCACGAATCATTGTAACCAAACCTCAAGCAACGCGGATCATTTTCAATCAAAAAATCTCAACTTCCAATTGACTTCGCAGAATTCTGCAAAGAGAACTCTCGTTATTCTATTAAACGGAGGACAAGATTAGATCTTCGCTTATTTAGCACTGTTCGCCGCATCGTCGTTATTAATAGTAATTTTCTTTCGCGGCGCCATCGGCATGAATTTTGTACCTGGCTTTTCTTTTCACAATTGCGTTGAATACATGTAAATCGTTCTAACAAACTTGACATTAACATTGACGCGGAACTAACTTCTGACGCACGCACAATTTTTTCCACATGCTATGTGTTCATCGGCAGTCTACACAATTCCAGTAAAAGAAGACAGAGCGAGGACAATTTGAATTAACGTTTACGATCTAATATTTTTAATTTTCCACTCATAAATTCAACAAATTATTTTTCTGGATACACATTATTTTAAAAATGGATAAAAATCTGGATAGACGCATTCTTGTCATTTTTATAAACTAACTAGTATTTTTTAGAAACATGTTTTTACCTGTCACAGATGTGACATTTATATGCTTTGTTTTATAATGCTTGTGATGCCCGTTCTTTCTCAATTTGATTTGATCTGAAGAAACGCAACTAGAAACTCCAGTTTTTTTCATATATAGTAAAAATTATGTAATTAATTATGTTCAAAATGTATTAGGATTCACTAAACAGTTACAGAGCAGAAAATTATAAACTGTTACGAAACGTCAAATTTATCGCGTCGTCATTGTTGTTTGTCGTGTTTATTATCTTGAAGTTCAAATCAGAGGGTATTCGCAAAAGTCACTTACAACTTTTTTAAGACAATTTGATTAAAGAATAAATATAACATGAAATTTACTAATTAAACGAAAGCTTTTTAAATTAATCTATTTTTTAAATGCAAAGTATACTCATGAATGGCTTTCATTGTCAACATATTGATGGATTTCGGATTTCTTGTACTTTTGTCTCCCATTGTACCTCCAGAACATCCTTAAAGCCTTTCGACTGTCATCGGAATAGAACGTACAAACAGGGTAACATGTAAAAACAACGAAGAAAATTTACTTACTCCATCCGTGACAACTTATGCTGCGTCAGGAACAATAATAACAAGGATCGTTCGCATCACAGTGAAATGTGCCTCTTATCTCGAATTTCAATTAGCAAGCCTCGTATAGACATCGACACAATTTTCCTACGATTGCACAAACGTCGAGTACAATCGCATCGCGATTTCATTGATCTCGCTATCTTATCGTTCAACTCCGTTGTTAGAAACGCGAACGAGGAAGTCAATATTTTCAGCACGATGATGCTCGTTAAGTCTACTTCCACGCTTATGTTATCGGAGACGTCCCCAGACTGCCAAAAATTTCCGTCACGATCATGGTTTTTGATTCGAGCGGGAATATCGACCGCGTAAAAGTTACGGCGATAATGAATACTTGATCCTGCGCGGCATCAATTATTCAATGTTTATCGGGAATTAGATAGATGTATCGACGAGTCATAAAACGCGACGGTAGATTGCGACCCGACAAAAAGACAGCTACCATGCGTGAAATGTAAATATGATAATCATTTCTGCATGGGAATAAATTACCGTTTCTTTCTTTCGCTTTTTGTTTAACACAACTGTCTGCGTTTCCTCCGCCGAGAAAGTCCATCGAATCGAGTGAGCAAACATCAGACTCAAAACAACAATAAGAACAAACTATTTCGGCGTTATTTATCCGCTCAATATCGTGATATAGTAGGTCGTTGAATTCGTCTTAACGTCAGCTATTAACATTACGAGATCAAACGTTCATTCTTTGTCCAAAAGATTTTTTTCCGAAATTTTATATATACAAAAGTGTAACTTTTACTAGAAACAGTTCCACTGAAAAGCTGGAAAAAATTAATCTTGCACGTAAATTCTGTTGCGATGACAGTTTGTTATTTTAATTTCCTTAAAACACTTGAAAATCGCTAATAAGTGAACGTTGTTTTCGAGACTGTTTACGAATAACAAAACAAGTTCGACCTTTAACTACGTCGGACAGCAAAAATCGTACGACTCACGAAAAATTCTGAAATCGACTCTTTATTCCGACTTTTCGGGCGGCGACACCGAGCGAGACGAAATGCTAGATCTAATTTTCCGATCTCACGCGACTCGATTCCGCTAACCACGTTAATTGATTCTAAAAATACAAAGCCAGATCCAGAACGCGTGACGCTGCCGTCGGACTGAACCCCACTCTTTCCGAAACCGCATCTAGCGCAACAGTTGCAACGAGATCCATTCAAGCAATCCCGGGGAAAAAAGGGACAAGAGAAAGAATGTCTAATCGAACGGGAATACAGCGGAGCTGCTGGGAGTCCTGGCGCGTTCGATCGTTGCGACGAACTATCCCTATAATTTCGCATAAACGTCGAACACTGTGGAATCGGGGACACCAGGTCGGAGTAACAGTTCTGATCGCGGATGGCCAGCGAGCGGAGCAAAGCGTCGGATAAATAGAAATGGCGATCGTACCTGTCTATCGGTCAGGAAGTTTACATACCGCCTACTTCCGACATCATTCTAGGTCATCATCCGTGCTCTCGGAGTCACGTGTGCACGTCGCGAAGCGAAGACCGCTCGTCCCGCGTCCTCCCATCGGAAAACGGAACATCCCGGCGAGAGATCGATACGAACGGGAAAAAAACGATGTGTTCTAGATTGAACCTGGCGATTCTAGAATAAACAGTGTCCTCCATCGATCGGCAAGCCGAACACGACATCAACGCAACATCTACATTTTCTAGGTTAAAGCAGAGCCCTACCCGAGCGGATCTTCGAGGATACTCGGCCCTTGATCAGAACATCAATGCCAACTAACGAGATTCCAGGATATAGTTTTCCAGGACGCATCCGAGGCACCTGTAAAGCCGAGCACCTTCATCGAGCACCTTTGGGAATGGAGAACCCGGTCCGGATTGCAGAAACCCGTCGGATTCAAGCTGACCCAAGCTCGAACGAGGTCGTCTATCGACTGCCAACAGGATCGCGTGGACGTCCTAGCGCCGCGGCGCAGACTCGTTTGCCACCGGGATACCAACTATGGCGACTATGTGATCATTCTACTCGAAATTTCCAACGAGTCTCTTGACCTGCACCGTCTTCACCAGTCGGCACAGTTATCACCTTGATATTATGCCAGTGTTCTTCAAACACGTTCGACCATTTCTACCACCTACCTTTCGAAGCGGTTGCGCAATATTTCTACGTGCGGGATTAGCTTTTTGCAGATACGAGTAGGTATTGGTTCTTCGAAGATTATCGGAGCTGAAATTTTAGGTACGGTAGCGCCGCGCTCGTTGCACGGAACGGGGCCGAAAATGCGCGCAGAAATCAAGGTTGCGCAACGAAAGAGGTTTTACCCCACTCTAAAAATTTACTCCCGAAAGTTACTCTCAAAATTGAGCGCACCACCTATAAGAATTTGTTCGATTAACGAGAAGATTTTTTTCTATTTATTATCAAATATTTGTATACACGATGCGAGGTTCAAACCAGTAAAAATAACAATTCTTAAGTCGCAGTCACTCGCACTCCACTTTCTACATAACTGGTGACATGGAACTTTATATACACTAACAAGCATGATTCAACACACTTTAAATCAGAATAACTTTTTTATGAATGGACCAAACGACTTCAATTTCTCTGTAAGGCTAGAAGAATTACTTTAGTAATTGACATCTAAAAATAATTTGAAAAAATGCATTTGGTCGGAATTGCGAAAAAAAATAGTAAACATTAATTTTTACTACTTTTTTAGCTGGGCCAATAATGAAAATTTAAAAGACGTATTTTCGTATAAATTATGTACGCTCTGAAAATTTCATTCAAATTGGTTAATTGGTTTACGAGTTATAATCGATCAAAAGTGGTAAAAATTGCAATATTTTACCAGATTTTCAAGATTCACCACTCCAGATTGTTTATAACTCGTAAACCAATTAATCAATTTCAATGAAATTTTCAGAGCGTATAGAATTTATACGAGTTGACCAAACACATCTTTGAAATTTACGTTATTGGCCCAGCAATTCCGACCAAACGCATTTTTTCAAAATATTTTTTAGACGTCGTTTACAGAGAAATTGAAGTCGTTTGGTCCATTCATAAAAAAGTTATTCTGATTTAAAGTGTGTTGAATCTGTTATGCTGCTTACTGTAACTCCGACATAAATAAATTTTGCTTCGATCAATTAACTACAATTACAATGTATGCAAGTAATTAAAATAGAAAAACAACTTTCAGAGGCCATTTATCTGATAGAACGTTGTTAAAAATGTTCAATTCGACACGAAAGCTGGCCACCGTTCACGTTGTTAACCTCGTCCAAAAAAACGATCTTAATCCATGTGATTAAGAACTTTCGAGAACGTTCTACGAAGTTTCTACAACTGCACGAATATTAGTCTACCTACAATTAACAAGATTTTCGAAATCCCAGTATCTAATCTGATAAATTATAATATTTAAGCACGATGCTTCCAAGTTTCGGTTACGTGAATCTCTGATTACCCGGCCAGATAAACGGAATTTAGTTCGAAGATACAAATCGTACGATCACGTATTCACGGAGCACATGAGATCGTCGATGTATACAAAGCAATTCAGGTCATTATCATGGAGATAACCTCCGGCAATCAACGATGTATATGATAATGAGAGCAGTATTAATTATGCATTGAGTCATCAATCAAATTGTTGCTAATTTTCCACACGTCTCGTTATCAGAAAAAGATGTACAAAACATTTTCTACTAATATGTAATCCCCTAATTAGTTTATGTAACTGACGTTCCATCATATTATGCCACAAATTAACTGGCTGTAGATAATTGACCCGTTTAGGGGAAAAATTACGAATCATTGCATAAAGAGAGAATTAACTAAAAGTTCCGTTAAGCATGACTGCGTTTATCTTATGCAAGCCACGGTAAAATGATATTCAATTTTAATGTTGCTTGGTGTTAACAGTAACCCTACCGAGCCTTAAAAGTAACTGGTACGTGTTCCCTTATAAAAACGGCAATTATACAAAAGATATCTATGTGTGTAGTCATTTCTTATGAAATCATTTTTATTATTTCCATAATTGCAAACAAAAAATCTGGAACCGGTCTCATTCTGACCGGTAGTGGTAGAGTTAGTGTTAAGGACCTTGGTTTTTAATTTGCATACGAGAATTGAAACTTCTCAGTTTTCGTTTTCTGAACAAGTTTGCTTTGACTTCGGCTACTTTTCACGACTGTTACTTTGCCAGTGAATGTGTCAATAGTGGGTCAAACAGCCGAAGGTTAAACGGTTAATGAAACAGACATAAAAAAAAGTATCGCATCCGATTTTTCACGCTTCCTCTTTCCCCATGAAGGGTCATCGTGCTCGTGCATTCGGGGGTACCGGTTTACACATATGTAAATATGTGTAATAATTAGACAGCGGATCTTTATGAAAAATACAAATTTTTTCAAATGAGACAGAACATTTTCTATCAAAATATGTTTAACGCTAAACCTACCGAGCATTAAAAGTGCTCCATTTGTTTAGATGTTGTGAAATTTTTATTACAATATATGCTTGGATAAAGAAATTTATCTTGACTATCTTGTGACTTGTTAGTTCACAATGAAAATTGCTATTGCTATTGATGATTCTATTAAAAAGTGTTTAGCCATGTACCATATTTTTCAAAATTACCAGATTTTTCAAAATTATGCAATAATCGCCGGTCGGTAATGTGTTAACATACATTAATATTACTAATTAGTTATCAATAACTAATCAAACAGTTTTGACTAATGATTATTTTGCTATGACTAACATTCAAAAAGACTATTAGTTATTTTTAAATATTAATTCATTATTGTCCAACTCTGCGTTGGACATTTACCGCGAATTGCGAAGGCCACAACCTAAGAATTTCAAACGACAGTTATTTCGCTTTCGTCCATTGCTTATGGCTTCTGAGGGTCGTTGACGATAACGAGGAACAGGTGTTCGCATGGGTACCGTATCGCGGAACCTAACCTCGACGCGTATTACACTAACAGGTCGAACCTAATCCAGACATCTCTGTTGCGTAAGTGGACAACGATCCCTGTGGAATATTACTAGCCTCGAGGTTTCTCTTATGGAATAGGTGTTCGACATGTTACGGCGAGCTATCAAGACGAATCTGAACGCACAGTGGAACACTATTCGTCACCCGAGCGCAATATAAACTCGTCTTTCACAAGTGCTCTTGCACTGAGAATAATTGAGCCGTTTCATGCAAAAGTGGTGCAAGTCAATATTTGTCTGTTTGGTTTAACACTACACCTACCACCACCGGTCGATATTACCGGTTCCAGATTTTTGATTTTACAATTATTGAAATCATGACAATGATTTCATAAGGGGGCAGTATACCCACGGATTGTAACTAGAAAGGGACTAGAATCTTACTAGAAAAATGGGTCGAAACATGGGTTTGCGCGCTTCGGTTGTTGGACCTTATTTGAGCAGATTTTGGGCTGGGAAATAGTTTTCCGTGAATTTTCTTGGAATAAGTATAGAGAAATAGCTTGGAGTTTTAATTTCAGGTTAGATTATAGAACATGTGTGCTGCGCACTACAATTTTCGTATACAAAGCTGAGACCCCATACCGTGCACACCTGATTCGGAAGCATAGGGGCCATTTCGTTCTAAAAAGACGTCCCCACATTTAACATAGGCAGTTGAAAACGCTCGACAGCCCTTTCAATAGGTCTACTTTTTACGAACACTCACACACATGCGATTCGGTCTCACATCTGCTCGTCTTGGCGAGGACAAGCTGACAAAGCGTGTGTGCAAATACACGGTTATTGATAGAACTTTCATAGATCAGTGAGAGATTTTACAATACGTAGAATATGTACCATTACTCTAAAATTGTTTTTATTCCAAAACTACTCTAAAAATGTTTATGAAGAAAAATGAGGTTGTGTGCATAAACATTTTTTACATGTAGAATGATCGTTTACTAGTACGATAATTATTTGCATGGTATGAACTGCAGGGTAATTTTGTTCTCCATTTTTTTTTACCAAAGTCGCAGGCAGAATTGAGCAAAAATTTTATTTAAATAAATATTTCGAATAAAGTGGGTTTTAAACTCATTTTAAAATTTTTGCCCAACTCTGGTCGTAGGGTAAACTGTAATACAATTGTATATCTGCAATTAAATGATCGGTGATTGTGAGAAGGCGTATTATCAATTCTATTTCCCGTCTATTATTCTTCGTCCACGACAAATTTTCTATTTTCACGTAACCTTTTTCTCCTCGTCTTTTCATAAATTTTTTAGACGCCATTTCATTCGATAGTCCAATAAGATAAATCGATAGAAATGAATCACTGCTATCTCTGAACAGAATGATTCTCAATTCAATCAATTCAATCAACCAGTTCAATTCAATTTTATACGGTGCTTCCTAGTAAGAAACATGCTGGATATTCAATAAATATTCAATCTGCTGAACATACCGAATAAAAAAAAAACATTATCATTACAAAGAATTGTTCTTATCGACAATGGCATAATGAATATGTAAAATAGTTGCTTGATTGTGAATTTTCTAGTTCTTCCTTGTAGATCTATTGTTAATTTGCTTGCGGAAGCACATTTACGAAACCGATATAATAGAATTTTAAATGATTTTGCGATTACTACAGTTTCAACAGTTCGTTTCAGTGATGCAATTCTCAGTCGTAGCTCTACTTTTCTCTTAATCGTATCGCGAACTATCTCGACCTGCCGCAGATTATCATGCGAATATCTCTCTGCGAAGTACTGACAGCTTCGACCTAAAACGCGTCGCGATCAAAGAGTTAATCGTTTGCGGAGAGAGTTTAACGACACAGTAATTCATTATTTTTTATTAACTGAATGTCCAGGCTTAATTCATGATGAAGATTCTGAACAGAGTCGAATAAACATGTTATTAATTTCCTCGAAATCAAAGTACAATTACATTTTGTTGTAGTCGAGACGTAGCCCTCGAAGAAAACATGCAATAAATTTATACTTTCATTTTTCTCTATGAAATTCTGAACGGTAAAGACTGTCTAATAACCAGAAAATAGATAGTAGTGCAAACGATTAACACGTTCTCTAATTATCATCAAACATAGCAATCAGATAGATCACACTTTTCTTAGCCAAATGATTGTATAATGCTTCCCGAAGAAGACGTGTCTACTGTGATTTTAATCAGAAAAATTCCACAAATAAGTTGATGAAGGTCCCACAAAAAAATAATGAAAAATAAAGAAGTGCAGGGGTTATTCGTTCCACATAGATCTTACAGTTTCCGTTTCCTTAGATCAAGGCTTTTACTGTACAACCGCGTGATTATTTCTATTTAAAAAAAAAAAATAAGTCGCGTATTCCAAATATGTACCCATATGCGTGCAAAATCCTACCGCAAAAATTTGATTAGTTAATTCCTGAAGATTGGCGGGAAACCTCGAGAGGACAAACAGTGAAACAAATGGCGAACGTGTTAAAGTGTGTACACATTTTTTAGGACACCCTGTAGTTTCAAGTATGCAGTCAATAATTAACACTTTACCTACCAGAAGCCTACTAGTAGGATTTTCAATAATTTTGCTGCACCAAAAGAAAGCATAGAGATTTTCTTTTACACTGCAATCTTAAATGAAACTATAAGATAACGCTATTGAGGGTGACTTGTTAATTCACAATGAAAATTACTGTTGCTATTGAAGGTTCCATTAAAAAGTGTTTAGCCATGTACCATAGATTTTTCAAAATTATGCAATAATCACCGGTCGGTAATGTGTTAATTTTGTGGATACGTCTCGTACACACATTGACCGTGTTCTACGAGTAGAAATCCACTTCGACGGTTCGCATTGAATCGGATTTGATTTCCGGAATACACATGATACTCGAAACCATCGCTACTGCCAAGAAGGTGTATGTACTTAGTGACCGTGAAGTTTCTGTTGGAACGAAGTCTGCTGCCACGTGATCCGCCGACGATCAAAGAACGGTCGAGTGCGCGACGAGAATACCCGGCGAGTGTATTGGATCCGATTATCCAGTCATCGAGATGCAGTTCCGTTCGAATATACCGAATCGATCCGATCGAACCTTCCGTGGAGACGGGAGTCTGGCATCGGGAAACTCATTTCAATCCAAGGCTGGCAACCGATGTCAGTGCCAAGGTCGCGCGGTTAACGGCTGCGTAGTCCATTGATCATTCACCGAGCTCGACCTGCTCCGATTTATCGATCGTTTCCACGATTTCAACCGTCCTAACACGGCGAATCTTTCCGAGAGAGTGGAACGTTACCACACGGAGAAATAGATCCGGCTCGCGCTTCGATCGATCAATATCGGTTATTGACTTCTCGCTGAATCACAGCGGGACACTTTTGTCGCTCGACAGGTTCCGAAACAGCAGCTGCCGCCGCCCAGTGCGATACTTGGCCCGCAAAAAAGTTGATTTCGAAATTTTGTAAAAGTCGCTCAATTTTTTCTGCCCGACACGTCAAGAATAAGGTTTCTGTGTATTCCTTTTTTTTATTTGTACACCCGTGAATGTACTTCGTCGAGCGGAATTTCGAATTTTTTGGTGGCGTACATTTATTTTGAAAATAACGATTTAATCGTTTATTATTTTATTGGCGTATGAAACGCGCTGGGAAAATAAACTGCGCACTTTGCAAAGCTGTTGCACAATTATTGGCACATTAAAATGATCCACGTAAACGTGTTAAGTAGGTAGTCGATGAGGAAAGTTATAAGGTAATTGATAATTTTTTCTATCTACGAAATATATATCGAGCGAATAAAAAGCGCACTTTTTATCGCTGAAAGCTTGGGAAACCAACAATCTGTGGCACAATTATTGGCACGTCGAACTGATAAATGTAGATGCGTTAAGAAATCGATAAGAAAATATATTCATTCATTAGTTTCAATTAGATTGACTGTGTTTATAAACGAGCGTGAACAGAAATGGGAACATACAAAATTTATTATCACCATGTACTAAATTTCAAGGTTTTGTGTTTTTGAAATACATGTATACTATAATATACATAATCGTTATACATAAATAAAATGTGTACTGTGTACATTCAATGTAAACTGTATAAAACCTCTGCTTTATTAAAATCAGAATGTGCATAATTATTGAAAATTTACTACTACTGTAAACTGCAGAGATGTTCGGTTTTATTAAGTATTCGAAATTGAACACGTGTACTTGAACGTCTGTAACAAGCCTAACCGTTTCGCAATAAAGAGCATGCGTCCTTCCTGCCAGCAATGATTAAAAAAGAAGCCCTAAGAATTCCGGGTTTAGTCGCCTAAAGATACTATCTGCTTGGCAAGCGTTTCTAGAACGGTGACAGTGACACCGGGGTTTCAAAATATCCGTCCTATCGTTGACTTATTGTTAGCCTTGACCCGTTGTTTCCTACTTTTCAATTAATAGAAATTGAACATACTGTTACGTTGGTACCCGCGTTATCGAGAACTCGTTCGCGCATGTTCACGCGAAGGTCAGGGTCATTAAAGAGGCACCTTGATAAAACCTAACCGAAGCCTCGATACAAACAACATTTTCCACAAAACATATACATACGAAGAATCAATCTGTTTTTGTTCAGAGCGGTACTGTTCAATCATAGGCAGACGCACACTGTCATTTGAAGAAAAAAAAGTGAGTAGCAAAGTGTTTATACAAAAGGAAGTAATGAATAGAACGATTTTATGCATTTGTAGCAAAAATAAGTAGTTAAAGAAGTGAAACAGGCAGTATTTTGTAATGTTCTAAAGCTGTTCGAATCATTAGCATGTCAACTGTCGCACGTCAGTTATATAAACGTGACTGACACAACTGCCTGACTAGATTTCACGGTACAAGAATGTTAAAATAACAGTGGCCATAACAAATTCTGACTTATCAGTAGACATCGTATTTTATGCATTTATGACAAAAATTAATACATGTCATTTAAAACAGCGAAAATCTATGGTACATGGCTCAACACTTTTTAATGGAATCTTCAATAGCAACGGCAATAACGTCGTCGAATAGTTTCATTTAAAATTGCAATGTAAAAGAAAATCCCAACAAACACATCCTGTAAACCGGAGCCAAGTTCCTATGGCCGTAGAAAGTTGTGAGATCAAACAAAATACGGCCAAGTTCGTTGGCTTAGAAATACCTCTTGCAATACTGAAGAAAGCGTTTGTAAAAAATTAGTTTAAAAGAACGCTATTTAATCTTTAAAGGGTTACATGGAGGGCTAAATTATTCAAACTTGGCCGCTACCTAACACCTTTTATGGCCATTGGTTTAAAAAGTAGCGGCCAAGTTTGAATAATTTAGCCCTCCATGTAACCCTTTAAACATTAAATAGCGTTCTTTTAAACTAATGTTTACAAACACTTTTTTCAGTATTGCAAGAAGTATTTCTAAGCTAACGAACTTGGCCGTATTTTGTTTGATCTCACAACTTTCTACGGCCATAGGAACTTGGCTCCGGTTTACAGGATGTTTTTGTTGGGATTTCATCAATTTTTGTTGAAATTTCATCAATTATCAAATAGGTATTACTCTTATCCCTGATTCATTAAATCCTCAACATTTTTATCTTTAAGGTGGACATTAAGTAAATTAATAAATGCATATTCGTTTTACTACCTATTTATACCTATTCCGTAATGTTTTTTTTTCAATACAACCCCTTTAAGGTGTAAAACTTCAAACTTTGATAATTATTCCTTTGAGTGTTTTTTGTGGTGGACCTATGTACCAAATTTCAAGCTTGTAGGTCAATGGGAAGTACTAAAAAGATTTTGATTATTCTATATTCCTATTCAGGAGAAAAGACAAATCCAACCATGTGCCATCTTCCATAGTTAACGAGTGAATTTCACAATTTTCAATTTAAGTGCGCCACGTCATCCTTTTATCCGATCGGTCTCAAACTATGCACAAATTTTTTTCTCACCTAAAAGAACAATACAAGTATAGCTTAGGTCCACTCTAATGTACATATTGGACAGGAATAAACATTGAGTTAATGTTTTCTGCGCTTTCGATAAATATTATCAACCAATATTCCAAATATCATAAGTTTTCCAATATTCTTTTATTAAAACTTCTAGAGAATTCTCGAGAAATATAGTCTTATTTCTCGAGAAATGAAAAATGTTGAGAAATTAGGAACACTAGCGGTAACAATGATTTTGCCAGCTAAAGAAGAGAAACAACTGTCTACGTGGCTTACGCGTCCTGCAATGAAGTAGAAAGTTTGCATACGGGTTTGCAAACGGTGAACAAAGATTTCTACATCTCCAATGATAATTCTTTTGAAGATGTGACAATAGTCCTATTGACTCTGAGCTGGCAAATCTCGGTTCGGGGTCACGGTGAGCGGCTTCCGGTGCAAGAGATGTTCCGCGAGCATATTAATCCGGGGATTTCTGATTGGGCTTTCGTATCGCGCGACTTATGGCATACGTGTAACACAACCGCAGCCGCGGCCGCAACCGTTGTGAATACATTGCGTCACGCACTTCAACCACGTGTTCCCGCTATAAGCTCCACGGGATCCACACGCGGGAGAACACGTCGATACGATATAGCCGGGAGTTGTATGGTCGGCGGCGAGTCGTACGATTTCAACGGACACCATTCGCCAGTTTCAGGTGGCGAGAGCAGCAAACCGCGCCGCGATTGGCTCAGACCATCTCAGCTGAGTCGCAGTACCGGCGAACGTCGCATCGTGTCTGATTTAGGCGTCCCTCTATCCTATCCACCGGCTACTATTATCGAAGCCGACGCGGCGGCGTTTCATACTCACACGTTTCGTTCGCCGAATCTTTTTCAGACCGAACGTTTCTCGGCTCTTTTTAAAATCGCCGCTCACTGGGCCCGATTGACGAAGCATGCGACATGTTTGAATAACTCCACTGAAGATATTGCAATGATAATCGAACTGAATATATAAAACATTAATCCCTTCTCAACGATTTTGTAACTTAATGTATTTCACATTCGTTTAACCGTTTTTATTCATTCCTTTAATTGAATTGTTCTAAAAACAGTTTTATAAATTATTTATTCTATAATGAATTTAATATTTTCGCGATTTAATGCAAATAGATAAAATGTTTAAGTTTTACATTATTGAGAAGAATTTGTTAAGGCCGAAAATCTTGAAAAATTGCAATTTTTACCACTTTTGATCGTGTATAATTCGTAAACCAATTAATCAATTTCAATGAAATTTTCAGAGCGTATATAATTTATACCAGTTAACAAAACGCATATTTCAAATTTTTGTTATTGGGCCAGCTAAAAAAGTTGTAAAAATCAATTTTTAGTATTGTTTTTCACAATTCATTCATTTCAGTCATTTACTAAACTAATTCTTCTATATACGTTCTTAAACGTCATTTAAATGATTCTGCGTCTTGCAATCAATGCAAACATTTTTAATTTGCATAGAGATCCGCAGTCGACTCATTTCTATTTACCATTTCAATAAATATTAAATATGGATATAATATTAAATATAATTTCATTGAATCACTGCATTTCAAAAGTACATTTTAGGAGTCCACTGAAAGGTTAAATAATATGGATAGACTGCTCTAGAATCGTAAAGCGAGGGTATTGACTGATTACGGAATGAATAATAATCTTTTCTATATGAATAAACATGATTTGTCCAAGCCGTTTTCCTTGAATTAACACCGTTCAGTTTGTATCCGTGAAGAAATTAAATCCTTGCGAATAGCGCGATTCAACGATGGTGAATGGAACTATGTATAACACGCTCTGAATCGTGCCATAATCCTCTCTCTTCCCGGCTTCGCACGCATGGCCATCAATACTATCATAACCTCAACTTAACGGATTACTTACGGGCGGCGTCTTCAAAAGATTTCCGAACGCTTATGTTTCACGGCTGAGAATTTCAAAAACTATTCAACAGTAATCGGAAAGTCATTTCCGTTTTCTCAAGGGAAGACCAAAGTCAATTTTTAACCATTCAGAATAAGTTTTATGACAGTTTAAACTCTTATTAAACAGCACACCATTTTTTCTTAAAGAAGCAATTGTGATGGAAATGCGTACTTTGATTTTTTATGTTTGATGCGATGACAAAAGAGTGCTTGAAAGGTTAGAAAGCACCAGAAGGCAGAAAATGGCGTTCGAAATGTCAGCTGTCAGGACTAGGGGTGTGCGAGAACCCGAAATATCGGGAACCCGATGGTCGGGACGAGTCGGGAAGAGGTCGAGTCGGGTCGGGACGGGTTCCCGAAAATTTCGAGGTTCCCGAAAATTTCGAGATACCCGAAAAATTTCGAAAATATGACAGAAGAGACACTCTTGAAAAGAATTCGTGACGGACAACATTCTTTCAATTTCGAAAACATCTAGAATAAAAAATCCGAAACTGAATGTATTCATTAAACCGAATATAAATGATTACTGGATTCTCGAAATTTTCGGGAATCTCGAAATTTTTGGGTACCCGTCCCGATCCCGAAAAAATTTCGTGTTCCCGATCCGTCCCGATATTTCGGGTTCTCACACACCTCGAGTCAGGACATACCGCGATTTTGCGATTTGAAATACGGTTGAATAATAATAAATATTATAGAAGCAATGCCATCTCTACACGAAATACTAAATTAATCAAATAATTGAATAACTGATAAACTCATCTTTCTTAAATTTTGCCTTAGACCACTTTCATAATTATGTGTGGGCACAACTATGCACAACATAATAAAAGCATGCATATGTTAAGGAAAGCAGGCATTACTAAAACAGTCATATGACTCGTTTTGATTTGATCATTTTCGTTTTGCAAAGTTAATGTTTTCAGAACCTGAACTCCAACTATTTTCCAACCAGTGAGAGCTGTTCTAGGAACAGTTGGGATCACCACAAATTTCCGTTAGTCCACAAACGTATAAATATTCTGTTTTATAAAATTCCTAAATGCACGTCAGCGGTAACCAGCTATGATTCATGCGGCTACGTAAATTTTACGTAATTACGAACTACGCAGTCTACAAAAAAGCAACATCACAGATGTAATCAGATGTATAACGACCGCCAGTGGCGAGAAATAAATAAGAATATTTATTATTTCGCAAATGTATCCTACAAAGTATTAATGAATGTACATATGATTAAACTCAGAGTCGACACGGTTAATGCATCTATAAAATGAAACGAATCGTGGACTTCGGATAAAATGTGAAGCAGATTAAAAATAATTGATGCAATTAAAACACAGAGAAATCCCTATTGTGTCTCGAATTGATTAGACATTCGAAAGCTGCAAGATGCGTTCGACATTCGACGGAATTGCTACACCGAGAAAAAAATCCTGTCGAAACAAAAAAAATATATGTTGATTCAATAAGATGTACTATTGAATAATGCCAATATCATATGAACTTATTTGAATATTTAATACTATTGAATTTCAATAGCAAAACTTATTTCCGCCAATCATATAAGCCAATAGCTTGACCATCAATGTTTTCAAAGAAATAAGATATGGCCTCGAACCAATTCCAGTATAAATGAATACATTTCTCAAATTTTTTAACATATCTGATTGAAGGGAAAAAAGAAATATTACGAATAATAATATACGGTGTTGAATCAAATAATATTTTCAATCATTTCATGATAGACAATTCAAATACATCACGATTTGCTTCTAAATTTCATGCTATTGAAAAGAATACATTGATATTCATCGAAGTAAAAAAATTACAATAACACGCGTGTGATTGAAGTTACCTACTTTTTTTTCTCAGTGTATACACCTCATAAGAGTTGTCCGATAGCGTATACGTATGTATTTATTTACAATGACATATCGCATAACAATTCAAATATAAAATTGCTGCATCAAATAAGTGCATCAAAGAATGTGTGTGTGCTCTTTTTGTGCACATGTGATGATGGTGCACGTACAATGACAAAGTCCAGGTAGACTGAAGCAGTTAAAATTCATATAGGATAAAACATATATCATCAAGCATAATGTCTTGCACAGGTTGAAGTCCGAACATCGTAATTATTAACACGCGGTGAACGACACGGGTGTATATAGCAGGAAATTCAAGTCGAACTTTGAGACATTGAAAAAAACGATTAACGTTATTTAATCTGTATAAAAGAGTACATTACGTGGAATAATTTACACACAATCGTGGGAAGTTCACTGGGTCGTAGCGATTTAAGTATGAACAGAACTCGCAACAGTGGCTCACGATAGAACGACAAATACGAGTTCCGATAGCAATTTGCTCAATCAAATATGTAGTGTGTCGAAAGTTAAAAATAGAGGAAAAGTAGCAGAGGAGCAGCATGATTCACGTTGCACAATTACTGGAATCATACGACCATTCGTCGTGCAGGTTTTATAAATCGTTTCGGGAAAAGCGATAGCCTTCGACATCATTAATTTTATATGCGTGACTACTGAATTATATTCAAGCCTTTCTCATTAACGTAATCAAAGCCGAAGTTCATATTGAAGAAAGTTTTATAAGGAAAAACGCAACGAGTCGATATGTAATATTATGCAATATAATTATGTATCATTATTAGACAGTGGATCTTTATGCAAAATAGAAATTTTGCATAAAGCTGAATTGCAACAGACCGGAGTGACGTAGAAATTAATTTTCTCTCTTAATACGTTCAATAGGTTGATAATAATATAAAAGTATTAGGTTGGCAAATAAGTTCGTTCGGTTTTTGTGATTTATTCCACTCTAAAAAACCGAACGAACTTATTTGCCAACCCAATATTTTCAAATTCGTCTCATCATTTTTGTCATAAATGCATAAAAAAATCCGTTGTCTATTACAATTATTTATTTGTAATGTAATTTTGATCGGGACAGAATTACCAGACACGTTTCGAAACAAACTCTTAATATACTGGTGGAAAAAATATGCAGCGCACATGTTTCCGAAACGCGGATCTCGGAAAACACCGAACTAAATATAATCCCTGACACAGATCGAGGAAAACCTTCTCGATCGCGGCAATCCCGAAGCTACAGGAGATTTACCGAAATGTGGAATCTTCCGTTTTTACAGATTACTCGTCGTTATCGGAGAAACGCGTGCCCGAGGGCATCTCGTTTTTGGGCATGTTTATCAGCCACGTGTAACTCGCAAGGACAAGAAATTATGTAAATATATACCACTAGCTGCGAGTGCTAATTGGCTTCTGTAATGCTTTGTCTCCGGTTACGAGAAATCCTTATTCGTGCTACGGTCATCGCACCGAAAAATCTTTTCACACTTTTGAACAAGCTTATGTTTGAGAAATGAATCCGTGTGGTAAGAGCAAATATTCCGCAATTTTATAGAAACAGGAATAAGAATTTAGGTAAATATATAGCATATCTGTGTTCTGTATTCTAAATAGAAAATCGGTGTAACGTTTTTTAAATAAATTTTTCTGAAGCGATTGCAACAAATCGAAGTATTTAAAGTTCTTGCTCTATTTCGTACTATATTCATTTTTGTGCTAAACGCACGCAATCCGCAATTTACTTGTAAAACCGCACTAAATCATTGCCAGGAGATACACACGATAAAACCATAAACTTCGTGTGAATAAACGCGCGCTAGCCAAACCGCGAGTTCATTGTCGTTTCCGCGGCAGAGCGTGTTCGAGCAATAAAGAGGAGGATTAATGAGGCGATCGAATAATCTGCATTATGCCAAATGTTATATGTATAACGGCTTGATTGGTTCTCGCGGTGGCGTGAAATATTAATATTACTGTAGGCGAAGATAAAGTTTGATTGGCGCGTCTCCACGTGCGTGCCGCTTCACACGCACAATGACACATGGCTCGAGTGGTGCGATATCGTGTTATCGCGGGTTATTCCTACAATGAACTGTTGCTGGATCCGACTATCGGCGAGCGAAGTGTGCGAGTATGATTGGTGCACGTGTCCGAGTAGATCGTCTGCATGGATCGGACACGCGAGCACGTGGACTCGCCGCGACGCGATGCGCCGAGTGCATGCACTTCGGGTATTGTCCGAGTCTCATAACTTGGTACAGTAAATTTTGGTACAGTGGTGCCAGATGGGAGCTAAACGGCGCCTAAATTCTCGGAAATACTCTCCTCCTTTTCCCCTTCCACTATCCTATTCCAGCACCATGCGCACACTCCAACAGAGTTGGGCAAACGCTAGTCACAATTATGATTATTGACTAATAACTTCATGAGCTCTACAAAAGCGACTAATAATTAATGACTAAGTAAATACTTGAGCGTGACTATGAGTAATGACTACATAAGTATTTGAACGTAATCACTAATCAATAATGACTAAATTTTTATCAAGGATGAATATTGACTACTGACTATAATGGCATAACTTATGACTAAATACGCAATCAGAATTTCACTCTGACTAATGACTAAAAATGGTTATAAGTTCAAATAAGACATAATAATAACAAAAAAATAGCCTATTAGTTTATAAACATATAAAATAAAATTTTCGATATAGTTTAAGTGTACATATTAACGTATGTTAATCGCACAATAGTGACTGATGACTAAACATTGATGACTGATCATTTAAACTAACTAATGATTAATCATAACTAATAAGCAATAACTAACGATTACTTAGAGTTGTGACTAACTAGTGCCATGTAGTTATGACTAACTAGTCAACAAGTTTTAACTGACTTTTTTTAAGTTTTGACTAACAATCAATCAGACTATTAGTTATTTTTAAATATTAGTTGATGTTTGCCCAACTTTGCACTCCAACGTCCCCTACTAATTGTAAGACCGTAGACCACGGTGCCAGTGCCGTAGACTGGTCTGGTTATCAGAGAGGGAGTACATCATCTCACCGTGATTCCCCTCATCTGTTAGCACTGCTCGGGGGTATTTCTTCGCATCAATCGCATTTGGTACTACTCTTTGAGCTTCGAAGGCCGAGCCGAACGTAGAGAATGACAGTGTCTCTTTCTTTCCGATGTGCTGTCCTTCCTTGCGTTCGAAACTCTCATCATCGATTAAACCACTAAATACAGTTGAAATTATGTGTATCGTGTTTGGTATCATTTTGCATTAGAAAAATGCCAGGAATATTGGTGTGTTCGGATATCTCGGAAACTATGCGTCCTAGCGATGAGACCATTCTATACAAAATTAAAGCTGACAAAATGTGCAAAAAGATTGATTCTATTCAGTTTTTCGCTATCTCCCATAGGTTTCCGAGATATCCGCGCTCAAAGTTCACTAAATGTGCTGAAGAGTTCTTTTTCACAATTGGTGAACTTGAGCGCGGATGTCTCGGAAACTATACGAGATAGCGAAAAACTGAATAGAATCAATCTTGTGGCACATTTTGTCAGCTTTAAGTTTGTATACAATGGTCTTACCGCTAGGACGCATAGTTTCCGAGATATAAGCGGAAAACCGGAAAGGGGGACCTCCTAGGAGTGGGGACTTTTAATATGTTTACCTTGTAACTAGTCCAAAGAAAGACCTAAAATTAAAAATTGTGTTCCTTGCATTTCCCTCTACAACTTTTCGTTGACTGGACTATAAAGTATAAACTCGAACAGAAAACAACTTTTGTACTTCATACATATCTTTGTAACATTATTGTGTTTTGTACGTATGTGTAACTGGAATGTGAATGAAAAACAAATCTATTTCTTCTCTTCCGAGTCTTTTTTTACTACTATTAGTGATAAACGAGTTTGATAAGCCTGGAATAGCCGCAGACGATTGAGTCACGTGCATTCTTCCGCTGAGAAGCTTTACCACTAGTATTTCAGGTGTGTCTACCTACTTCCCTATGCAGTTCCGAGTACCGCTATGAATAGCGAACACAGTGCGCATTCCAACTGCACTCGATAAGTAATCGAGCGACGCTTATGAGACGTACACGTCGCGCGAGATGATGCAATGGAAAATTTCATTGCCGGCTTGTGTGATCGCGATTCAACCAATTGACGTGGCCTTTGTCTATCGCGCGACCGCACGCGACTCGATCACAAAAAATTTCGTGTCAGCTGATCAGTGAACCGTTCGAAACAGTTCTTTCAACAATAAAGCTTTGTCACGGATGCACGATTACGTTCCCGCATGATCGAATCGCGTATTTCGTTAATCATCCCTACTGATTCATTCGCAAGTACCTTGTTCATTATGAATAGACAGCGGGTTGAATGCATTTGTGACTAGACTGCGTATCTGCATGCAAAATGAAAATGTTCTCCGTTGATTGTGGGTGGAAAAGCAGCAGCTCAATAAAAATTAATTTCATTTGACAACAATATAACAGTGTTTTCAGATTTTCTTATATGTGACCCTGTTAATTTCTTCAGAAATGCATGAAAATCCGCATAATCAACATATTGAAGAAAGAAAATAAATTTCTATTTCAATCCAGTTTGTTGCAATTCACTTCTATTTTGCATAATTTTCAGCTTGATAAATAGAATGCGGATCTTTATGCAAAATAAAAATATTCTCCATCGATTGCGGGAAGCAGTAGTTAAATAAAAATTAATTTCATCCCTTAACAGCGTTTTCACATTTTTTAAAGGACCAGGACATACGACTCAGATTTTTTCTAGAATTTAGAACAATTAGTTTACTGCATGACGCGAACAAATTACTTTTTGAAAGTGTAATGACAAAATGTAGGAGCAGCACGAAACTATCCTGATTTCTTCAAAAATAAATTGTGGCATGATCAAACTATGGACCGTTGGGTTTTTAATTAAATTTTTCATGTAACAACATTTCTACAAAGTAATTTAAAAGGTTGGTGAAAATCTAAGATCAAAGTAACTGACCACACATAAATTCTTTCATAACAATGCAAAATTGCTTATTGAAACGTAACATGCAAACTGACAGAAAGGAACGCGCTTTTTGTGAATGAAATGGGGATGCATTTCAACGAGGAAGGTAGCTTAATGGTACACGTAACATACGTTTACGTGCCGTAACAATCGCGTTACGTAAATAATATGGTTCATAAGCGAGCGACTCTTTTACGGGTAAAAGACACGCGTAGAAATGCGAAGAGATTGTGGCGCCTATCGCTCATTCATTGCAAATTATGCGTAAAACATGCAAACGGAATGCGCAGTTCCGCGTCACAATTAGTCATCAGTATTACTCAGCAAATTACAAAAACAATGATGTATTTGTAGCGTAATCTCAATTGTCTTGTGAATGCGTTAACAAGAAATTAAGTTTAATCTGTTTACATCTTCGGCGGCGGACTACAATTCTCCCTTTTGCTATAATAAGAAACACGATTCGAGAGTTTAAATTGCAATTTAAAAATAATATAATAATAATAATCCATGAAAATTCAACTTTACATAGGCTCTAGTGTAACAAACATCTCTTCGAATATTTTGAACATATGCACTTATTATAATTGATCCCCAGAGTGAATTGCTGGCCCAATCTCTTTGACAAAGGTTAAGTGTAGTTTTAGTGATTAAGTAGCATTCCCTTTACGAAATCATTACCTCGTAGATGTACAATTTGTCACCAAAATAGCAGCCGCGGAAGCAAATTGTGTAAATTTCCGTACGAAATACTCTGTGGGCATCTTTCGCACAAGTTCGCGCTGTTAAACGTTCGAGAATCTCTCGATGAATATTCAATGCGAACTCTTACATAATTTCAGCAAGATTGTGTCACTGCCTTGTGTCTTTAATATGCCGTGTACTGTATTGTTGACAGAAAACACTTTGTTTACGTTTGTAACCTTGAAATTAACATAAAGACATGTTATTCGAGGACGGTTAGACTATTCTTTATAACTTTCAACAAAAAATTCGATGAGAGACGCGTGGAAAATCACTAATGAAGTGACGAGAAAAAATGTTTACAGCAATGTCGTAGCAATTTGTTTGTTTGAGTGTAAATTTTACGCTTTACACTGCTCGGCGACCGAGGCAGCTCGAACTTTGATATTCGTTTTTCGTGGATCTTATTGTTAGATTCCTTTTCCGAGATCCAGGCTTTACTGTATCTTAAATACGTAGCTCCTTTATCGTGCTGTGTAAAAATGTCCACGGGAATCAATTGAAAACGTTCAAGCTCATATTCCCTAAATTATTATCCTAAAAGTTTCTTTCGGAATATGTTCCTTTAATATCGTTAAATAAATATCAGGTTTTCGATTCATGCAGATAATGGAAATTCATGTTAGGATGTACTGAAACATTAACATAAAGATTATCGCATTGTTTGTGTTTATTTAGGGACACATTCCGAAAGAAACTTTTGGGACAACCTAATCAAATAAATTCCCAAGAATTGAAATCATGATTTCCTAGTTACGTCAATGTCGCGGAGAAAGATCGATCAACAAGTGGTTCCACAGGGACCGTTGAAAACTTGCGGTTGGATCGGTCGAGGTTCCGAGTGCGCAAGCTTATGCACGCGACCGTGTCACGTGCGCGGTCGCCGCGAGTGCATCGAGTGCATGCAGCAAGCTGCTGCGAGAATCGCGAGTTTCCTCGGCTACAGCTTCCTCGTCCGTGTGTTACGTGAACCAGCGGCTCTCAGCCGACCGGACGTTAATTTGGAAAGTGAAAACCGGCGTTACGTCACCGGTGGATTACGTGTATTGTATGGAAACGCTTCCCCGGGAATCGATCGATACCGCGGTATACAGGGTGTACCGGAGAGAGAGAGAGAGAGAGAGAGAGAGAGAGAGAGAGATCCTGGTAAAACCGGCCGGTTGCTGATTCTACGTCGAAGCAAAACGTCAGAGTCCGGTTTCTTTTTAATCACACCTCGTATAAAAAGTTTTCTTTCAACCGTCCAGCTATCTCAAAGTAACAGCAGCAATACTATTCTCATTTATATTAGAACCAAAGAAACCCATACGAGAAAAAAAAATCAATGTAAATAAATTAACATTTTCAAATTTTCACAATTCGGGTTGCTGATAGCATCGCAAAATGTTTTGGAGTGTGGAGGGTTAAAGAATAAAATGATCTCTTCACAACCGTAACCTTTATATGTAACCGACTTGGGTAATTGTGCACAAAAGGTCGCACACCTCACCGATTTTGATAAAATTTAAATATGTTGTCAAACTCATCATTCTGAACAACTTTTTCCTATACATGTCAGGGCCGCTCGATTTTAGTTTTAGAGATATTTGCGAAAAACTATCGCCAATAATCTATTGAATTTTCTGTATTCCTGCACGCTCTACGGCAACGTAAGCCTGTCACGGCCCACCATTTGTTTACATTTTGCTTGTAATACGTGTTTTAATCAAGAAGTTCGCTCGAAATTTTCTGAAATAACCTTTTTATAAGTTCCGTAATTGTGAAATGAAAATTTAGAAAATTTATGAAGCAACCTTTTCATCATTTCAGTAATTGCGAAATGAAAAATTGGGAATCATTTCGATTAATTAAATATCAAGTCCAGTCGGTAAAAAGGTAAGCAAATGACACTCGCGTGCAACAGAGTCGATGTGAATGCCGATTCCTCGGACAGTCAGCAAAGGACGCGCGTTGGCGTTTTGTTTACTTACGCTGACTCATCTCGTTGGATCGCGAATGTGTAGTGTTAATTCCGAATAAGCAAAAGAGTCAAAAACTGTGCGACACATACATCGTCAAAATGTGTCTATAAAAATGGGCCTGATCCTGACAGTTCCATGGCTGCTGCGATAATCAGACTTTTTATTTTATTATGATTAGACAGCGGATCTTTATGCATTTATAGCAAAATTGAGTAGATGTAATTCAAAATTGTTGAAAAATTTTACAAATTGAAGATGTTAATGTATGATTTCTCCTCTATTCAAATTATTAAGGGAAGAAATAACATTCAATCTAGTTTCTATTTCTTGCAATCGATGCAAATAATTTTTATTTTGCATAAAGATTCGCTGTCTAATTATGATATTTGATGCATCATAGACGACACAAATAATTTCGTCATCTTTACGAGACATCAAGTATCACTCACTCTTAGCGCTCGCTAAGTATAATGTAATGTAAACTAAAGAATTTATCTCTGAAGCTACTTCTTCACCAGCTTGTACGTCCCATTAAAAAAACTCTATTTATTCAAACACGTCACAACACTAATGCTCAACCCTCTGGTGCACAGGTGAATCGAATTCCTCACAATGTACAGGTAAAAAATCATTCACCTGCATTCTCATTAATAAACATTGTTCTTTCTGGATCTAACGCCAACTTCACGGCTCTGGCAGACCCAATTTCATAACCACAAAATGAAAGAAATCAAATAGAATGGAACTATTCTAGGCCGAAAGAAATGTTTAACTGCTCCGAGTGCTCAGGATTAAATTCTCAAAGAAGAAATCCGAAAGATTGCATTAGAAACGCGGCTTTGAAGGTCCTCTCGGTGCCCGTTCGAACTGGTACCATCTAGTTCGTCAAAGCGGCGAGTGTCATCGCTTAATGGAAACTGGTAATCGAGGATGGCGAACAACACGGGAAAACCGTGGCCCCTTGTCGCGCACAAATTACGCACGATAATCTCACCTTGATGAACCCGCTCGCGGTGACATACACACACGCGCCGTGCACCGTGGTCACCATCTGTGACGCGCGCGCAACAAAATCTCGATCTGAATGCAAAAGTTGTCTATGCAAGGCGCAAGAGCGCAACTCGCGTCAGCATGAATCGGCGTTTTGTTGAACTTTGAAATCATTCCAGCCCCCTGATGAGACCACCATCGAGCTGATCAATGACACGGTGCAAATTCGGAATAAATTAACCAGCTGTAAATGGGAATATTGTACCCGCCGGACATTCGTGACAGAATCCTCGTAAATCACGCGTGATTGATCAGTAGACTGCGGATTTTTACGCAATTGCTTGGGCGAAATATAAAACAGTAAAAGATTCGAAAAATCTAAGAGCATTGTTATGATGTTCTCAATGTACGAAATCTATTAAGGGATGGAGTTAACTTGTATCCAACTCCCGCTGCCCACAATCGTTGGGAAATATTTTTATTTTGATTAAGACTTGTCTCCCACTCTATCCTTCCTTCTCCACGCTTCCGCAACTGCCCAATCACGTGACTAACCCGATAGTGGCAGAGAGAGGGTCACCGTATTCCCCTCGATCCCAGTCAATTCCCCTGCGCGTTGTGCGTGTATTTTATTCACCGTTTTCATGTATTTTATTAATTATTCGCGCGGAATAGGAACTGATCGACAGGTCGATGCGATCAACGTTGATCACGTACTCGATCATTTCGATTTCCGCTGTAATATGTAAACGAACAGATTAATTTAATCAGCAGCTTGTGACAGACGTACGTTGACCGTATCAACGATTAAACTGGTTTTACTAAGATAAAATTATATTGTTACGGTACATGGTTTTTATCACAATGTATACACGTTGTCGTGCGTTCATTTATCTGTTAATTTATTCGCAGCTCGAACGGGTATTCCGACTATCTCGCACATAGATGAACGTTGATCGTTCCTCGGAATGTATTTAAGCCTTATCTTTTTGGCATGTGTACATTGACATTTCCTTCGGAGCGAAGCGCGCGCGGTCAAGCTTTATTTATTTATTTATTTATTATTGCTATAATCCGATATTTAATGTAATATAATGATATTTCTAAATTGTATATAAAATTTCTATAAATAATATTATTCCCTCAAATAATATTAGATACATAAATTTTCATATGAATTTAATAATATTTCTAAATTTTGCATGTAGCTTACATTACATAGGTGTTACATTGTTTCTAAATTTTAGTATTATGATTCCAGCTTTTTATAGCCAAATTGTTTCTGTTTTAATCGATTCCACCAAGACTACGAAAGTTGTAGATTTTTTGTTTTTTTTTATTTTCGATTTTCTAGAAAGTACTGTGCGTGACTCGAGAGAAGTCCGGCGAGAGGACTGCGAAGCTGATTGGCCGGAGGGGTGCGGGCACGCGTGTCCTGCAGTACTGATATTCATTTTATTTACATATACTGATAAAAAAACTGGTAAATTTACCATTTCATGTTTTCATCATGTCTGCTAGCATGTCACGAAACACCTGATTGCCCTAAGAAAAATATACATACGATGTAACTGGAACTTGCTTGTTATTTTAATGTTATCTAAGAATCTTCTTGTGCAACATACTGAATTGTTTTGAAAGATCAGGTAATTGTATTAAATCAGAAGCAACACGTTTCAATAATTCGAATCAAATCTATACTAGGATTTTATCGCTCACTCGTGTTACGGTAATCGCACAATTTTATCGACGTTCTGCCAAAACCTTGCAAGACTATCGCAATTTGTAGCAATTCGGGGAGACCTTGTTGAACCATTTATACACCGATTCTATTCTATATAATCGCTCGTTTATAATGTATACTCAATCTACTTTCCTCTATTTATAGTCGTCGATAACCTCAGATGTTCAAGCGACACTAAACTCATGAATAAAAAAGACTACGACCTTATTTATTAATGTATGTTGAATACATAACAAATTTATTCAACCTCGAGATATCGGGTAGCGTCACCTACAGTTAATAAATTGAAAAATGTCTGAACAAAATGGTTCGCAGAGCTGTACAAATAATTTTTCAATATTTAAATTTCAATTCTTTATGCAACAACACAGTGTAACAAGTTACACGTACGATAGATAACCAAATTATTGTGAACAATGCATTGTTCAAATGAAATAATAAATAGTTTCGAGAAGAGGTTACTCGTGTAACTAAATTTATTATTCAATTTACATATGCTAATTCTGCAATCGTTCTCCAAATAAAATAAAAGAAATTCACGTAATGAACTACACATTTTGAAAAAATTATTCGGCTGTTCAAGTAAACTAGCGTATGATTATTTCAACGATAATATTTTTTCGAATAATTTATTTCTACGATGCCCAAGACTGGTGACACCGAGTTCGAACACAAAATTAATGCTAAATGCGAGGATACCGCGAGACGAGCCAAAGTTTTTCACAATTAAACGTGTCTCGTCCACACTGATGATACACAACGATCGGGTTGAGGCAGCCTCGCATAGCTTCATGGATCTTGGTGGAAAGAGGGGATAGCTGCGTAACTACGCGCCAGTCCGTGTCCTTAGCACCTGCGTTATGCGAGGGAGCACTGTAGTAGATGGGATTTCATGCGATGCGTATGTATAACGTTGAACCGACCGCGCAACATTATCGCCACGTGATCCCACCGTGACACACGCATCGGAATGGTACATCATAAAACCTAAGCCGGGACAAAGATTGATCCAATTTGGACATTTCCGTTATTGATACATCGATACGAAACAGTATAATCTATCGGCAATTATCAACCCGATAAAAGCCAATAAAACAAGCTTGCAGTTCTGCGTCATCAGAATAGATCACACGATTATAATCGATTCTTTTTCCTCGCGTGATTTATGTATACGTGCATTCATTAATAGACAGCGGGTTTTATTCATTTATGACAACAGGTGTAATTTAACACTAAACCTATCACGAGGGGTCAAAATGAGCCATTTTAGATTTTTTATTCGACAATTACTGAAATTGTAAAGGTATTTTCACGGAAATTTATTGAATGTATTCTTCGACTCTGATAAAAATCGCACAAAATATAAATAAACTTGATCTTGTATTTTTATAATACTGTACACATCATTTACTTTTGATTGTCTGGGTTTATTGTGAAAACAGCAAAAACATTCGAAGAATTTTCAAATACTTTTCAATTCGATGTGCACAATGTAAAAAAGATTACACAGGATAAAAATGATCTGGTTTGAAAGAAATGTCTAGATTTTGGAATTAAAATTGCTGCGAGTTCAAAGGGTTAAGCATATTAAGAAAATCAATTTTTATTTCACACGTGATTGTTGTAATTCAGATAGAAAACTTTCATTTTGCATAAATATCCATTCATTAATGAGGAAAAGTGAATCACAATGTTTTGGGAATATTCTGTTTTGTATGTCAACGCACTTATGACCTGGCAGCATAGTTACATAGTGACTTAATTACTCGATTGAAGGACGCGCGGATATAATTTATACACAGGGAATTTGTGCACTGTGAAAACGAAGTGACTTTTCCAGAAATTGGAGAAGCAAGCCGCGTTTTTCTCAAGAACTCCGGAGGGTTACGGAGAAAATAGTAAATTCGACAGGATTTTCCTCACCGAGGCTGCAGTGAAAATTGAAAAGGTTTTGTAATGGAAAGTGGATATCACTGCCACGAGTTAGAAATTGTTACAAATGGTTAAGAACGACGCGCGGTTCTCTGAAATATTTTTCCAATATTTGCAAAATGTATTTCTTCCATTTCCGTGTAAGGTGGAGACAAAAGAAGAAGCAATTGCAATTTAAATGTAAAAATGAGTAGGTGTAAGTTAAAGCAGTAAAAACGTTAGGAGAATCTAAAAAACTGTTCGAATATTTGCAACCTGTTAAACAATTTTCATATCACTCTAGAAAATTCTTATTTTGTATAACGATTCGCTGTCTATTAACGTAAATTGCAATTGGATGCAAAATTTATATGTAAATTAATTCTCCAACATCTCAACAAAAAAATTGATCGATCGTGTCGCGATCTAATGACCGCTTTTACGTGTAAGTACATTATTCCAATTATTCAGATTATAAAACTTCATTAATAATGAGATAAATTTCCTTGTTCAATCATTATATTTGAAGTTGGCGACCCTCTCAATAAATTTAGAGATGCTTTATATATTCCAGAGATACTTTGAATGCTTGTTAAGGTTTTAGCGTTGAAAAGAACGGTACCGTGTGGTCTTTTGTCGAAATGATTTCCAGTCGAACATTGTCCGATGTAGCCGGTACCTATCGTCGTTCAAGGCTAACACACGCGGGCGCAAATATTTGCCTGTTATCGCCACGGTGTTCAGGAAGCGCTCGTTAACCAGACAATTTGCAGTAACATGCTTCCCAGGCTAATTTGCTGAACGACTTTTGGAAAATCCGTTCTGTGTGACATCGGCAAACAGCGAGGTAAGGATTACGAAAAGAAAAAAGAAAGACGTCCTTGGGTAACACCCATTAGGCACAAATCACTGTTCGAAGCGATTTTGGCAATCGAGAAAGCGACTTGCCTATCTATCGTGCCGGTGGTGTGACATAATCGGGTCAACGTCGGAACTTAGAATTACACTTTCGCTTACAATAGATTTTCGGCGGGCACCGGAGGATTTCGAATCAGCTGCCTCGTTAAAAGATCTCCGTTTGACGAATTTTAAAGTAATGTAATAAATAGATTGCGGATCTTTTTATACAAAATAAAAAATGGCTCTTTTAATTATCTGATTAAGCTGAAGCCAATACGCCGATGTCCTTAAATCTTTTTAATATGTCCACTCATTTAAATTGTGCTCATCTATTTTTGTCATAAATGCATGAAATCCGTAGTCTAGTAATAAAGATTCTACAACTTTTTCGAAGTCTCAGTGGAATCGATTGAAACAGTAACAAGTTGGCTATAAAAACCCGGAATCAAACTAAAATTTAGAAACAATGTAATAATATTGTACTTGCTAAATAAACCACTCAGTTTAAAGCGATAATGAGTAAAATAAATAACAACGTATACAACAGAAAAATTACTGCTCAATTTTATGAGGACATACACCGTTAGGTTAGCATGTTTTGTTGCAGTAAATGCTGTGATAATTCAACGTGCGACTTACATACATGCAAGCTAAAAATATATCGAATCGCTTGTCCTCGACGAAATAATACATTTCTAACGACGCTATATCAATTTTCCATTTGTAATAACATAGTTATTTTTCTACAAACGATGCGCAGCGCGCTGCGGAACGGGATGGAACCGGTGCGAGTAATCGACCTTAATTGAATCGACATTTCCGGGAGCCGATTATACCCTCTCACATCAGACTATGGCATGACTTGAATATGACACCTCGTGGATGATCTACACGTCACGAAATGTCAACGGATCCTCGAAAAATGAAATGCGCCAGGTCGAGACGATCGATTTGCATCGCAATTGCGGTAAACACATTATTATGCTATTGTAACAGAAAGAATTAAAAAAATATATAAGGTGACACTGATCCTGACAATTGTAAATAGTCAGCTACCCGCAAAATTGATTGTTATTGTTTCTACCGACAATTTTGTAAATACTTATGCATAGATAAATTCGCTTAACACCAGCCAGCGGAGTTAGTAATTTCATTATTAAAACAAAAAGATGACAGCCTTCACTACCGTTTTGGAACGAACCTATTTGAATTTTTAAGGTTTTAAATGGTGATAAATGATTAGTCCTTTTAATTTAAAAAAAAGAAGAGATAACAGCCTTCACTACAGTTTAAACAAAGAGAAGTAAATCAGTTACATCGTTTTGGAACGAACCCATTTGAATTTTTAGGGTTTTGAATGGTGATAAATGATAATTAATTTTTTTTAAATATCACTCGCATTCTTTGGTTCGAAATACAACTGAAGTGAAATAAATCAAATTTTTTCATAATCACAAATTGTTCATTTGCGAATTCTATTGTATTATTGGAAAACCAATAATTAAATGACAATTTTGTTCATGACATTCGTTGACGATGATTCTATAAAGCAATAATATAAAGCGAGAATTATCGGTTTCAAATATTAATTTTGAAAAAATTGGATTCTGGTTACAAGAAATTGCTTCTCGATCACAACGTATCGAGACAAGTTGTAATTATTTCGAACGCCAGTCAAAGAGCAAGCGATTATATTTTTTTCCACGATAACAACAAACGGTCGTAGATTTGTATGCAAACAAACCAACGAGTATGGTACTGATAGGCTGCTCTACTTTTCCCGTAGTCTGTTGACTTGAATTATAATGTGCTTGGCTAACTGAAATTCATTATCCCGTACTTCAAATCCATGATTATTTCCATCCATTAGCTTATTGTTCAATATTTTTGCAAATTGTTTCATAATTCTCAATTCACGAAAAAAATATCAAACAATAGACTTTCTATAAAAAGAATTTTACCCACGTGTAACGGAATTAGTGTGTGTCAACTACAAAATTGTAACAAACATTCGCGATCTATTTTCCCACGAATGTGCCACAGATTTTCTTTCAAAACGAGCTTTTACCTTTGTTAATTAATGGCCCAGCGGATTTTATGCATTCATGACAAAAGTGAGCAGATGTAATTCAGAACAGTAAAAGCATTAGAAGAATTTAAAAATACTATTATGTATATTATTTTCTATCTGTTAGTAATGAGAAAGAAAATAAATTTCTGTTTCACTCCAGTTTGTTGCAATTCGGGTAAAAAATTAATATTTTGCATAAAGATCTATTACTTAAGGTCTATTAACGAAACAGCTACGTTTAAAGTAAAACCGAAAACTTTCCGAGACCCAAAATCTCACTTTCCAAATATTTACCTCCTCGTTCGCTCAGTTTAAATAAAATATTCTTTCCGAATAAATTAGAGAAAATTATGCTTTCAAAAATATTCCTAAAACATTATGCTAAACGGAATTTACCGACACGCATTCAAATTTCTTGCTTTGTATGTATTTGGAATAATCTTCTGCCAGGTTAGCAAACATCCTTGTGACCGTCTAGCGTCATTAATATTGTAATTTAAATTCATAATCCGTTATTCCCATTCACTCATTTCTCATCCTGACTGAAGTGACTGTGCACGAAAGTGGTCGCGGTGGAAAGTTGGTAAAGGATCCGCGACACGTAGGAGACAACCGGGCAGGATTTATGAACAAGATATGGAAAACTCGACTATTTTTGCTGGGCGTGAGCAAATTCGTTATCACCACGTAAATGAAGAGAGGCCAACGTGCGTACCAGCTAATCGAACACGTAACCGCTCGTTAGTATCGTGCACACGACGAATCACGTTTGCTGGCGGACGTTGGATCCTATTTACACGTTATACAGCCGATTCTATTTATTTACTAGCATAATGACCGTTGAAAAATCAACGGCTCGCTTATTTCTGGAGGTATGCCGCTATTTTAGACTACAAGCTACGTTTAATGACATATTTCACCCCTATGTAGCCAACCAAAATGGCTTATTATTTAAAACCTTTTGTATTCAACAAAGAATGGACATTTAGAAACATTTTGAACATTTTTAGAGGAACATTAAATAGTTGTTAAATGAAATGCAGTACATAAATAAATAGGTAGCCGGTTGGATACAGAAGGGTTAACTACAGTTTCCTCAGTTAATAATATAATAAAGCTGATTAATGTCGCGAATTCCCACACCACCTTCAGACAATACTGGTATATTAACAGAAAAATATTTTAATAGTATTCAGACACAGCAACATTTGCCAAAATAATAACTGCAAACTTAAAATTTTGAAACACCGTTCGCGCTTTTTCAATAATAAATTTTAGGAGAGCAGGGTCTAAGCATTCCTATATACATACACAATTAATTGTCAAGATAGATGATTGTTAGAAATTCAAAACAATATTCTGAATTAGACGTTACATCGTCGACCGTTAGAGAGGACAGAGGAATAACACTAATTTAATTTTAGCAATTAATTCTGAAGGATTTCTGGGATAGAAACATATTTGCGGTTATGTACCTGTGTACCAAATTTCAGTTATGTCTTCTGTGTTTGGAAATTTTTTTGACCGTTACAGAGGACAGAGGAATCGACTATGTACATATTATGTATCAGTAAACGTGCCGAGCTATAAAAGCAACAGACATACAATGTTGCTTCATAAAAATGACAAGATTTAATTGATTTATACTTTGCGCGGTTGTTAGTGTAATATGTGCTCTATTAAAGTTATTTATTAAATAATTTCTTATGAAAGCGTCTTTATAATTTGAATAATTGTAGAATAAAAAATCTAGAACCGGTTGTAGTATACAATAGGTTTACTGGTATACGTATATAAACATGACAAAAATGACGTGTAATTTAAAACAGTAAAACATTCGAAGAAATTAAAACTACTCTTACGTCATTTTCAGCCTAGTAGACTGCAGATCTTCATGCAAATTAAAAACATGATTGATTATTATGGAAAGCGGTAGTTACATAAAAATTCATTTCACCTTTTAATATTCCGTTTACGTTGAAAACAACACAACAATGTTCTCAGATATTTGATATTTTCTATTTTCTACTGTTTTATATTTCACCCAGTTAATTACCTCACAAATGCATGCAAAACCGTAGTCTACTAATAAACATATTAAGAAAGAAAGTAACAAAAAGAAAGAAAGAACACGTTCATTTTGCATAATGACCGCTGTCTCATTATATCATTTGAGGAACACGCGAGCAGCTCGCGGAACTGGCATTTCTTTCTCTCACTCTTTCGCACCTTTCCGACTTTCGTTTCTTCCTCGCTCTCGAACGGGATCAAAAAGGATCGCACGTGCGAACCGAATCGAGCCGCGAAGTTTATTATGCTAACGTTCGTATCCTCGAAAAAATTTCTCCTACGAATAATACATCTCGGAAGGAGGAGAGAAAAAAAAGCACAAACACAGACACACGCGATGCGAAGAGAGAAGTGAAATCTCCGTGTAACGAAACGAAACAGCGCCGGCGATTATCCGCACGTCTCCTTTCACGATTTTCACCGTATAACACGAACCAGTTGTAGATTATATGGAACACACCGTTACATCCTGGTCGCGAACCGCGCGAAGGTGTCGCTGAATGCGAGGAAAAAAAGAATGCTGCGAGAAAAAATATCGGCACGGCTAACCTATTCGCCGGAAATCGAGTAACGTGTTCTGGCGTGTTCGGCTTACGTTCGAGGAGATGCGTCTGGCCAATTAGAGTTTGTCACCTCTTCGTGTAACTTCTCGCGAACGGTTATGGTTTTGTAGATCAGGGTGGGAATGATGAAAATGCTCACCTGTTCTTTCTTCACCCTCGACGAACCCTCGCGTGTCTCCTTGTAGATGATAGCTAGGTTTTCTCCACCGATACGCTCCGCGCACAAATGCCACCAACCACCGGGCAATAAAACCGCGCGCAAATGGACCACGGGCAACACGAGTGTGTCGAGTTGTGGATATCGGCGTTAGTGTCCAGAGAAGTCACCTTCCGACGAGCGTGATCCGTGCTGTTCAGCGAGCTGACAGCGAATCTAGTGGAATCAAGACTGAGATACCGGCACCACGCGGCCAGAGCTAAATACGAGCGCTGAGTGCTGACAAACACGAGTCATCGCGACGGCGCGCTGCGGCGGCTGCCGGAATCAACGGTGGCGCCACGACGCGGAGCACCTATGGATCCGCGGAACGAGCAGGGGCCTACGTGATCTTCCGCGAGAGAAACACGTCCTCGTCGTGGCGCTACCAGCTGTTTTTCTTTTTTTCGGCGAAGCTTCTCGATCCAGTCGCGCCGAGAGGACAGTTTTTGTGAGAAATTGCGATCCCCAGACCCAGCGTTCTCGATAAACCGGATCCCGATTATAAACAAAAAATATGCGTTTAACCCTTCGAGGGTGGGGCTGGTGCACTGAGTGCGCCAACGATCGAATTTTAACGAGAAGACAATTATTTTCACTTTATTATCTCCGATTTATTTTGTGCTCATTTTCAATAAAATATCGTTCTTTTGATGTCTGAATTATATTTAGTAATGTACCTACATGGATTTATCTGAATACCTGATGATATAAAGTCAAAACTGAGTAAAACTGACCGAAAACAGCCTGGCGCACCGAGTGCACCGCCCCACCCGAAGAAGGACGCGAGATCACCCCACCCACGAAGGGTTAAATATGATTATATATTAGGTGAAGGATATAAAGTTTCAAAGATAAAAAAGTCGTGTGCGTGGAGTCCACGCGCGACAGAAGTGAAACTTCTTGCTTATTGGGTGTAGATAGAGATAAATTATATGCATATTATTAGTGTAACGGTTCTTTCGTCATGAATGCGAAATTGTCATAAATAAATCAATTATTATTAATATGCAACGGTTCTTTCGTGATGAATGTGAAATTGTCATTAAAAAATAATAGCTTTTTTATGCGTTAACTGATTTCCATGAAACTTTGTACACAATTTACTTAGGGTACATTTATAGTGGAGCTGCGAGCATCGATGATAGCGGTGCGATGAAAACAAACCAACATTTCGACACATACTATAATGAAAAAGTACATATGTATTTTCTTTGTTTTTCTTTTGTTTCACCGCACAGCTCACCTCGCTGCTCCACTATAAATCCATACTTAGATTTCCAAAAACCATGTTTTCAATTTTCACCACAGGCACAGACAAAAAATTTAGGAATCGTCGCCTTTAAAAAAATTATTTGCTTATTAATCTAATCCTTCTAACGTCTGAAAAAAACTCGTGTTGTTGCGTCCAATTTCGGAAAAGTTATTCGTGTTTAAAAGGTGTACGAATACTTTGTACATCCACTGTATATTTAAATGATTAACAACGAACAATTTGTATATACAATTTGTTGTGTTCAAGAATAATTGAAGAATATCTCGAAGACTTTCATCGTTTTATTAATGAAAAACGTGGTAAAATAGAGAGATGCACACTTCAATGCCATAAAATTTTCCGTACACATATTAGGTGAAGTGAATGAATTTTATGAAGTTTATGAATAAAGCGAACAACGCTCAGAACTTTTTACTTCACCTAATATTCATAATTAACTACCTGCTCGTGACCCCTCCGGGCGAGTTGTGCTCGGCCACTGGCGGTATATCTGAAAAGGTTATCATAGCGGACAAAAAACGCGCATGGATCAACTCTGAAGCGGCCGATTATTTACAACCACCACGCTCCAACAACAGATCGATGAGATTATATCACACCCCGCAAGGAAAGTGACAACTCAAAATGACATAACCTCAAAATTGCCATCTTTTGACTTGTGTCACCTTTTTTGCGGTGTGCGATATACACACACATACTTTTCTATTTTATATACATATATATTGTAGATAGATTGTAGCGTATCTGGTATAGGAGTTGCAAATGATTTTTATAAATGTTTTTCTTTCTCCTCGACCATGAAATAGTTTTTTGCCGCGCACATCACCATTCGTGTATAATGAGTGACGAAAACCTCCGTACGTTTCGTAGTAATAACGCATAGATCGCATGCTAAACGTTATCTTAACGTTGTAAAATATTCTTTTGTACAATTTATAGAAGTTGAAATATTTTGTATGATTTCGGTATTCCCTGGCATTTTGCGAAATGTGTTATCTTCAGTCGGCCATGCAGGTGCTGAACCACACCTGGCATTAATCGATTGTTTGAGGAAGTACGTCAAAAATTGGGCATTTTCGAAAAGGCGTGGCAAGATAATGTAATTTACAGTCAGGTTACATCATTCAGAAAATACATTCGCAGAAATGATTTGTCTGACTGTTACTGGTTAAACAAATTGTTCTCTCTCTCATGTGGTCTACGCAATAATTCTTCGAAAATAAATGCACCTTTGTCGCAGTTCTTAATCACGTTAGATAAGTAAGTCCATAAAATCAGCATCACATGATCTGCAAAACTGTAAACAAGAATCTCATTTTGGTTTTTATAGCTTCATTAATTATGTCATCTTTTGCGTGCCACTTTAAACGAATTCTATAGTAGATATCTTTATGTTAATGATTATTTTTCGTTGTATATTACGCGACATTTCATTTTATCGTCTCAAAGTTAATCTGAACGACAAAGTCCGATTTTGTTCCGTATTACGGTGCCAATTAGGTGAAGTACATGATAATCGTGATGTAATAAAACTGAACAGTTGTCTGAAGCTTTAACCCCTGGTCGTATTTTAACGAGCCAGAGTCGTCATGAGGATCTCCACAAAGTGTAACAAATATGAATGTAATGTGTTTCTTTTGTCGATGAAATAAAATCAATGTTTCAATAAATGTTTCAAATTTGCAAACAATGTGTCAAAATTACAGATCAATGTTTGTAATCGATATTTAAGGATTCAAATAAATGCAACCATACAAAAAATTCTACGATATTCTTGGTGAGAAAGACGTTTCAATCGCTGTAACTATAAAGAGAATGGGTTAACTTGAAAGTCCTATCACCCCTTAGCTACTTTCTCGAATGCATTGTATTTACGGAAATGCATGAGTTTAACACATGTGCACGTAACTGCATCCCGAAACACGAGCGCTAGGTGATAGGAATAAAAGATCTACCAACATGTGATAATAGTGCTAATCACCTTCAAGGTGAAATAAATAAATAAGTGACGAATAATTTAAACTCCACAGCAATTCATATGTTTTCTATTACCATAACGCAGGGGTGGCCAACATGTAGCGCATTGGATAACTGAATCCAATTTCATATTTTCAACACCTGAGTGCTTTCAGTTGAATGCATACAGACTTCGCACTCCAAATTCACTCTTTTGCAAATCAATTTCAACCTTCCACAAATAAAGTATACTTAAGTAAATTTTTGTGAAAAGAATCAAATCAAATGTAAATTAATCGTTAAGAAATTCAAAATTTTATTTAATGCAAAGATATTAGGTGAAGTAAAACGCTCAGAACTTTTTACTTCACCTAATATATACAGGTTGTTCGGTAACTGGTGGTACCAGCGGAAAGGGGGTGATTCTACATGAAAGAATAAGTCGAAAATATACAATAAAAATTTTCCATGCGAGGCTTTGTTTTCAAGAAAATCGACCTCGAATTTGCAGCGGGTACTGGGTACGCGTGCACTTGATCATGTCTCGTTATAGATAAAATAAACATTTCCTTGACAGTGGAAGTGTTTATCAACATACGCTTCAATTGGGACAATGATCTACAGTGAGATCCATTATAACGAGGCATGATCAAGTGCACGCATACCCGGCGAAAATTCAAAGTCTATTCCTGTTTTAAAACGGCTTAAAAAGGTACATAAACAGGCCTGTATTGATTACGCACAGGCACAAAACACAGTGACGTTTTAGAAATTTCGGTGAGAGTGTATGCATATATATACATATATATACATATATAATTTAAATATTGCGTGCAGCTTGGAAGATGGTGGGGGCGCAGTGAGCCTATCATCTCTCACTCCACTATCCACTCCCCACTTTCTTAAACCAATTAGGGCGAAGATGCGCAGTGGCAAACAAAAACTGGTCTTCACGCGGTATTGTTCTATCGTTGGATAGAGTATAAACCGTTGGCCACCCCCGTTAGAATGGAATTAAATAAGCATGTTACAAACGTAATTTATTATCACTATTTTTTCTATTTTTTTTCAATGCAATCCTCCTTTGTTCCACGTATATTCCACGTTTCCCGGCTTGTGCTGTATATGTATGACAGTGAATATATGAAATTTAAAACGTTGAATCGTTCGTCAATGTAAAATAAGTTCTTAAACAAAAGCACGATTTATTTAAAAAAAGAGAGAAACGAAATACTGTTCCCGTGCGTAGTCGTGAACGAATTGTGAATTTCTTGCGAGAAGTTTATGTAACTCGTAAATAAATGTTTATGGTAAGCTTCTTTGAAAATTGTTGGTATTAATCATTTCGCATAGGATGAGAAAGAATTCTTAAGAATTAAAAAACTGTAAGAACCAGTTTTAAAATGTATGATCGTCGAGACCTTTCTCATGGGCGGTCAATGGGTCAAAGGCTATTTTCATTGTTTTCCGCAGGAATCTGACAGCGCATTCAATATGCTTAAGAAAACGTTTGAATGTGTAATGAGTGACGAGAGAATAATTCCCTCGTTATTGGGTATATGAATGGGCGTTAATAACTTTACATTCACGAAAGCCAAACGGACAGTTGCCGTACTTTTTCCTTCCGATGCTATTCTTGTCAAAACGATTTAATTACTGCAAAAAAAAAAACAGTAACTTTTCACAGAACATCGCATATCGCGGGAGGTAAAACCGATGATGTGTATTTACAGAATTCAATGCATATTTCATCATTCGTGAAGTTTTGATACAACGAGCGCATAAAAGCGCGAGTATTTTACGCATTCAGACTGTAGTGTTGCATCCACAATGTGAGAATCATCGTGCACACGGAGAAAAACCACTGCAAACATCATTGTATAGTACTCATCGCGAAATACAAAGGTCTTGGAACTATTTTGTTCCATATATCTACAAGGTGTCCCAAGGTGGTATAAATATGGGGGGGGGGGGTGATTCTACAATGAGAAAGTAAGTCGTAAATTTTTTCATTTAATGCCTTGTCTTCGAGAAATCAGAGTTTTAATAAATTAAATGATAACGTCTGACGTTTTTGTTCATAATCTACCAGGTTTACTTCTTACTGACGCTAGGCACGAAAACTTGATGGACGTTCAAAGTTCAAAGTCGATTTTCTCGAAAACGAGGCGTCGTATGAAACAAAATTTATTTCCGACTTATTTTCTCGTGTAGAATCATCCCCTCAACGCTTATTCCATTCTGAAACACCCTGTAGACGTACGGAATAAAATATTTTACGAAATTTTAAAGTCATTTCTTAAGAAAATGGTCGAGACTCATTGTCTTGAGACTCTTATTCCTCGTGATGAGTACTGTACAATATGCAATAAAAGTACAGTGGCCGAAATTTCTATAAAGTCATCTTCTTTTTAATACATAGATGTTTTAAAAAAATATCACCATTTTTGTTGATTTATCGTATCTAGTCTTGTGCCTTGCAGACACTCGGATAGAGGGACTGCGTACTCTAGACCGCTATGTTTACTATTTACGTTTGTTTTGATTTTTTTCTGTGTGGTGCAAAACACAAGTGCCAAGTTTCTATAAAGTCACTTAGTGTTTCTGTCTGCATTATCAAATAGAATTTGCCGAAAATAAAGGGGCTATTACATTTTAATAAATAAAATGCATTGTCTGTTCATAATTCCAAACTAATAAAATCTCGACATCAGTTCTGTAGAAACCAAGAGCGCATCATTTATAAATAACGTCGATTCTATTGGTATCGATTACATCAATTCTATTGATTTTCTGTCATTGCCGAGCAAACAGTATTATCGACACATCATTGTCCTCATTAGCAGGTTTTCTGTGTAAACGTCAATACAATCGATGCGTCGATTTTTCTAGACACGTGTCCCATTCTATAAACACTGCACTTTTTCATCGTTTCCTATGAAATGAAACGATAGTCAGTTTCAAAGTTACAGACAACAATCAGTCGGTGAAACTATCATGTCGCACCGACGACGATGAGTTGAACTCCGTCGTTGAACGCAGAGTCTCTTAAGGGAAAGTGGTCGATTATTATCCAGCCCTGACATATATCGCTGTCGTAATTAAGTCACTCGGGCGAATGGAAAAGAAAAAAGAATTTTTCCACGATCCCTACGGTCATTTTAGTCGCATGCGTTCAAGCGAGAATGAATCGGAAACACCCTACGAGATGGTCCTCAGTCCATATTCGATCGTTGTCTGAGGTGTTTCGTGCAAGCGTTAGTGAGGAAACAAGACGGATTAACTGTTGACCGAAACTCGGCAAGTTCTATCAAAGTTTTACAAAAATTCAATCAAGTATTCATCAAGTTCTCGCGCATTGTTTTCGGTGATTTTTCGAATATTTTCCTTCAGTCTTCGATCAGGGTTGAAGTCAAGTGAATATAAATATAATATATAGAATACACAAATTCGTATTAATTAAACGAATTATTAAATTTGATTTCAAGTGAAGCTTATTCATATATTGAAGGATATTCATGAAATAGAGTTTTACCCGTAGCTCCTGAACCACCCTCGCATTTCGGAGGGATATTTTTCGTCCTTTTGTCGACAGAAAAATGAGAGTAGGATTCTTTATGATGACAACATTCTGTATGGCGACGAGCACTTGTGTCTTACCGTCTCCGTTAACGTTGCAACTGATACTGGAATTCGCGAAATGGAGATTATGGGATCAGATAGTACTGTTCGACAATTTGAGTTCCTTAGGTGAGAACATTAAATTTCATGTTTGTAAATGTGTACAACTATCATAATGATCAAAATGAATTGATGTAAGAAAAGTGCCGCGAAATTAATAACAATCACAAACAAAGATTGATAACAATCTTTTTTTATTGCATCGTATTTTTTCTAATCAGCGCAAGGATAAAAAATGCAGATGGAACTCAAAATTCAATCGTTCTCGCAAAGTTTGTTTTGTCATATCGAACTGATTTTATTCATACTATATTCACTCTTTAGAGGAATGAAGTTCATACTGAAAACAGTCAGGGACCTTTTGATAATTGCAAAAGTTCGTGCCAGATTTCAGAATAAAATACAATACAAATTTTGTTAATCGAATGTATACTCGATACTATGTTCTACAATTGTCTTCCAACGTTCTGCAATCTGATCGTTGCATTTTTCATAAACATGGCGTGGTTTCTCGTCAAAGAAGGTCTTGAGGTCTCTACGTATAGTGCATATATTTTTGTAATCCTCTAATACGTTATTCATCTATTTATCATTATTTATCATTACGAGACACTACGTCAAGGGAAATCAGAATGACAGTGTAGTCGACTCATTGTCTTTAATATTAATTAGTTCAAATTGATTCATGCAAAATGATGGTAACAAATGTAGAACTGCAGTCTACAATTATTAAGATACTGTGGCGCCGCACAGTGGGGAAAAGTGACTTACCTCGCTTCAAAAAGGAATAACTTTCGATAGAAATGAGGTAGAGCGATGAATTTTTTTTATATTAAAGCTGAAACTTTGTAGAATACGGGGAAAATAGGGAGATTACGGTACGAACGGTTTTTAACCTTGAGAAAATTCGTTAAACTTTCACAATTTCCAGAAAATGTGGTTTCTGCATTACCACGGGCAGAAAAAAATTTTTGTAATTTTTGCTATATATCATTTCCGGTAGATTTTTTCACGCTGATTTCAAATCTGGTCTCAAAATTTGTCTACGACCTCTGGTTTTTTCAAGAAACCGATTCATTATGAACAGAATGTAATCATTTTTCGTTGAAATGATTTGATAACCCACTAGTTTGAAGGTATATATTGTATTCTCAAATATAAAACACAATAAAATTAAACGTAATGAAGTACTTGAACGTTTATTTGACGTATGTCACTTGACGCGCGCGCGTGAACGATCTGTACGATCTGTAACGTGCACTCCTTGTAGGCTACGTGTGACTGTAATGTAATTTAAATTAGATATCTATTTTCCATGATTATATTTTCATTTACACAGTAAGTAAGGTAAGTATTTAATCTTTTTAACTTACTTCTCATCAACAAATTCTTTAACTTGTGGTGATAAAAATAAGAATAAGGTACCACCCCGCTGCTGTGACCTTTCCTTAGTCGAAAGCGTGACACTCTGAGAACATTTTTTAAAAAACTGTATCAATTTGAATGTTGTGTCCATAGATTGTGTATTTGCCTACGCAAGACCATTGTTTGCCTGTCTCGCTGAGAAAGGAATCAGCGTATCAATTCAGTCAGCCATCAATCCGAACATACCCGAAGCCCTTATTATCCGGAAACACCGAATCGGATCGATCGTGCTGTTGGATGGACTGAATCTGACGTCCTCCGAGAATGTTCTTCACGTGGTAAGAAGCACGTATACAAACAAAAGCATAATTATTAGTATTGTTCCGTTCAAACGAACGTACACTTTAATTGATCATTTATTCATATCGATACATCACGAGTGTTTACAAGTGTCGTAAAATTCCGACACTTCTTGGATCTCGGAATATTTTTAATTTTGCCAATGATCGATGCCGATTTATGGTTCCTGATATGGTACCACATTCGATTATGACCGAACGACATATGCGCCGGTAATTGTGGGAATGCGGTCTGACAATGAGTCACACAATTCTCGAAAAATGATTGAAATTTTCTATTGTTCTGTATTACATCCGATCGATCTTACCATACATATTCAAACGTATTCGAGAAATGTATTCAAACGTTCGAATCTTTGCATCTACGCAATTTTATTGTATACGCTATACGGCGCACGGTATCACGTGTTTCAAGTATGACACTTGTATATTGCAGATACGCGATTAATCAATTTTGTTGTGACGCGATGCAGATGCTTGTGTCCGAAACAATCGATGATCAAATTCGTTGATTAATTGAGTATTAAATTACATAATGAATATATTAATGTTGATTCATATCATGGGAAGTTCACGAAGTTATCAGTGTTATTTCTTATAATAGTAAAGACACTAATAAATCACAATGTAGTTTGCTAAATTTATTCGTTTGATTATCATTTATGTCAAAAAAGATAGGTGGTAACGTCACACTTCGTGGAATAAATAGTGACGATCCTTTGAATACTGATTGTTGCCCGAGGCATAGTTTGCCACACGGTTCACCGAAGGACATTAATTCGTTAACTCTTGTTATCTTAGACATTGTACTGTCAACTTATGATATAAGTTCTGCACTCCAAATTCACACTTTTGCAAATCAATTTCATCCTTTTGCAAATCAATTTCACCCATTAAGAATATTTAAGAGTATTTTGTTATATTCATTATTTATAAAATACTTCTGACAGGCTTCTCAGAAGTTTCTTTTCAACTATTACATCTCCTGGCTGATGATCACAACTAGGAACACAGATACGACTATCGATACAGTGCTCCGGCATTTGAATATTGGTATCGACAGCGACGTGATCATCGCTACGTCTTCCTTGACGTATCCCGCGATTCAGAATTTATCAAGAACATTCTGGAAAAGGTGATTACGTTCAATTCAAATTAATCATGTACCAATTATTTATATTAATAGTATACGAATGAATCCTACTTACTCATGATCGGCAACTTAAACATTCCGAAGTAAGCTTGAACACAAGAGATAAAATCGCAATCTCTAGCCAGGTTTATACATACGCATATTTGTTCAAAATAGGTTGTTCAGCATTTGTTTACTTTTTTTAGTAGATTGCGGATATATGTGCGTTCATGGCAAAAATCGACGAACAAGACGAAACTATAAATATGTTCAATGAGTAATGTTACATTATTTTGAACTCATTAAATCATTCCAGGACATTCTCTTCTCGCGTTCGCATTTTGTATAAAACTCACGGTTTATTTACGAGCATTAATGCGACAGGACGATTTAAACCTGAGTTTGATGGATGGAAATTTGACTGAGAAATCCTATAATTATATTTTTAAGGTCGCATTGCTGTCTGAAACGTTATGACAGCCATTATATATATCGGGAGTCAGCCGTGATGACGCGTCCCGTTGAAAATGCGACGATGAATTTGAACTACGCCATTTTGGAGAACCGGACGGTGGTTTTTTACTTCGTCCATGTATACAAAATCCGTCATTCGGATAACACCAGTCTGGTGACGAATTTCCTCGGTTCTTGGGATCCGCATTCTTGGTCGTTGCAGAGTCCAGCCAGCGTGAAGCTCAGAAACGACTTTAAAGGGAAGCCGATCGTTTTCGGCGTGTTAAATGGAACCATCGATGGACAGATGGATGTTACCGATCAGTTAGAGGCGAACGATATCGTGCCACTTCTCGATTTTGCGAACTTCGTCACTGGCAGTGTTAATGCGAGGTTTGTATCATTCGGACGAGCACGATCAAGAGAATTTTAGCATTGTCCATCTTACATATTCGGAAATATTGTTTACTTTATACCGTCTCGATAATAAACATATTCAGTTACGAATTTTATCATGGAACTATATGGCTTCATGATTTTGCAGTATCGAATTAGTACACCACGAGAAGCTGGGCACTTTGAATAACAAAGTTTGGAGCGATCTTCTAGGTGATGTCGTTACTGGTGCGGTCGATATAGGCCTGGGATACATAACCGTCAACGAAGAACGCCAAACGGAAATGACGTTTAGCCATCCCCTTATTCGATACATGTGAGGAATTCTATTTTCCACTCTGAAGTTTCGACTGTTGCCACACGTTGTTCGAAATGAACGGCATTGCACACTTTTTTGTTCATACGTATCCATTTTGCCTTGCAATTGCGTATTTGTATATCTTTTTTAACATCTTGCAAACAAGATGTTTTCAACAGTTTGAATATGTGGGTGTGTTTGAGCAGGAGAAACATATATTATCATCCCTTGGAGAGCGGCACCATGAGAGACATATTTCGCCAGCCTTTCAACAACTATCTTTTAGGATGCGTGGCTTTCACTTACGTCGCCATTTTGTTTGTGATGGGCCTGATCATTTATACCGCGAAGACTGTTCTTCACTCTGAGGAGGAGAAGTGTGTTGGTATCGGAGATGCTGCCTTATGGTGCATTAGCATAATGTGCATGCAAGGTTCGCTAACTAAGTCAATTATTGACATTTGTTGCCCTTACAGAGAGTAGAAACTTGAAATGTAAATTAATTACATTATAGTGACTTGCAGTAATGTTTTGAAACTTTTAAAAAGATTGGATCATACGACTTGGACTTTTTTGAGCAGTTAGAATAAGTGGTTTACTGCACGGCGTGAATAAAATTTTGGGAACATTGCACTTTTCGTAGGACGAAGTAAACTGTTTCATGTAAAGTGTTCGAGTTAATATTGCAAAAACTTCTACAATGCAGGTTCTGCGTGGACACCTCGCAACCCGTCGGGGAAGTCCGTTTTATTATTTAGTCTGATGTTCGCTCTAGTAATGTACAACGCTTACGCTGGTTTCATTACCTCGATACTGTCGGTCCAAGCAAGTGGCATCAAGTCAATTTCCGATCTTCTGTCACACAACTTCAAGTTAGGATACAGCATAACCGATGACGAGTATATTCGGGTAAGATCGATAAACTGAGGATCTTTCGCGCATATGGCACATGCAATTGTTTAAACTACAGTACAGGACAAAAGTTTAAGACCGCTCTAAAGAAGACTATAACTTTGGAATCTTTGATACAACGAAAAACATACATTGCCGCTCAAAAGTATGTGGACAAGTCCTTAATTCTTATAACTACTTGAAAAAAGTAAATATCCACATACTTTTGAGCGGCAGTGTAGGTATTTCTCCTTTATTTCAGTTTTCATAGTACTTTATAATTTTCTAAAATATTCGAGAACAACTTGGATTTCGTACCTTACGTTTTCTATTGAATTTTAATGGTTTCCGGTTTTCTTAGAACGTGAACGACAGCAGCCTCCGCGAGCTATACATAAGAGCCTTCAACAACCGGGAGTCTCGATTAGATACCACTTCCGGTTTGACGAAAGCAGTACAGGGCCAATATGGTTTCTTCGTCAGTGCCACCCTCGCACGACGTGCACTCCGAACGACTTTAATACAAGAACGATGTACCTTGAAGGAATTGCCACTTCCTCAGACATTCACGATGGTTGCTCTACCGATGGCTCACTCGTGCCCCTACAAAAAGATCATTAATCTAAAGTAGGTAATTAACAGTTAATAATAAGTACACTGCGGATGTTTATGCAAAGTAAAAAGTTCATACATCAATTGCAAGACACAGGGGCGAAATATAAATTTATGTTCTTCATTAATAATGTGGTGAAAATAATATATTAATACTCTCAAAGTCTTTTAATACCTTCACTGTTTGAATTACACTTGCTCTTTTTTGTTATAAATGCATAAAATCCGGAGTCTAATAATAAATTTTTCGAACATTGTGTTAGAGAAAATTGCAGAATCAATACTGGAACAGTGAGAATTGAAACGTTCTTAATATCGAAAATGTACTATAATCAAAATCTATACAAATAACTTCAATCTTCTGACATTTATAAGTCGATATATGTGCCCATCCATAATTATGAAAGTGGTCTAATTGTAAGCCAAAATTAAAAAAAATAAGTTTATCAGTTATTTCACACATCACATTATTTTAAATTAGATTAATTCAATATAATTTTTACGATATTGTCAAAAGATGATGCCGATGATTGTCGATGATGCTTGTTAAGAGATTGAACTTATAGTATTCTGAGAATACGCGAGCGGGGTGTCCAGACCAGAATCACGGAACGGATGCTGCCGGAGATGCCGCAGTGCAAATCGTCGACAACTTTCCACAGCGCCAGGTTGGCCGACGTCTACTCTGCCTTCTTCATCCTAATCGCCGGTGGATTGACAGCGATTTCGATCTGGATCGCCGAGCGAATCTGGAACAAGCGGCGGCAAATGAAGGACGTTATTGTGCGAAGGATGCGTCAACGTCGTCTGATGTCGAACCTGTCTCACTTACCCCATCTGCCGCAGTTCCATCATTTGCATCTGCACCCCAATCGCAAAAGAGAGAACGAGCAACGAGCGAACGACAAGACGCGACACAACCTAAAGAAACCAAATGAAAATTTCGCCACAGACTCTCCTTCCGCTGCGCAAGATCTACCAACATTCGGCGGACTATTGTCCTCTAAGAGAAGCGACGAGTCTAATGTAAATCATCCGATAAATCGGCCCTCTTTCGAGTCACGATTCCAGAATCGCCGAACGCAGGCCAGTTGCAATAAATCAAAACTATCCGAATTGCTGCGGACGAAGTACAGACGCGATGAGAAGAGTAACAAGTCCGATGATAGTATGACAGTTTTTCCCTTTCACGAATGACGCAGATTTACGCATTGAATATGGATGTCGAGTGAAAAAGACTGCGTCGTGCATTTTAAAACGTATTTTGCTTCATTAAGCGCAGCGACGATCGTCTGAAAATACGTTATGATTTTTACAATAGTTCGAAAAACATCCGATGAGCCTGAAGTAAATGGACCGAAGTCCGTTTGAATGTGGTTTATTGAAACCGGTTCAAAGATGAAAACTGTAGGTAAATGAGTTAAATTATGCATACAGAACGTGAACATAATTTTTCTCTTATTGCATCAATGATTTTGAAAAAATGTAACAAATGAGTCACGGATTTGCTGTTTTCACTGGTAAATAAAGAGCCACGAATAAAGTAATTGTTAAAGTGATTGTCCGATTATTCAGAGGTGTCGTCGCTAGAGCCTGCCGTATTTCCCATATGTCGCGGTGATTTTCACTTTGGCGTTGTAGGTGTTGAAGGGAAATTCGTACGTCTCTGGAATGTTCATGTTTCTACAGTCTCGCAGCAAACCCATTTCACTTCTGCGGAACAATCAAATAAGAAACGGGTATATAGTAGTTTCACCGAATGATTTCTTTGTTATTACCGGCAAATGATGTCCGATATGTCGGCGGTGGTTTCCTCGTCGTTGCACCAGTGCTGCCATTGTTCGTATAATTGAACCTCGTTGATTTCATCCAGGTAATAATGGCACAGATCCGCCAGTCTGAAGAGAGGCAAAGAAATATTTCTCGTGTAATTTATTGAAAACATTTTGGTTCAAAGATGTTTTAACCCTTTCATTACATATTCTATTGTACGACGAGATTTTTCCTGTGGGTTCTATCTTTGTATATTAGATCTTCCACATCGATTACAAAAACGCTGATTGTGTAAAATATGGAGTATTTTATATTTATCATTTTTAAGCACCCCTTCTACCAAATTTTTACATTTGATTGATTTCGTATGACGAAATTATGATGACGAGACATCTCGTCCATTGTAGTGGAAGGGTTAGTGCATAAAATATACAAAAATTCACGAACAGAGATATATTTTTACATACTAACAAGAATAGGCATTACTGTAATTTGTTTATCGATGTGGTGGCTTGATACATACCAGATGTTCGATTTCGTAATGAACTGATCGATAACGATGAAAGCATGGGCAAAGTATACAAGACATTGTGCAAAAATCGAAATGCATCACATGTCATTTATAAAATGATAAAATAATTGTTAAGAAAGTGGATAAACACGGTCTGCATGATCCAATGCGTAATCGGAACCAAATAAAATGGTAATTTGTGGCGAGATGTGTAAGTAACTGTAAACATTAGATAACACTGAATTTCCATTGGTTAGATAATACTAAAGCTATACGTCTAGTCCACGTTTCTGCCCGATAAAAAAGTACGATTGTACGCTGGTTTGTAGCAGATATCGAAGAAGATTTATATCTAAAACATCGTGTAACGATTAGTCAATTTAGTAAAAGATTTTAAGGATTCAAGAATGTTGTAATTTTAATGTAATAAAGTCGTTAAGGAATGAAATCAATTTTTACGTTATTCCTATTTCCCACAATCAATGCAAAACATTTTTATTGTTGTTGTCTAGTGACAACGAATCAAATATGTTTCATCAAGAAATTCAAACATTTCGTATGCACAGATCTTATGATTTAATTATGAATTACTGACTTGCTTCCCCACAGTCCATCCGCCGAGGTAGACACCAAAGTGAAACCAGGTAAATTGTCGCAAATAAATTTTTGCCCGTCGCATTCCCTGAGAGCATAGCTGTACAAATAATTCATCGTTTCTCAAAGCAATGGTTACATTGTTTTCACGTTCAAACGGGAACGATTATCATCGAAATGGTTGTTATGTGAACGTACTATTGAAACGAGTTGTCGCAGATTGTTCTCAAAAGAAGCTCGACCTCGGTATTGTTTAAACATGCATTCGGTGACATCATCTCGTGAACGTCCAGCAAAGTTTGATTTATCTAAGCGGAAAAATACTTTGCAGAATACTTTGATTTAGAGGTCGCCGACGTGTTCGAAGAATACTTTTAAATTAGAACGCAGATTGTACAGGGTGTAAAGAAATGTTTGGTCTTGGCTGCCATAGGTGTATTCTTCATCTTCTGATCGATGAAGATGAGATAAAATTTTTTATTGCATGATATTCTAAGCACCATGCAATTAAAAAAAAAATTGCCAGTGAAATTCACGGTCAAGCACAATTTTGCAATTCCACCACCAAATTTTTTACTGCATCGTGCAATAAGAAAATTTAACCTTAAAATCTAAGGTGAAAGCCAACTTCCTTTTAAAATACGCCTATGGCAGCCAATAGCAAACGTTTCGTTACACCCTGTACATACTGCACTTTTAATTACGATAACCTAGCTATCGCAGGTCTGCCCTCGTATGTTACTCTCTTATATAATGATTCATTATTACAAAAATGTTGTTTCTTACGCAATCTACTCCCGATGTAATTTAGATCGTACTTTCCTCTTTTGTGAAGGATGCATTTCAGTTTTAGATGCTTTCGAAAACGCGAGATACAGTATGGAAAGTAAAAGAATGTTAGGTAAACCTTTTCAGCAATCGCGAGACACATCCCGCATCGAATGCAAGCCGACGAGAAATCAATTTGCAACGTGTCGCACCTTGGACCGGCACGAGAATATGGAATCTTCTGGACAATGCCAAATTTCCTTGGATCGCAGTCGTAATAATAATCTGATGCAATATTTTCATCTTCTTCGCAAGCGTCTGTTTTACTCCGAGTTTGTTCGTTACATTTGCAACAGCTCGAAATCCTTTTTCTATCAAAACTTGATCCATAGGTTATAAAAATGAACACTAACAAAAGTATAAAAAGCGTTCTCATCTTCGTTCTGTTTTCGTGAGAAAAATACACCTCCGTAATAAATATATCCTATAAGATCGTGAAAAGTTCGTTTACAAAATTCTTCATTGGTAGAGATCTAATAAAAATATAAATAAAATAAAAATATTATTTTTTTATAACAGGTTAACATAAAGATTAGTCATATTGTACGTAAGTGAAAACAGATGAAAAATTTGAAAACTGCCACAGATTGTAGCGACTTTATCCGAGTAGAAATTTACTTTATCCATTGAACAAAGTCTCAATATAATTACTTCTAAAATAATATATGTTACGATTGATCTCAGTTACTGCTGACATAACCTCCTTAATTGTAACGTGTAACGATTTATTTTCTCGTTTCTCTTCATTTAATTTGTATTCTTTACGATTCTCACTTAGAATAACATGCCACAGTATAATTATCATACATATTTACATACTTTCTCACATAGAACAGCGAGAAATTATAAAATTGTATTGAGCAGAACGATTATAAGTGATTAGAAAATTGGTAGAAAATGTATGTGGGAAATGAATAGTTAACAAAAGTATATATATATGGTAACGAATTCAATGCGAACAAATTCATAGTAAATAAACGTATGTTTATAGCATCATTCTCTCTCTTTCATTTCAATTCGATTCACTAATATTAAGTATTGTAATCAATTGTAATGTAATACAAGTCACGTCACAATTGGTACGCGCGGCAGAAATGTGCTCATTACAATAAACTAATCGGCTCACTATTTGGTTTTATTAGGTTAGTTAGAGGGAAAGTTCTGGTGTATGTAAAATAAGCAGGTACTTGTAAATGAATAACACATGTTGCTACAGTCAGTCATTGGGAAACAGGAAATGACAGGTTATTTGAAAGATGGCAACAAGTTGTTACAAATAATGGAGATTATATCATTGAATAATATTAAACATATATTGTTATAAATTCATTTAAATGTTTATTTAAAATACGACAGAACTTTCCCTCTAAGCTAATATAACACGTTCGAGTGTTTCTGGAGCCTCATTACTATCACAGACCATTAACTGTAAGCAGTGGTGAGATGCGAGATATTGTGCAAGATTTCTCGCGCATGCGCGTCCAAAATAATAACATATCTATACAATACATTATGATTGATTATGATGACGAGGTAGTGGAACCCTGAGGCAGTTATATGGACGGGAAAGTACCGATATTTCACGGGGTGTTCAAGGTACCCCATTTTATCGAGAATTTTACTTTACAACGGCTAAAATCGCCGCGCATGCACGAGAAATCTCTTGCACAATATCTCGCGATAATTTACTCTTGTACCGTGACAATCAATTGTATTTGAATTCGTGTCGTGCGATAGAAATCGAAGTTATTTAATTTTCATTAAAATTAGTTTTGATTTTATATTCAACTTGAATTATTTATTTATTATTAATTGTGATTCAATTCTGACTGTTTGCCTATTGAAAATAATGAATTTGTTATTTCTGTTACAGATTCCGCGGGAAAATTCCATCGACCGAAGGCCATATTCATAGCCAAGATCGATACTATTCGATGCTTTCGATAATCGAAAGCGTGACCTAGCGTCATGGCGTACTTTTTTCAAGCAGGAGAGGACACGAGCGTGAGTACACATTATATTTCCAATTATACTGTGTTATTGAACATCTTTTTTTATAACGTCGATAGAAAATTATTAAATATTCAATTCGAATTATTTATTTCCTATGAATTCGCCGATTTACTCTTGTGTCGCGATGATCAGTTGTATTACAATTCGTGTCGTGCGATGAAAATCGAGTTTATTTAATTTCCGTTAAAATTAATTTTGATTTTATATTCAACTTGAATTATTTATTTATTATTAATTGTGATTTAGTCTCTAACTGTTAGTGGATTGAAATTAATGAACTTTTTGTTTCTGTTACAGATTCGAAGAAAAAAGAATCCATGGATCGAAAGACCATAGTGACAGACCAGATCGATACTGCTGCGTGAGTACCAATTATCTTCCCAATTAAATTGTGTTATTGATAACATCTCTTTTCCGAACCATGAATGAACAATTAATAAATATTCAACTTTAATTATTCATTCCCTATTGAGATTAAATGAATTTATTTTTTCTGTTGCAGAGCCCCGAGAGTATAAAATATTTTGAGCTGCGCTTATCTGGACGCCTATATAATATGCTGCCTACCATGATGGACAAGGACGACATCGATAGCTGAGATCGAGGGCTGTCGTGCTTTCTTCAAGGGGGAGAGAAAGTAAGATATCTTCACAATTAATCTTTATTATTGAACATTTAATTCCTTTCAAAGTATTATTGAAAAATTGTACAGCCTACACTTTTTATTTCGTAAATCGTAAATCATTTAAATAGCATTTGAATTAAAATCTTTTTATATGCCAATGGAATTGTGCGAACCGATTTTAAAATCTTTTTGTGTTATTTTTTGATTTCAGGACTCTAACGCAGCTTCTCGTCCTCCCAACAAGTAGTGAGGGAATGAACAATTTTTGATTCCTATATTTTTTTCGTTTTTGCGTTTAAGAGGTATATGTTTACATAGTTGTTCGTGCCTTCAACGGGTGACAATCTTTTAAAATCCGGCGTTCTCAGACCACGGTGTATTACATATAGAGGTGTTCGGACTTCCCTCAGGAAAGTGTGATAGATAGAGGTTAGTTCTCTGGTCGCCGCCAGATGGCATATTGGACAGTTTAAGCAGAGAGGAAATGAGAGTGCTCACGCCCGGGGTTTGGCAGCCTTATGGGAGTTGGTGTCTCTTGAATATGTCGGTATTATTTACGCCCTCTAGGATATATTTGGATATATTCTGGCTCCATCCAAAGAAACAGAAGGCACCGACGAGATACTATTAAAGACTGCCAGCACCGACGAGACTGCCAGCCCCTGTGTTATTCAGCGGGACCGGTAACCGGGCGCGACGGGCGCGGGGATAACGTAGAACTTACAGTGATCTGAAATACCACATCGCTAAAAGTTCTACCACCGACGAGATACTCGTCAAGTACAAAAAGAATGATATAGTGTAGAATCCTCACATTACCCATACTGTATTTGCCTTATAATACTGTCACCGACGAGATACTATTTCGTCTCTTTACCTAAATAGAACCAGACGATATATGACATTGTTCACGCCCGGGGCGAACCAGTTTGAATAATACGTATGTTTTGATCTGAAAGAAGGTAAAATTGCAAAATGTCGTGAAAGACAATAGGTATAGGAATAGAATTTATTGAAAAATCAACATATTTATTAAATGTGCAGCTATTAGCTCGGTATTATCCTTTATGCATAAGAGACTAGAAGTTCTTACAAATAAAGGATAATACCGATTCCCAGGTCTCACCACGAGGAGGTTGCTGCACGAGAGACCCGAAAGGGAGTCAGAACGAATGCAATATTCCTTCTGGCTCCCTTTCTTACAACGATGGACTTATACTAAATTACGCAAGTATGTCGAGTGATTATTGCGGGGTAAAAGGTGTGAATCGGAGAAGAAGTCTCCGATCCACGGGGGATCAAAGGTGAATCAGGCAGAAGGCTTTGATTCTTTCAAAGTGAGAAACAAGAGCGAACCAGAGCAGAATGTCCACAAGTAATTTTTCAGTTAAAGTGGCTAATAGTTTTCGTGATACGGAATAACTTTTACACTATAACATTCGCACGCATTAATTTATTCGATACAATTCACAGATAAATTTATTATTTCTGGCTGCTTAATGTTTAAACAATTCCTTTTGCTACTCCCTTGACCACCTTGCCATCTAAATTTTTCGTAAAAATAGACAATAAAACTCGAGATTGAGAATAACTTTTAAATCATAACATTCGCACGCATTTATTTATTTAATACAATTCACAGATAAATTTATTATTTCTGGCTGTTTAATATTTATAACAATTTCTTTTGCTAACGATGTTAACGAGCACTCCCTTGACCACCTTGCTATCTAAATTTTTCGTAAAAATAGACAATAAAACTCGAGATTTAGAATAACTTTTAAACCATGAACATTCGCACGCATTAATTTATTCAAAACAATACTATGAGACATTTATTAATTCTAGCATGGAACAGAACCTACATCATCTTTACCAGGAAACAGAACCCATTTTTTTCGACGATCTCGTCGGTGCCATGCCATTTCGATAGAGTCCGCTATCGTACCAATGCATTTTCTACGGAGTCGGTAATTCAGAACCGTATACAGAAAAATGCATTGCGTGCAATGTCTGTACTGATGTGTTAAATCTGTGACTTAGCATGCACACGCGGTGTGTTGTGTGTGTCAAATATTGTTGGTGATTGTAGGTTAAAAACTGTAATAAATAAACCACGATCATGGTAAGTATTATTCAGTTTCAATTTTATATATAATCGTATATTTACATTCTAACAACGTTACCTTGTTATGACTGTGTACTAACTTTCTGATAATATTTTTTGACAGTCGACTGCAATGAAAAAGGAGGTCTCGAAGGCTAAGAAAATCGCCCATCCAAGTAGCAGGAAATCTATTGCCATCGTAAAAAGAGCGAAGAAGTATTTCGATCTTCTGTTTCACTATTTCAAATTTCAGCACTAAACTTACCATGTGTTAAATGATCAGTGTTCTGATTGCACAATTATTGAAATTATGTTGGCACTTAATTAAGAACATGTACTATAATCAAAATCTATACAAATTTAAATAATTTCAATCTTCTCACATTTATAAGGCGACATATGTTCCCATAATTGCGAAAGTGGTTTAAGTCAAAATTTTGAAAAAATGAGTTTATCAGTTATTTCATGTCATATTATTTTAAACTAAATTAAAAATGAACCATTAGATAGTGTTTGTTATTTTTACATTATATGGAATTCATTTAGCGTTGATATACTCGTTTCCAAGATTGCAAGAGTACGAGATGCACCATCTCATTTCTCAATATTACAAAGATAGGATTTTTCAGTATTGGAAAGCGCTATATAAAAGATCAATCTAGTCTTCAGTTTCCCTCAAATGTTCTATTTTTACGTTTACGAAGCATACTTTGCATTATTCGGCAGCATATAAAATAGCTACATGTACAGCTTTATGATTCCAAGTAATGCAAATTACACTGCCGAATAATGCAAGCGCCTCGTAAATGTAAAAATAGGACTTTTGAGGACGACTGCGGCCTAGATTGTTCTTTTATCTAGCGCTTTTGATTACTGAAAAACCCTATAGTTGCATTATTGAGATTGGAAATAAGACTACCCCTAATTAACCCCTTGCCATACAATATCGAGTCAGGCTTGTAAAGATTCTGAACAGAGTCTAATAAATATGTGTGTTACTAATTTCCTTTAAATAGAAATTAAATTCTATTTGAGTTTTGTTAATGTACAGCTATTGGAGAACATGTAGACATACAATAGATATAAATTTTCTCTTCTTTTAGGAAACCACAATCTACAAAAAAGGTACTTTTAATTACCAAAACCGTAAAATAAATCGTAGGGCAAAGGCTTAAATATCTGGAAACAAGAAATATATATGACTTAGAGCACTTTCATAACCATGGGCACATATGCCAGTGACTTCTAGCGCCGAGTAACTTTAGTGCTAACAATGTATTTATATAAGTTTTCTTGAAAGAAGTAGCAAATAATTACGTTTTGTTTTAGAATCTCAAATAGGCAGAAAGCGAAACTAGGAGGCTTAATAAAACACAATATAATAGGGGAGAAAATGTTGTGGATACAAGAACACATGGTACCAGACGTTTGTCCCTATACTCCTGAATTAACTGCTCGATTGCTAGAAATGTATGTAAACAAGAACTGAAAACGAGAATGCATTTATGACTTTCTACGTGGTTCGTAGGTACATAGCAAGAAATGACGAAGAATTAGAACAAATCAAAATAAAACATTCTATAGGTGGAAGGAAGAACAGGCAACATGCGAGTAGAGAGGATGTGTTAAGGATGAGCAAGGAACGTGAACAAGAAGAGTACAATACATGTGGAATAGGTAAGAAACTGCATTTTGAATGATTTTGAAATTCAAATTGTATGTATGTAGAATAGTTACTAATGTTCTTGTTTTAGAAATACCTGATATTTTAAACGCAACTCAATGCGACATGCTAAGAAAGTGGAACGGCGAGTTAAGATATTTCCCCAATTTCAAATTCAGGAGATTTGGCAAAAAGCATTTAAATGATGCATTACAAAAGGCCAGCAAACAACTAAAGCCATTGTAAGACAGACAAAACGAAAATATATGTTATTTTTATAGAAATTAACAGGTCTTCTTGTTAGCTGACCATTCGAAAATGCAGTAGCATACTCTGAAAGTTGGAGGAAATTAAGGTGTAGAGTTTTACTGAGAAAAGCATGTTGGAAAGCTGTTCTATTTATAGCGTGTTATTGCCTCGGCAAAAGTAATTCATGTAAAACTGATGTAAATAAAAATATTTCATCATTGGGTAATGAAGAATGAAATAATACTTTTGTGAACTGCAGCAATATTTTTCGTTTTGATGAGTTATGTTTTTTGATTGTTGTTCACTCCACTTTCTACATAATTGTTTACATGGAACTTTATATGACTCCAACATAAGTAAATTTTTAATGAATAAAATAATTACTTTAATGCATAATATTGAGGCTGTATAAGTTCTCAGATTCTGAGAGAGAACTGCTCTTGCATTAAATGTCTCGGGTATGTTTTTCCAAGTGTATTTTCCTACATTAGGAGATTCTTTTAAGAAATACGAAAGTGGATTAGCTCGGTTATGTTTGCGCAATTCGACGGATTGCGCTAATTGCTGTCTCCAGCAGCGAACAAAGGTGTCGCGAGGAAGGGAAACACCAAAAAAAAGTTTGCTTACGAAATATCACGCGAAACTGGAACATGTGAATAAGCTGTTTGTGGTTCGCGATCCCTCAAAACTTCATTCTTGTATTTCTTTGATTCTATTTACTGGTTTCGTTCTCTTTCTCTTAATTCTTTTTGTTGCATAACATGGGAACATAGCAGGAAATAATTAGGTATACGATTCCTGAATTGTAGACACTGCATACAAACGGGATGTATAGTAACATTTTTATTTTAGTTAACCCTTTGCACTCGGAGAGCTATTTTAACTCATTGAAAATTGAACAGTTCTTCCCACCTACAATTATTCCATTCTATATATTTTTAATTTTATGGATATGAAATTGAAATACCTCGTACAATAATATTTTAAATAATGGTACAGGAATTTTGCGCTTAAGGTCCATTTCACTGATATTAAAATTTCTTCAATTTCCAATTTTAATCTCCCTCTGTTTATGAATCTGAATATTTTAGACAGAAGCTAATTTACGATGTCTAAATAGCTTATTGATGGAAATTCGGTGAAGTTTTGTGTTACGAAATTAGGTAAATTAAATGTTCTGTGTATATTTGATATGTACGTTGGTTCCGTAAGGAATTTCTTTGGAAGACTCTGGATCGATCTGATGGAGCAATGCAAGTGGGGAAGGTGATCACGTGGATAAGAGTGAAAGTTAGCAAGGCTCTTGCTTTGCTAAATTATATCGGTATATTCTGCATTTCCATTATAGGTTGATAACTTCTCTCGTCTACAATATGTCTGTTCAAACAAAAAGAAAAGCAGGAACGAATAAATCACGTTAATGGATTCGATGTCAACAAATCAATACCAATTTTGGAACAACTCGTAGCTAATTGCTTCGATGCTGCTTCCAAACTTGTTCGCCGGTTAATTGCACTTTCTATACCATTTGTTTTTGTAATTATCGCGTACCAAACTGAGCAGTCACGAAGCCAATGCTCAATCCATGCTGTGTTGCAAATTAAACAGCAGTAAACCGGTCAAGATCGAAACAAAAACCTAATGGATGTTTATGGTGCAAAAACGGTCAGAGAAAACTGCTTTACGAGAAATATATTCTGAAAGAAAGATTGAAGATTGGAGAAGTTTCATTATAATTATCAGATTACAGTGTGCAAGGATCGGTAATTCTACTATATGGATGTCAGTCGATTAAAATAGTCTAATTTCGTGGATTTAGTATGAAAATAATGCGATCATACAATAAGATAAAACTCATTCTATTCACTTTTGTTACGAAGGCGTAGATAAATTAAAAAAGATGGGACTATAAACATATCGGAATGATAAATTGTTTTATGAAATTACATGCTCGATGATTCAGTAGGGATTTATAGAAGATTAAACAGCTAAATTATGCGAAAGTGTAATAATTTACGTGCATTGACATGGACGATTAATCAGAAGCATTGGTTTACCAAATGACGTGCAAACAAATTTTAAAAAATCACAATTGGTAGGACCGACACGAAAAAATAAGGAAGGCACTTTTTAAAACAATTTCTATGTGAGATTTAGTGCCTGATGCATCTTATAATGAGGAGAATCTTCGTGCTATCGCAATTCCTATTTTCTACGCTGCAGGTCCTTAGGGTTAATAATCATCAAATTAGAAGGTCTATGTCTACATCTTTAAGACCGACCTAACTGTACATTGAAACAATCAGGTACAAAGTTCAAACAATCATCCTTCGACTGAACCGGTGAAGGTATTGCGACGTGAAATACGATTCCGCTGTTCTCGGAACACAGTAACGAATATTTCCTTCGAACATTTAAATTCTGGTTCTAATTCTTCTGAGAACAACTGGAAGTTTTGGTCGAAAACATTTATAACATTACTGTGAGCTCACAAGAAATCAGTTTCTTCCAAATCTTTATAAGTCGCGTCGTGACGGACCGTTGTTGCGGACACCGTTGCTTACGATATGTTATTTATTGCACGGCCAATCTGAACGATACAAAATACTGACGCATTGTTGCATCTGGCTTAAACGTCAGTTCTACGGGTCGCGTAAACGCCGCGTCATCCGCGTCGTTCTTCCGCGTAACGGAAGAAGTTCCCAATGTGGATGCAGAAAACCCGTGGCAAACTTGAAAAGGCCGCGGCTGGTACTTTCTAATTCGTCGGCACGGATCTGTCTAACGTCGAGGTGGATTATCGTCACGTATAATTGAGCCGGCAGAACGCAAGGACGTCGAGAGCTCGTAAAGCCCAAGCAAGCGTAAAAATGACGGCGAAGTCCGCAAGCCTGGTAGCATCTGCGGCTACCACCGGGAATCGAAACGCCATTATATTAGTTCCACCGTTACCTCTTCGCTATGCATCATCAGCTGCATCGACCGACATTACGATTACCCGCGGGAAACATTTGACTGTGCTATCCTACAGTTGCGAAGCTTGCATAATCCTGATACAATTGCGCGTAACTATTTCGTAAAAACGATCGCCGAAACCTTTCCACTTACTTGTTTTCTCTTTCTACATGGATCGCAAGGTGAAATGGTCAGGTAAGGTGTGGACAAGATAAAAGTGATGGCTTTTCTTTTTAGTTTAAGGACGTGTGGAAAAGACACGTCTGCGTACACCCCCCTGAAGGTGGGTAGTGTGGAACTCGGGGGAAACAGGTCTTCGGTTTCCCCAATACCCACTAAAAAAACCACACGTTCGGGACTTACGCCCTCCCCTCCCTCAACTGCTGGCTCGCTGGAGCGCCAGACGAGGCCCCGCTTTTCCCATTTCTCACGTATGGTTTATTATGCGAGCTGGCTCCACTCATGTTTCTGTCCAATCCATATGCCAAAAGTGACGCCTAAATCTGGACTGTTGAATATTTATAGTAAAACCAATAATTAAGAGATTAAGGTTGCCGGCGCGCCCGTGAAATTACAAGGTTTACGAGAATAGAAAATGACGCTTCAACATTGCAATGAGGAGTTCAGAAGCGGTCAATTGTGATTCCTAGAAGTCAAATCTACGTGCGTCCGGTGCCCAAAATGCATATTTTTACGTTATCGAGGAATAATTTGTAATATTTGGCAGCTACCGCCTGTCACGAGGAGTCCGAAGCAAGCATGATATCACAAGATGGCCGCCACTGACAGATTTTCATAAATATTGAGAGATTTATCGTTCGAATCGAAAAAATCGGTCTGCATCGACATAGCCAGGACATGTACAAAGGCGGTGGTGCATATTTTTAGTTGATTAATTAATTATTTAAACACGAAAAATGTTTCGGAAAATAATACAGCACCTCGAGGTTTCGAAATTTTGCATTGCATTTTTTAAATTTTCAATATGGGCCCACATAAAAATGTTGTAAAATGGATCTTTTAGTATTTTCTCTACAATTCCGACCAATTGCAATTTTCGAAAAAATTTCTTTTCACATCCTGTAGTGAACTAAGTGCTCTAGCTTCCGAAAAAACTTTGAATCGTATAGTCCAATATTAAAAAGATTATGGCGTTTTTTAGAGCGTCCGAATATTAATGGGAGTCACTGTACGTATCAGCGGATCTAGCGATGTGTGCGTGTGCCACCACACTCTTGCACTGGCGCGTCGGCACCCTTAAATCATTATTTTAATATTATTCGATTAAGACATCAATTGAAATTTAAATAAAAATAAATTCAAAGTTTACCTGAAAACAGTATACAAAATAGTTTATTTTCATGCGAATCATCAAGAAATACAGTAAATGGGCACCCGGTTGACTACACAAGGGTTAAGCATGAGATTTTCGAAAAGTATTGTGAAGGTGTGCTTTGAAAAAATACAATGAATAAAAAGTCGATTTCTTGACTCGTCCACACGAGACTGCGCTGTACGGCGAGTTGCCAAACCGAATCCGGTCGAACATCTCCAAACATGGTGGTCCACCTGTCGCGCTGAATGAACTCGGTCAAGAGACAGGGGGCACGGTTGTTGAAGGAACCTGTACGATAGTGGCACGGCTCGCAAGGTGGGAGGTTCGCATTATAGGTGGCGACCCGAGGACCTACATTCACGAACGTCTTCTCTCTGCGGCCTCTGCCTCGGAGGAGTCCTCGTCTCCTAAAGTATTCGTGTCGATGTTGGTTGACTCGCTTAGCGAGTGATTCTCGAATTCCGTCGCCGAGATTCCACCGGAGAAATTACTTCCCTCTCTCCCTACCCGTTTTTTTCCGTCGCTGCTTTTTTATATCCCGAACGGACAGACACCTCTAGCTCGTGGACCGCGAAATTGAGCCTTGTGTTGCGGTGAAAATAGCTACGGCACTCGCGTCGCTGTTAACATTTCTTCTGCCTTTCTGTCTGTCGATCTGTCTAGAATCCTCTCGGTAGAATTGCTTCGGCAATCGAAAGTTCTAGAAATGAGAAATAGAAGCGCAGACTTGCTAAATACAGATGTACACACAGTGGGTGTACAAAGTATTCGTACACCTTTAAAAAACGAATAACTTTTTCAAAATTCGACCCAACAGCTTGAGCTCTTTTTAGACGTTACAAAAATTAGTTCACTATTCGTAGGATTAGTTTACTACACATATTATTAGTATAAATAATTTTCTTTTAAATTGTTATTGGTCGCAATTGCGAAGGAGAAAGTAAAGGTGACGATTTTTTAATTTTTTATCTGTGTCTGTGATGAAAATTTAGAGGGTGCCTTTTGGTAGGTCTAACAATAAGTAAGTATACATGTATAAAGTTTCATCGAAATCGATCAAGGTTGTTATGAAAATAGCAAAAATTGTAAGTATTTATCTGCGATTCAAATGAATCGCAAACCCTAATAAATTCAATTTTGAAAAAGTTATTCGTCTTTAAAAGTCGTACGAATACTTTGTACACCCACTGTATAACAGGGTAATGGAATTCATTTAGTGTCAATATCTTTTTCCTTTGAACATCTCGAAACAAGAAATATGACTTAGATCACTTTTATAATTATGAGCACAGTTGTTCCCGAAATCCACAGACAGTATTTCAGGTTAAGGTTAGAAAATTGTAAGAAGATCAATTACTATTTCGAAGTGGTCATTATGCAGAAATTCCTTTTCACCACGGGCAAAAGTAAATCTACCTAGTAAGCTCGCGGGCGTACCGTTGCTTGGGGAAGTCATTTTTAACAGATCCTCGGAGAATAGAGAGAGAGTGTAAAGATCTCTTCACCTATTTTGCAAATGAATTTTCGTATTTGAAACTTTCTACTGAATTTGGGGCCACATGTGTTTGCTGACGGCGAACCGATAACGATTCAGTGTAGTAGCGTTGGCTATTAAACGCCATAATAAACTAGTACATATAAATATTCGATTAATCCATAAAATACAAATTCAGTCTAGTTTTTTAAATTAACTATTAATAAAAGGACCAGGAGAGCAGATAATTACGCTGTTTGTACAGGGTGTAAAAAAATGTTTGGTCTTGGCTGCCATAGGTGTATTCTACATCTTCGGATCGGTGAAGATTTTTAAAAAGAAGTTATACTGCAAAATTGTCCTCGACCTTGAATTTCAAGGTCAAATTTTTTTATTATTGCATTGTATTCTATGATCATATGATCAGATGATGATCTACTGCATCATGGGGATGAAAATTGTCAGTGCAAATGTTTCGTCGGCTTGTAAGATGAATTTTAATCATAGAAGTTTGATATTTCAAATTGAAATAACTTCTTGACGTAAACACAGTTATGACGAGAATGAAAACACACCGTTCAATTGTTCAATTGTTCACCGTTTGATTGTTCAAAGCGAAGCAATCAAAATCACGATAGTGGAGGTCACTCGAACTGTATCCATGTGGCCTTTATGTGCCTTGGTGTTTATGTCAGGAACTATAATTTCAATTTGAAATATCCAACTTCTATGAATGCTCGTGTTACATAACAATGTATATTAAAGGTAAAATTTGTTTCTCGACCGGAATTGAAATATACGAATTTATGATTTCGGCGCCAGGCTCGATCGATATTAAACATACACATCGCGGAAGAAATTTCTGGGACAGTCTAATGTACTAAATAACTATTATAATTTATTTGCAATATTTCGATTCTCTTTCCAAACAATGTCAATTTCTTTGGCTTCTGTCGCGACAAAAATTTTAATAGCAATTTTAGGAGTAATTGGCGCAGTTCAAGGACAATAACTCTTTCAAGTTCACAGATTCTTCAGTAGATGCGGAAGATTAGGTGTGGCGAGTTCGACAATTAGAACCGAGCAAATCGGCAGGTAAATTAGCGCAAATGTAACAGTTGCGTTCACCAGCTAGAGGTGCGACGTAACGGGTGGACATATGGTATAGTTGGAGAGGAAGTGGGAAAGGACGCAGCCGTTGGAATTGATGAGACAACTTTCTTCATGCATATTTTGTTTTAATGTCGCACCTCGTCGTACTGTATTATTCAGGAGAGGAAAGAAACTATCTTCGCGATTCTACACCCTTTCATAGTTATAATTAGACAGCGGATCTGTATGCAAAATGAAAATGTTCTACGAACCGAAGTGAAGTAGAAATTTATTTTCTCTTGTAATATGTTTAATGGGTTGAGAATAATATAACGGTATTTGAAAATTCGTCCGATGTTCTGAATATTCAATATCAGTGCAAATTGCACTTACTCATTTTTGTCATAAACGAGTAAAATCCGTTGTCAAGAGGGAGAGATTCAGTTCGTGAAATGATAAAGGGTTGAGGATTAAAGGACATCCGAGAAATAGGTCGCGCTATCAGTCAAGGCCGCGTTGTCCACGATAATTTCCGGCGAGCACCAACCGGCGTGCAATTACAATGACAACAAAACAGTCTCCCGAGGAAGGAGGCTCTCGCGGCAGGCGAACGGTCTCGCTTCATCGTGGGGAGAAGGAGGAAGAAGAAGCTGGGACTAGGGAGAGCCGAGGGCAGGACAGAGAAGAGGGGAACGAGCTTAGTGAAAGAGGGTACGAGAGGTAGAGCTCCGGATAAAGTGGGGGTAAAAGAGCGACAGAAGAGGGGCCTTACCGGCTCGCCTCTGGCCTCTCTCTCGATACACCTTTCTCCGGTTCCCAACACCCGACGGCGGGCCTTGCTTCCCCTTCAGTCCTCACCGGGACACAGACAAAGTTACGCACTCGGAGAAAGGTCAATCGGTCGGCTGCTCCGCTCGTCGAGTACCGGAGTTCTCGTTAACCGCTCTGTCTGGTGACCAGGTGGAAAAATTTTTCATTGTTCTCGCGCTGCGACACACGTTCGACCGACGCGTATCTGTCCCAGCGACACTTTTCTTCTTCTTTCGTTTCCACCTGTTCCTCTCCTGTCGAATATCGGTCGACGGATCTCACCTTATCCACCCGCGCTCCTCGTCGATCCAGGATCCGTGATCGAGACATATCGGAAAAATCGGCCCTACGATCCGTGCAAGGTGGCTCCGGGGTGTGCGGACAGGTTCATAGTTCCCTTCGCGTTTTTGGTGCTCATGTAACAGGCTACGCATACATACGGTTTACATGGGAGGCGAAGACATGTGGAGGCTCTGGTTCACCAAACTGCTAATTCTAGCGGCTCTACTGCTCGCTGCCGCTCCGGGATCGCTGTCAGAGGGTGAGTTCTCGTGCCCGATCGTCTCTACCCTTCTTAGCCAGAAAATCTCTCGCATGTTCACGCGGAAGATGGACAATCAAGCAACACGGCTAATTCGTTCCGTGTTGTATCGAGTCAATGGTATCCTACTTATTAGATCTGGGGTAAATTGGTGAATTATTGTGTTAACACTAGAACAATTGGTTTTTTATAGGAATGGCGACAGAAATAGCGTAATAGAAACATTAGTGTTGCACATCAAGTTTTAAATCTTATTTGCATCTTTCAATTTTACTTAACAATTTTATTTTTTAATATGTGTACTCCTTTGAGATCAACGTTGAACTTCGTATTGGGCGCGGTAGGAACATTACTCACTGCGAAATAAAAATTTGGACGAAACGTTTGCAACTCTAATTGTCAGTGTTGTATATTCCATTTGAAAACGTACTGCCACCTTGAAGTATCTCTTTTAGTTTTCATATTTATCGGTGTAAATGCGTATATGTACTTTCACTTTTAAAATTTATTAACCAGAAAGTGGCTACAATGAATATACAGATGTACACAGTTTTCATATGTTAGAAATTAAAATGGTGAAATTGAATTGCAAACCTATAATACCATCGACAGACTAAAACGAAATATGCGAAGACTTTGTCGCCATCTTTTCAAGAATATGACATTTATTCTTAACCATTGGCTTGCAATGTCGCGATAGGATTGTGACAAGAATCTTCAACAGATTTTAGTAGCCTTCCCGGGTCCTATGTGCAGAGTGTTTCGCAATATGTGGGACCCACTTCTCAAGTAGATGAAGGACACGAAAATAATGGAAACAGTTCGCATAAACATGTGTCCTATTTGATCTTGTTTCAATGTTAAAAGTAAGTGGACGCTGAAGTTGAACTTCATATAAAGTGAAATGCATAAACTAAGTCGATAAAAGTGGCTATAACTATGAGACAAGGTCAAATAGGACACGCGCGTAGATTCATTTAATTAGAGCACTAATACATAAATTCAAAGTCGTCATTCTCATCAAGCAACACGTGCCAATAGTTTTTAGTGTTGACAAACATAAAATATATAGAATACTGCTTTCCTGTCCTATTCTTGGCAATGACTTGCGAATGATAAAACAGTTTTGAAGGATACTAAAATAAATTTTGCAATGACTTGCGAATGATAAAACAGTTTCGAAGGATACTAAAATAGTTGACGAGGAAAGAGGTGACTGGTAGGATTTTAGTGTCGTGTGACCATGACTATGAGCGAATGATAAATGACTCTTATAAATCGCAAATTTTCTAGAATCTGGCGTTATGCTAGTTCCGGAGACATTTTAGTTCATAATCGGATCAACTCCGAATTGTAGTGTTCAGTGACGGGCCAGCGGCCTTGGTGAATTGTGTGACGTTTACCCAATGAGTCATTGGAACAGTTTGCTATCTCGTTCGCTTGTGCCCTGTCGTTTTTAACTTTCCATATGTTAGGAAAAAAATGTCCTCGTCCATCCTGTCATTTTGTATTAATTGGTGGAAGCTGTTCGAACCAATTGTTTTCATTTGTTTCAACAACATAAGTCAAACATTGTATCTTTTTCCAAATTTCCTTTTATTCTTACACGTATTATTAATTTTGTGTTTTCACTAGCGGTGGTGTGTGGCAGTCAACGTGTTAATCGAAACTAAAAAATTAAAGTTGGTCAATAGGGTCAATGTTTAATCCGCTCATATTATAAAAATCCTAATTTATAATTACAGTTTAATCTAATGCATCACAGTAAAAATGAATTTCATTACCCAATCAAAGAGCACTGTCACCCATATGTGAACGCGACGTGGCAGTCAACGTGTTAACCCGTTACGCTATAATATCGTGTCGCACTTGTGATGAAGGTCTCGCACAGAATCTGTGTTTGTGTATTATTAATTTCCTTCAAATCGCGATCAAAATTCAATATTGTTGCTGTGACTAGTTCATTAGAGAACATATAGCTGTATAATAAATGTGTCCATAATTATGAAAGTGGTCTAAATTATATATTTCTTCTTTCGAGATACTTAAAGGAAAAGGATATCAAATGAATTCCATATAATGTTGAAATAACAAGCACGCTATCTAACGGTTCATTTTTGACAATTGAATTAATTTAGTTTAAAATAATGTGATGTGAATGTGATGGGCACAAATATCAATTTCCTTCTTTTAGGAGATTATAAATGACAAAGAAGTTCTAATCACTGTAACCGTAAAATAAATTGCGGTGCAAGGTATGGACCTTTACATTTCTCATTTTACAAAGATGCTTCGATTAGAAATGATTAAATAAATATTTTCACTCGAGCAGATATTGTTATAAGAATGGCAGTAAATCCAAATGATTTCAGTTTTGTACTGTTTATAAAACAACGTGTAGCACTCGCAAATTTGCGCTCGGTGCATTTCCTGTTAGCTTTTAATACAATCTCAAAACATGAAATTTAGTGTCTCATTCCTACACAAAGCTGCCGTTTACGCTAGAAAATATCTATTTCTCATTGAAGTAGAGTTCTACGTAAACAGTTAATGTAGAAAATGGAATGCAAACAACGCGAGGTTAAGAATAGATGGCGAATATTTAAAGAAAAGAAAACTGAACGTCTCTCACACTCGATCATCCGAACCCGCGGTGTTTCCGGTGGGAAAGGTCCGCGTTCGCTGAACCAAATTGAATTTGCCTAATCGCGATAACGAATGCTCGAGAGCCCGGGCGTACGAACACGGCGCGCGTTTGTTAGCGGCTGTCCCGACGCGTTAACATCGTGCATCTTAATTGCAACAGGAAAACAGTTGCTCGGGCTCTCGGACAATTCTTCCAGTGAGAGCTACACGAGCCACTTTAAAGTGGATGTCCTATTAATGGGAACCAGCGACGTTATCTTGCCAGCGACGTGGAAGAACAGCTGTTTACCGGAGGAATTATTCTCGGGACCGCTTCGCGCCTCGAACAATTATCTCCACCGGGAGTGGAAGAGGAAGAAAAAGAATGTATATCGAAAATACTTTTCCTACGGAGCGGTCGCGTTCGATCCGGCCAAAACCGAGTTTCCTACCACTCTTCCTGCATCGCGGATTGCACAACGTGTTCCGCGACAAGTCTTTCTTCCCTTCTTGTCGCGACGAATTAGAAAGTGTTTAACGCAGCCGCTGTCGCCGAGCCTGCATGCCGGCTGCCTACTGCGCTTTAAATATTTTCACCGGCGAACATTTCTGCGGGGAATACGCGAAAATTCGGCAGCTGTCCCTCCGTCGCACAGTGGTTTGGTTAGCTCGCTTTTTTTGTGGCCAAAAATATTGTAGCGTTATTTCAAGATTTAATATTATATTATTATAGGTCGTTGGATTCGTCTTGATACCAGTTTCTAACTATAATAGATAGTATAAACATAATATTAAGAATAAGTTTTGAATTTCCTCTAAAATTCTATAATAAATTTAATAATTTATATTCTAATTTAAAATTTTGCCTTTTTTAATTTTAAATTTTATAATAAATTTATTAATTTATATTCTAATATTAAATCTTTCTATAAAATTCTACAATAAATTTAATCATTTGCACTCTTTAAGTTTCGAGTTAAAGTAGCTTCGAGTGCAAAGGGTTCGAAATATAAGAAACTATAAAAATTAGCATCGAAAATTAATTTTAATATTAACTTCAGTTTTCCTTCATTGAAATATGAAGTAAATAAATTAAATCTGTACACTTGGAAGCATAATTTTGTGATTGAAAATTGTTCCTTGATGACCAAGTAATGAAATTGTAATGGTAGAATTATTTCCGTGACCACGGACGATTTTTGACAATATTGTAAAAATGACATTGATTTGATTGATTGATTGGAACTAATTATCTGAAGAAGAAATTGCAAGCGTGTTGAAACTGCTCGACTCTTCCCTCGAATCGGTTGTTTTGTCTGAGTTTGCGAAGGGTGAACGTCTGTTGCGAGATATCAAGTCGGATTAGCGCAGTCTACGGCGGAGGATTAGTGAATGGAACTAATTTTGCATAGGTTCAATGGAATTAACGTTAATAAGCGCGAATACATTAAAAGCCGCGAGATGTTGTAAAGCGGCGTAACGGTGTGCGCGACGTTACAATACATCGCGTAAAGTATAGTGACCCAAATGATGCAGAAAATAAGCAGCGGAACAATACGCGGTCTGTGGCAACGGCGTTCATCGGAAACGCTTCGACCAGATTCGGTTTTGCAAAGAAACAAGCCTGTCGGAACGTGTCGAGACATCTAAACGAATTAATTTGGTTGGTGAAAAAACGAATTTTTCCGTGGACAAAACAAAGATTTGCCGACGTTCGTAAGCTTCCGAAATTCTTATCCAAGAATTTACGATGCTGGAGAAACGAGAGAGAAAAAACCACTGAATTATTGATGCGCGCGCAATTAATTCCGGCAGATCATTGCAACAAATGCATTTCAAAAGGGGATCGACAGTCCCATCTCGCCTGGAGTAACAGCACGAATTTAAAATGTGTACTATTATTTATAATTTATGTGAACGCGTATTTTGAAGTACACAGACTGACTGATAGTCGCCTATTTTATATTTTCAAGGATTGTTCCGATTATTATTAAAATATTTTACATTATAATTTTGATACGTAATTTTATCGGATGACCTAGACCTCAATTATTCTATTAAACTTCTGTTATTGTTTTGTACATTTTTATCTAAATATTCCTTAATTTCATCACTCATATTTCTGTAGGGCTTTTTATAAGAGTTCTTCATTATTTGTTTGTGTTGCTCGGTTTAACATGTCTTGTCTCTTGAATGTCTTTTTCTATAATAACTTTGACAAGCTGAAACTAATATCCTGGAATCCTCTTCCTGTCATAAATGCAAAAATTCACAATTTAGCTAAAATAGATGTTTTGAGAGTTAAACACGTGAATTGGTTAACGAGTTAAAATAGTTAATGTAAAATAACGTAACGTTGCAAGGTCTCCTGTTGTCGGGATCAATCGTCACGGCCGCCGCCGATCCCATTAGCTTATCGGCCTTGAAAACGGGGCAGGAACAGTGAATGAAACTGATTTTCACGCGGCCGATGCATAATCCGTTCGGAAATTGGGATGTGCGAACCTCGCGCACATTAGAAAATAATAGCCGACACTTCGTGTGTTACAAACGGTATAACGGTTTGCTCGGCTTGTGGTGCTCAACGGCGTGCGTTTTACTCGGGCATCCGCTTCTTCGATCCCTTGATCTCTCGATCGGATCCAGCATCGGCGATCGGCGTCTGGATCCACGCGTTTCACCGGGCCCCGTTCGGAATGGGTCCAGTTCGAGCGGACGTTAACGGTGTAATTTACGAAATTCTCGCAGGTCCTCGGACTTGCACCGGAATATTACAGTTTCAGACTAAAAAACAAGTTTAAAACTTGTATGTAGTACGACGTATTCAAAATGTATAATTTCTGACCTTGTATGATCTTGAAGGTCATCGGTAGAAAATATTCGAAGTACTTCATTTAAAAAATCGAAGGTCACCTTCATTTCTGAAAAGATAATGCGGAACCAGAAAAATTACATACGCCATCGCGTTGCTTGCAAAAGGCAGCATTTTATTTACTTCTATCTCATTCTTTTCTAATATTTATTATTTGCAAGAAATACGCTGCTGGTAATAGCGTAAATACCCTGTACATCAACAATAACAAAATAGCTTACAACAATATCTGCTTGAGTGAACAAATTTATTGAATAATTTCGAATGGAAGCATCTTTGTAATCTCAATAATTGTAAAATGAACAATGTGAAGGTTTACACCTTGCACCACAATTTATTTTACGTGATCAAAACTTCTTTGTCATTTATAATTTGCTAAAAGAAGGAAATTTATATTTATTGTATGCCTACGTATGAACTAATAAAACCAATGAACTATTCGCAGCAACAATGTTGAATTATTTTTGCTGTTTAAAGGAAATTAATAACACGTATATTTTTATTTCATAGATTCTGTTCGAAATCTTCATGGCTCGACGTTATGGTACGCGAGGTTGATCTAAAAATGAATATGCGTGTTTCATAATGTACAGAATGAGCAAATTAATCGTACTCAAGCCTTTAAAATATTTCTGTGACAACGTCTATCGTCACCTTCACCGTAAAAATGTTAGATAGTGTTCTATTGTTACGTTGAGCTACTTAAACGTGTTTTCGTGGTCCAGCTTTCCTTTATGTAGCATTAGATACGAGTACTCTGTAAACATGACTGACTTCAATTAATTTCGAAGCGGAATCGCTTCGTATCATGACTCTGGCGTTACTCGCGAGAAATTGCACGCGCGGGATCATAAGAACAAATTACGACTACCTGGCTACCACTGTAATGGAACGCCTCGGAAGCAAGCTGGCGAGAATTAGTCTTCTAGTTCCTCGTTACGTTTGTATCTCATTGTCGTATCTCGTACGCTGAGAACGGAGCGAGTTGCCCAGAAGAATTGCAATTTGTCGGAATTACGACGACAATAATAAAAGTTGTTGTTTATGTAAGCCTTCTTCTTCTTCTTTATGTGAGCCAACACTGAAAATTTAAAAAATACGTTCTGTAAATCTGTGTCAATTATACATATTCTGTACAGCCATTGAAAGATGCAAAAATCTTTAGATTTGTTTTAGTTATAAGCTGCGAAGATCGTGAAAAACTGCAATTTTCACCGTTTTGATGAAACTTCCAGAATATGTATAATTGATCTACAAAATGTATTTTTTAAATTTCCAATATAGGCCCCGATGAGAAAGTTGTAAACAATAAACCTCTTGTATACCTGCAGAAGTATAATAACACAACTGCAAAAATGGAAATTTTACAGGACAAGCAAAAGAAAAATAATTCCAATTTTTCTTAATAGAATGGCCTATAGATTCGGTTTAATTCTTCTATGAGAGTAGTTTATAGACATTGTGGGTTATTATTGCAACTTTCATAAGTTATTTCAATTTATAAAATAATAAATACCAGCCTCACAGTAACCAGTACCATGTAAATACATCACTGTTCTTCTGAAAATGCATCACAAATTTTACACTTCTGCCGTCATAGGAGTAAGGAAAATAAGTAAAAATTTTGTAAGTACAATTATGTCGATTTACAAACATCTAGTAAATGCATTTTTCAGCCCGTCAACACAATAATCAATAGTCTGATGTTCAAAAAGTTACCGTTCTTTTAAAAGTGTCCGAATATTCCAGTGACTCGATGTATCTGTTAAATCAACTGCGACCTCCGAAGGATAAAGTAAGCGTGTACTACTGTGTCGCGTTTATCCGAAAGAGATTGTTGTCGGCGACGGTTCCCGCTCGTCCGGCGTCCATCGGGGACAAAGTGTTTTTTCCGGGAACAGCGCGACATTGAAGAAGTGCCGAATGGGACACGGGCGCAAAACAAAACTGCGTTTGCAGATAAGATCGGCGTTTTGCAACCAGCTCCGCGCGCCGCGGTTCGTTTGCGGTATCCACGGCGTCTAGCGCGCGTCCGCAGAAGCTTCGATACGATCATATATTACATATTAACGAGCCGTAGACGACTCTTTCACCGAGAAGACGAACGAGCTGGCCTCTCGCGCGCGACGATCTTCCCTCTTTTGCCGCGGTGAATGGAACACGGAGGTAATGCCCGCAAGGCCAACCACCGCCGAGCAAAAATCACGCGGATAATGCAACGAACCGCCTCCGTTCGCGTTGATCATGCGATCGCCGCTCGGACTTGCCGACGAAACACGACCATCGTGAACAAACTCGATAACAATTGTTTTTTCCCATTAAAATGGTTTGCGTTTCAAGCTGGTCGAACCCACGCGTTTCTTCTTTCCTTTATCACTAGACTGCGGATTTGATGCGTTTCATTCACGAGAAGAACTCGAGTAGAAATGTTCAAAGAATTTTCAACTACTGTTAGACCGTTTTGAACTTATCAAGAAAGGAAATCAATTTCTATTTTTCTCCAGATCATTGCAATCGAGGTAGAGAATGTTTATTTCGCATCAAGATCCGCAGTCTATTTATCACTAATAGCTAGACTGCGGATTTTTTAAGCATTTATGACGACAATTGATAAGAAGAACACGAGTAAAAATATTAAAGGTCTTTAGATCAATTGTTATACCGTTTAGAACTTATTAAGAAAGAAAATCAATTTTTATTTTGCTCCAGATCGTTGCAATCGACGTAGAGAATGTTTATTTCGCATCAAGATCCGCAGTCTATTTATCACTAATAGCTAAACTGCGGATTTTTTATGCATTTATGACGAAAATCGATAAGAAGAACCCGAGTAAAAATGTTAAAAGAATTTAGAACTGTTGTTATACCGTTCTGAACTTCAATTTTTTGATACGATGTGAAATTATCGTGTCATCGAAACATAGTAAGTGATTATAAGCGACAAATAATAAGTGTCATCTTTTCGAACAGAGCGACTTGCGTGTGCACAGTGATAATTCTATCAGGCTTATGAAACTGTGAAGTTTCGTCATCAAGCCTGTGTTTAGTTCAGCGCTTCGTCTTTTGAATTACGAGTTCGTAATCTTCGTTTTTAATACATCGGCCGCGCGAAATGTAAGTTATTATCGCAAACAATACTGAGAGAGGATTGTATCAGTACCGCAGACATTTTACAATTGGCAATTCCATTCGGAGAAGGATAGAAAAGATCGTAACCGCGGTTCTTGAATTTCAAGGCGAGTCTTCTTCGAGTGTTAGCAACGATTATTCGAATTGTCAGACTGAAGCTAATAAGAGTGCATTGTTTTCACTAAAACCGTCGGGAACGCGAAAAATCTGATCCACGGGCTATGATACCGCCGCGTAATTTTTGCCAAGTGCACGTTCACTTTCGTGCTTATATTCCTATTGCTGTAACGACTTATCACCGAGCACAAGTGTACAAATAAAAATACACTTGTTCCTCGATTTATGCGAGTTCTTTCCCGGTGTAAGAAAACCGTGCAACTAAGAGTAGATCGGGGAATTTAAATATTTAAAACTCACTCACGATACAGAAAAGAGACACGACAATTATATATATATATAAAAGTCAGTATCTAAATAATAACAAATTATTTTCCACTTCTAAGATGGTGACAAGTTTTCTATTTTAGGCAATTTTCAAATGGCTCTCCTGTAAAATTTTCTTTTTCTGACTTGTCAGTTTTCTGTTGAATAAACGAATATATGCAACATGTGATCGCCAATGAAGAGATCTACGTACATTGACAGATTGTTTGCAGTGAGAGAAAATGTGTGTGTGATTTTTTTTTTGAAATTCTTATTAGCAAATCACCTACAGGATTTATTACAACATAATGTACATTGCAGATTGCAGTAAATAACGAGAACGTTAATAACATTGTGAGGAGAGAAAATGATACTTGCGGCGATCGTGAGAAACTATTGGATCCCTCGTGCAGTATTTCAAAGGGAAAGCCTTTGATCGAACAAGTAGATACCGATTAATGTAAGTGGAAATCTCGGCCGCGGTAGAAAAAGCGATTCCTCGTTTCGCTACCTTTTCTGATATTGGGAAATCTGCGGAAAGCGAGCTGAAAACGAAACATATTCGGAATCGGGGGAGAGAAGCTTCGAATGTCTATGTCTGATTCGGACGATTTTCCAAACAAATAACAGAAGAAACTGCCCACTTATGTCCGAGGTAGGAAAACAATCAAATCTTCAAGCACCTACAGGGTGTCCCAGAAGCGTTGTACTTCCGCAAAAGAGGTCTTCCTGAGAGGAATTCCTGCGGCAATACGAATGTTTTCCTCGGCGAAAATCTTCCGCCAGCCTTGGTTAAGGAGTGTCAACGAAAAACGAGGACCAATCAGAGCACAGCTACTGCGGACATTGGAGTAGCCGTTGGCAGCGCTCTGATTGGTCCTCGTTTTTCGTTGATAACTCCTTAACGAAGCCGCGGAGAAGATTTTCATACAGAAATCAGCCCTTTAAGGGAACTACAACTTTTTGGAACACCCTGCATTTCTACGGTTTCTCGTTCAAACTTTCCTTCCTTGTTCGTTTCCTTAAAATGAACCGACGGAAAAAGGAAGAAACTGAAATGCAGCAAAAGAGGCTTACGGTTTCCACGAACGAAAAAGAGAACAGTACTGTTGCAACAACAGTATAATGCTTTTTCCCCGTTCTTTGTTTACCCGTTTGGTACATTTCCTCCCGTGGCCGCGATACTTTCTCCATCCGATGGAAAAAGCAAACAGATGCCTCCGAAACCCGCGAGAAACGCAGTTTCTGCGCGATTTGCGCAATCCGCGCAATTCTCCGTCGAGCCTTCTAAGGGAGGAATTCCTTTTCCGACCGCCATTTTATTTGTCCGTGTGCTGTAACGCCGGATCGACGCGGTTCACCGTACACGTCCTCGCATGGCGTTTCGTAGCCTAATCAAACGGAGACCGAGAATGCGCTGATTTACACGTTTCTCGGGAACTCGCCGTTACGCCAATCCCAGTATTTTCGTGTCGTACGCTAATTAAACGCTGCGGGCTCCACCGGGAAATCGTCTATTTCCGGTGGATATTTGCTACATTCCTGACGTTTGCCACAAAATTCGCGTGCTGAGGCTATATTCCTGTGGTGAAATAGGGAAATCGGTTCTTCAGAAGTGACTTCGGGAAAATATGGCTGCCACGCCCTTCTCATTGCAGATATTTAGCTCAATTTATTGAGCTATGAACATACATTGAGTTTTTTATAGAAACACAATTTTATGTGTGAAAAATTGGTTGAATTTCCCTTATTTTTCAACGATCGATGGAAAAGATGCAAAAGTAAGTTCCATTGAAAAGTCAGTAAATATTTTTTTAAGCTAAATGTTTGAAGTTACGTACCACTGTATTTCCATGACAAATTGTATAACTATAGCTTAACCTTGGCACGAGAGGTTAAGTGCGTCGTAAAATAACCAATAAAAAAAAGAAGAAAAAATCTTTATATACGATTTATAATTTATTTTACGAAAACATTTTACGTCGCACTTAACCCTGTTAGGGTTTTTTCGCGACGGATATATAAAGATTTAAATGATGAGTATAAATTGATCAGTATGTAGTTTTTAGAGCATCATATTTTCAGAATTCAACATTCACGAAATATTTTCAGAACAACATATTTAGAAAACATGTTAATGCTAAAAAGATGGAATCATTTAAGTGATTCTCGTAATTAGTACTCCCAGTGAATTACAATCTATTTTTATTATTGAATATATATATATTATTGAGGAAAGTATACTACTATTTCATCAAATACGGTTTAGACCTACTTGAATTTTATGCATAGCATTGCGCTCATGCGTAGGCTTCAGTACACAGTTGCATCATGCTATTCCCATTGGCATTAAACGCTTCATGTCCATGTTTGCAGCGCGATAAGATGTCAGTAGGGTTTTATTAAGTTTGGATTGCGTCCATAACTGCGTTAACGATGGAAAAGTTACCCAGTTAACAAGTTTTATTAACTGGGCTACCTACGCTACACACTTGCCAGAACAGGAAGTAATTAAATGTCGGTACTGAGTTACTTAAGCGGCCCGTGGATCTTTATGCAAAATAATCATTTTCGGTGTCCATTATGAGAAACATTTACGGTTTATGGTTTAGATTATAGATTATAATAATATTTATATATCATAATATTTGTATTAAAAACAATTTTACCCTTTGCACTCGAAGCTATTTTAACTCGAAAATTAAATATTTTAACTAGAATATTTCCATCCTCTATAATTTTTTAAACCCAATTCGCCATCGCGGTAAGAGACAAACGAAACAGTCAAAATGAGGAACACACGGAAATCAATTTTCGGTGAATAATTTCTCGTGCACGGACAAGTATTGGGTTGGCAAGAAAGTAATTTCGATATTTTAAGGTGAAATGAAGCCCAATTTTTTTTCATTCAAGCAATGAACTTTAATGAATAGGATATTTTCCATTTTGTTCGATGATCTTTTGCCAAGAAGAATGAATAAGAGGATATTTTATTGATTAAAGTTCATCATTTGAATAAAAAAATAAAAATTTGGTTTTTACTTCACTTTAAAATGCCGAAATTACTTTCTTTTTACGTACTGAATCACCTTGCCACTGTGTAGTCTCGCAGCAGAGACCGAATCGTTCCGTTTAATCGGGTTTCTACATTCAAATGGATCGGCCACAAGCTGGCGGAGCGACATTTTCGTGACATTTGCGTCATAGGTCCTGAATGCCTACGTAAAAGGACACCGCGACAGAAGTATATCGCACGAGCCGATGCATGAAATTTGTTAACGGAAATTACGTCCAAGAAGATCAAATATTATTCATACGTTCGTAGAAGAATTACAGTAGAATTTCTGCGAAAATGAAATCGACCGTTCTTCCGAAACGTTACTTTCGACGTTGACCAAGTGAAATTGTAAATTTGCGTGGTGGTCCATCGCGGAAAAGTTGGACTAATTGAAAGTAAGGAGACGCGTTGTAAATATCTTGTGGCGGATCAAAGTGAAATCACGACGAAACATCACGCAGCCCCGTTTTCTCCAAATGATCGTGATGTCGGTTTGCGCGCAGACTCTCGGCTGGAGCCAATTAGAGACAACAAAGTGCATTCTGCGATTTGTACCGATTCGATCCTGTTAGGTAAAGTATGGACGGTGCATCGAGAAAATGGAACACGCTCTGTCATTTGTACGGGGTTTATAAAAAGTAATGGTCGTGCGTCCTAGAGGTGGACATTTGTAAGAGAAACTTGCCCCAAAATTGTTTATAAAGCGGTCCCTAGACGATCAATATTTTCGTCAATATGTGGCACAATATATTGCACAATAATATTGCTGGCTCGCCCGCACGAGACAATATTATTGCCAAATAACTTAGTGCACGACTGATGACATTGCAGTTAACATGTGAAATAAAAAGAAAGCAAGTTGTGTGGCCATTGCATTAGTTACAGCTTGAAAAAAAAGAAGGAGCAAAAGAAGCGCAGGAGGATGAAGGAATGGTTTCAAAAAAGAAATGAATACACTCATAAAAATTTGTTAAGTGATACAAGAATAAGTGAACCAACTGATTTCCGAAACTTTCTGCGACTGGATGGTACATTATTTGATGAACTTTTGAGAATGATTATACATGAAATTTAAAAAAGAAATACTGTAACGCGAGATGCTATTCCTCCAAGTGAAAATTCAATGTTTACTTTGCGACTGTGAAGATAGAACTGAGTCAATATTGCGCAGACGAAGCAATATTTACGAGATTTTGTACAATAAAAATGAAACTCTTTTTGATTGACTCAATATATTGCGTAATCTTTCAATTTGATTTACAGACGATCAATATTATTGTACAATATCAATTGTTGTGCAATATATTGATGATAATATTGATCGTTTAGGGATCGCTTAACAAAGAAAACTGTTGTTAAAGTTTGTTTTTACATCAACACCCTCCACTCATCGAGAAGAGAGAAATAGTTTGAAAGGAACCATATGTCGCCAACAAATTTTTATCGAGATGTGTGACCATAATTACGAAACTGGCGTGATTGATGAGTGTATGTTTACTCGTCGTTTCGGTGGGTCTGTCGCATGTGTTGTCCTCTGTCCAGGTTAAAGTTTCCGGAGAGCAGTGATTGTAAAACAATAAACGGCCAGTTCGGAGCCGATTCGCATGCGTTTTTGTTTGCTATAACGTCCTTTTCAAGGATATCACCTGTGGTCGGGCCTTTGTGCCCGCAGCAATATAATAAAGAAACGGTACGCGAAGGGACACAAAAGATCAATATCTTCTTGGAAACGATTTCTTTTGTGTCAATTGATAAGCCTCTGAGTACATTATACGATGGGAGGGGAGAGTCTTTGCGCAGAAATCGCAAGATTGTAGAACTATTTGGATGGTGGTCGGAGTAGTATCTTCTAAAGTCTCTGTTGTGTAGTGTTTAATGGTTGTGTATTCGAACGCATTCGCATGAGTAAACCAGAGTGTGCTACGGATTCGGCGGAGGAACAGGAGAATCTGAAAAATTTGTAAGTACCCATTTATAACAACGGATATAAAATATTTCTCATATATCGTAGTAGTAGGCTTTTGTCTATACGTATGTACAACTCCACACAATCAATATTGCAAAAATTTCAACAGCTCGTATCTCGATAACAATTTGTTCGCGACATGTGATTACGTTTAAACTTTATCTCTTCTCGACGAGTAGAACGTCTTGATGTAAAAACGAACTTTAACAACAATTGTCGATGGTGTAACTAATTTTCATTAACTTTAAAAACCTTTTTCAGTTACCTTTAATAAGCGTACACTTATAAATGTTAGGTTCCTTGAAAATCCTGTGGAGATTTCGAAATATATATATCAAAGTTTGAACGTGTAAAAAATTCTAATAATTAATATTCCGATATTTCAAAGGTCTCGGAATTCTAAATTAAAAAAAAGAACGTTTAAATTTTCCGATATCTAAACATTTATAGTATTTTATAACCTTGAAATCTCCACGTATCAAAATTGCAGCGATCCTAGTATGAAAATGTTCACATTGTCCATAAATTTTCTAAAATTTCACGAGCTCGTGGTATTGATGTCATCAACATTTCGAAATGCGAAGTTGAATAAGGATTTCTACGGCATTGCAGTGTATTTAGAATTCGAAACACTTGTGGATATTTAAATGCGTGCAAACCACGTATAGTGAAGTAACAGTGAGACAGATTTCAATCGTGATCAAGGACGACTTGGGAATTCGAAAGGGACGCGTCGGGTCACGGTTATTGCCGCCAATGTCCTTATGTTGTTTGCTGCACCAGCTAGATGACGTTAATCGATTTTTCCCGGAGCTTAAAACAGATCTGGAGCTTTTCGTATTATTTGCAATTTATTGGAATTACTAAAAGAAGAAATACATCTTAATTCAACCTCTGTTTCTTACAATCGATGTGGATCATTGTTATTTTGCATAAAAATCCACGGTCTAGTAACCATGACGATGGTTAACAAATCTATTACGCATCGATGACGTTGAAAGGAAATGAACGCGCACAATATGCAAATGAGAGACTTGTTCTTGTTATCGTGAACTTCAAATTTTTAATGACTACGTACATATTCAATCGTAACAATTAAGGAGCACCACAATTGCGGAAGTTCCCTTTAGTTTGCATTCCTGACCGGATTCACTGGGATTGCAGATACTTTGTTTCAGTAAATTGAAAATCGAACGAATCTTTATGCAAAATAAAATTTGTCTGCATCGATTGCAAGAAATGAAAACCAAATTGAATGTTATGTCTTCCCTTAATGATTTTAACACATTACCGACCGGTGATCACTGCATAATTTTGAAAAATATCTATGGTTCATGGCTGAATACTTTTTAATGGAACCCTCAACAGTGACAGCAATTTTCATTGTGAACTAACAAATCGCCATCAATAACGTCATCTACTATTTTCATTTAAGATTGTAATGCAAAAAAAAAACTTTCTATGTTTTCTTTTGGCACAGCACAATTATTGAAAATCCTTTTAATAGGCTTTCGGTAGGTAAAGTGTTAGTAGAGGAGAAATTATATATATTGACATCTTCAATTATTTTAATCTTTCAACAATTTTGAATTTTATCTGCTTACGATTTTGCTATAAATGCATAAAGATCCGTAGTCTTGTAAATTATATAGAAAATGATGGGCATTATTTTTAATACTCGCGGACCTGAAAACAAGGTCAAGGATTGATTTGTATAATATTATGACAAAAAGTAACTTCTAAATTGTGTACAGGCTGTCCCAGAAATGTTGTACTTTCTTGAAAGACGCAAATCTGTCACTCGAAGTAATTTTTTCCTTTGCGAAACTGTTCTCCGCGGCATTGTTAAGTAGTTATCAACGAAACACACAGACCAATCAGAGCGCGGCTGCAGCTGGCATTGATTGGTCCATGATTTTCTTTAACAACTCTTTAACAAAGCCACAGATAATATGTTCGCAAGGGAAAACGTTTTTCCAAATGGCCTCGGAAATCATCCCTCTCGAGGAAGTGCAACATTCTTGGGACACCCTGTACATGAAGAACTGTGTCACCCACATACAACACGTATTTCCAGTGATTCTCAACATTGACGTGTATTGTAAGTCGACTAAGATCTACAATTCAAATTGATCTCTAGCATACATCCGAGAATCAATTTTTTAACTCCATTCAAATGTATGTTAGTTTTTAATGAATTCAGCGATGAATTTTCGAGGTCGTACGCGTTTTAACCGGTTAAGGTCTCGCGGGCAAAAATGAAATTTAGACAAACGTGTCGCGACGTGTAAGAGGGTCAGATTCCCGACGAAGTAGTAGAATCGTTTCTGGGAAAAATGTGCCATGCTGTGGGATTCAATTCATGAAAGTGGACACGTGGATATCACTCTCCCGGCGTCCGAGTGCTCCGGGCGATGAAAGTTTGCATTCTCTCGTATCGAGTCCTCGGACCAGGTCCTAATTTCACGAGCGTGAACTCATCCGTGAGCCCGTGTAAGAAGAAGCATACGCCACGGCCGCTTCCACTCTATCACTCTCTCCTTTTCTTCCTTCCTTTTGACGTTCTCCGCGAGCATTTTTTTGGAAAGCCTTCCCTCGATCTCGAACGTTATTACTTTCTTATCTCGCGATTCGACTTCACTCTCGCAGAATCACGATGTCTCACGGAAATTTCGATCGACGCGCAGCGAGGCAGTTGGCTCGAAAATTCGGACAAAAGTCGACTTCAAAATTTTTGCGCGAGTCGGACAATCTTTGCTGTCCGACGTGTGAGGTTTCAGTATTGTTTGTTTAATATGTAAAGAAAACAGCAATATAAATGAGAAAATTGGACACTGATTTAAGGAAAATAAAACACTGATCTTTATGGAAAATAAAAATAGTCAGCATCGATTCTGGGAGGCAGTAGTTGAGTGAAAATTAATTTCATTCCTTAATAGTCTTTTTACGTTGAAAACAACATAACAATATTCTCAGATTTTTTTACATTTTTCACTGTTTTGTATCTCACCCAGTTAACTTCTTCGTAAATGCACCAAAATCCGCTGTTCAGTTATAATGAAACGGGTTCGAATATTTTTAATTTTTGCTTGCTTTGATTGTGAAGATGCACCTTTGAAAAATTATTCAATAAATTTGTTTCTGTGTGTCTTTATTTCTTGTTGTTCTTTAAACCGTAAATCTAGTGTTAGAATACTATAATAAATACTACTACTACTGCATATACTACGATAAAAGTCACGTAGAATCTAAATGAAATGAATCTTGCCATTTTTAGAAGGCAATGCACCATTGACTTTTAGTGTTCGGCACGTTCAGTGTTAATTTACGCCCGAATGCAACATCGCGCGTTCGTAAACGTAATTTCTGTACGAAAACTATGGCGGGCCGAGTAACGTGATTCCGGTAGCGACCGGTGCTAAAGATAGAACGCAAGCTTAATTCGACGTCTGGGCCTGTAGTTTCTTAGCAACTACGTGAACGACCGGCAATTACCATTAATTACAATTTAATCAACAGTATACGTTCAGTTCGAATCGCTCCGACTACACTTGGCAATTAAACCGAAATAAATGTTGTACAGACGGTAGTTCTCTTCTGGGTCATTAGCACCGTTGTTATTTCCGCGTGCATCAGTGCGCACAGTGCCGTACATAAATTTTCCACACTTTCGTTGTTCCAAGTAATGATCGGTATCGCGCGGGGGGTGCGCTTTTATAATGATTATAGGATCGGTAGGAAACAGAGCTCTCGGCAGAATTTCTCGATGACAGATCTAGGCACGATCGTTCTTAACGGACACGCTCGTACGTGTTCAACGTTCTAAGCCTAAACAAAAGGCATCGGCACGCCAGTTGCAACGTAATCAGTCGCCGAAGTCAATCGGACTCCAGATTGGTTTCGTTCGTCGCGATCGCCGACCCAGATTTTTGCATAATCTTATGCAACTGTGTTAACAAAAGGCTTCGCTAACGGCACGTTACGTGACATCGCTGGGCATACCTCTCTTCCTCGTTTCCGAATGATCCGTTTGCCAGAATGGGACAGGCCTCCTTACAAGTTCATGGCTTGCGAAGCCATTTCTGATCTTCCTCCGGTATTCAAATCTATTTTTATTCGTTTTCTTTGATTTTTATTCAGTCAGTTTAATCAACTCTTTCCCTGTCATTCGAATACATTTTTTTGTTCAACGTGGAATTATCTCCATGTATAGTTTTACATATATGCATATAAATTCACAAATTAGCAACTTAATTTCGACTGTAAAGTGAGAAAAACATGGAAAAGAAATTTCATGTTATAAATCTGTCGATAATATTCCTTCAGCGACCTCGCGAATCGATGCGGTACCGTCTACCAAGCATCGAAGTCTCCGAGTGGTGATGCTTATACCGCGCATTGAAGTCACTCGTATTATACCTGCACTATGTACTATACAATACATGTATAGATTCGCAAGTTCATTGATCAAAACTCGATAGCATTATTAATTATTACGTAGCTTCTTTTATTGCATTTAACTTGCATTTAAAGTGCAACAGTAATAGAAACCTTCAATTGTATAATTGAATTGAAGTCACAAGCTACAGTTTTAGAATCTAATACTGTTGAAGGCTAATTTAGAAGATTAAAAATGATTGCTTCCGTGTTGCATCAACGATCTCTTTTATTATAACTAGACTGCGGATATTTATGCAAAATAAAAATTATCCGCATCGATTGCAAGAAACAGAACTTAAATTGAATGTTATTTCTTCCCTCAATGATTTTAATAGAGGAGAAATCATATATTGAATCTACTCAATCTACTCAATTTTGCTATAAATGCATAAAGATCCGCAGTCTAATTATAACTGTCTATACATAATACATGACCAAACAATTTGCTGATGATCAAATAAACTGTAATTTGCACAGAACATTTTCTATGCTTTCACAAAAACATTGCAAATATACATTGGCAACGCTGCAGGCAACATCGTCCGTCACTAAATTACTTTTACGGCTGCGATTCTAATAATTTAAGTACCTACTGTAGTACTTTAGATAGCCAACGACAATAATTAATGATGTTCAATAATTTATGAGGTCCAATATGTATCTGTAACTCCCTCAGTTCTTGTGATAGCGACTGCAACGTGTTCGGTTCGTCAGGGTCGTGTCGCAACATTAATATATTCCCTTTGTTTCGCGATCGAACTGATTTACTCACAGAGCCGTTGGTCTGCGCGACGGAACTAGTTTGCGTAAAAAGTTCCCCGTAAGCTAGAAACCTATTTACGTGTTTCGCTTGTATAGAGAGCTGTGTTGTGGCCTGAAAGATCGTCGACTCGTCGTGAATTCTGATTTTCCGCCAGTTCTTTGACAGTTACGACCTCGAAAACCTTCGACCACGTTCCCGTCCCGATCCTATCAGAACGCCGCCGTACCCACGATACGTTATAGTTTTCCAGTACAGTCTAATGAATATTTCCGCCATAATTCTGCCTCGTTTCTTTCGTTCTCCTTCCTAACAGAGTTATTTACCTCGTTCATGCGGCTACGAATGCAATGAGATTACGAAGAAACCGGGAGAAAATCTATTAAACCCAGCTCGACTCTCTTCGAACTTCTAAGCGGAGTCGGGGGATTCGCAATAACAATTAGCCCACTTTTACAGAAAAGATTTTAGAATAATAGTTCACCCTTTCTCGCGTTAACTCTTCAAATTCATGTTCAATTTATAACGTCACACTTTTAAGGAGTGTAACACATATTCAGAACGTTCTGAAGTCTGCAACGACTGCTTGAAACTTGATCTACGATTTTTTTGGCTGTTTTATAAAACAAAAATAAGGAATAAGATGATGCATCTTATATTCTTGTAAAGTTGGCTGTAGACGTTATATTCAAAGGTCCGAAAATCACTCGCTGAATCGTGAAAAAATATTTTGGACAGAAATGGACGACGTGTACTGCAAAAGCAGAAGCTTCAAGCTTTAAAATGAGTCTTTGGATAGACACATTCTTGTTATTTTTATAAAAGAATGTGAAATAGTCGCTTTTAGTTCGCTGATTAAAATATGAATTCGCACAACGATCCATTTATTACACCTTCGATGCAAAACTGTCGATTCCGACGTGAAATCAGCGACGACAAAAGGGATTCGGTTTCTTCTCCCGGAGAAAGTTTCAGCTCCCATTTCTTGGTCCTCGAGAGAGAGAGGGAGAGAGTTATCTTCTCGACCGAATCTTCTCTAAAATGAGATCAAAGGTAGATCGACTGTAACGAGAGGCCGAGTTTCCCGCGTTCTCAAGATTATCCAGAATCGGAAGCGATCTCTGTTGCGCAACCAATCGTTGGGAAATTCAATGAGAGGTGCTCGAACATTCCTGCATCACAGTCGTTCCCGCGAATCGTTTGAATTTCTTTCTTGCGCGTGTATACTTTCTCCACCACCGCGACGAGGAAGGAAACTTTAGCCCGCATCGGCCGGGCTTACAGCCATTTACTGTTTCCTTCCTACTACTCTTAACATTTTCCATTGCTACGAAGTTATTGTCGGTGCATCAGTTATTGTTCCCCGGTGTATGAACTCTTCGCGGACGGTGATTCTTCAAATGATTGAAAACGCTTCCTTCGAACTTTAAATTGTAATCATTTCGTTAAAATACATAATAGGATAATATACCCGGACTAGTTTTAAAGCTTGAAGCTTCTACTTTTGCAATGCATCGTCCACTTTTGTCGAAGATATTTTTTACGATTTAGCGACTTGGAAACTGACGACACTAAGTTTTGCACAAAATGTTGCAAATTGAAACGTTTGTGGAAACGTTGAAAAATTTTTCTCGTGACTGAAACTACCGTAGATTTGGAGATTGGAGCTTCCCCTTCATAATGACTTTTGAAAATTTGAGGTAGAAATTTTTTTAGCCGATTTACGGAGCTTCGAACAAAAAGGTGTACAGCCAACTTTACAAGAATATAAGGTGCATCATGGATAATCTTGCATAACTGAACATGATCCAAACTGGCTACAAAAAAATGAATGATGGTCAGCAAAAGTAGAGGTTTCAAGCTTTAAAATGAGTCCAAACTCATTATTCAACGAAATCATGATGGTTCAAATATCGATAATTTCTCCAGAATGGAAACTCTAGTGTTCAAATACGTTTTTTCAAGTAGTCTTGAAATTTAAATTTCGTTCCCAAAGCTCCTTCGTTCGACGCACTACGCGACGTTCTAAATTTATCGGTGATTGAGCGGAGCGCTCGTTATGGTAGTCGAAGAAACGAGCCTATGAAGGAGGCATAACGGGCATACGAAACGCGGGAATCAGGCCGTTTGTGTGGTCTGAGAAATGACGGACGATAATGTGGACTTTGCTGGCGATCATATCGAATCCCGAGTCCCGAAATTTCATAAATTTCACCGGAGTATAATAATACACGGTGATCTCCGCGCTGGCAAATTTCATGCGGTTGCACGAGGAACTCCGGGACCAGTTTTCTGAAATTCCTCGCAGGATTCCTCCTTTCACAAATTCGACTTGCTCGGCGGCTATTTTCGGCGTTCTAATCGTTTTATATTCGACAGTGAAACGCGCGGGATAGAATAAAAATCCAACGGAATCCCCATAAATTGTTCGGCCAACGAGACACGACGTCATGGTCTTTTCGTGGAGAACCGTTTTCTTTTAATTCCCGTTCGAGAATTTCAAATTCTGATTCGATGTTCCTCCCGTTACTCGGTTGATTTTAATTCTTATTAGTACACAGACTTTTTTGGTACGGAGGCGTCTTAACTAAACGGAAAGCCTGTTTGCTCGATGGACATTTCTGTCTCGTGCATCTGCGTTACTTTCTAAATGTTTAGCAATGTCGAAAATGTCGATATTAATGAAGTGTAATGAAAATTCTGTGAATATGATTTTCTATCGAAAAAATGATTAATTCTCTTTTGTGAACCCTGCCAAATCTGTTTAATATTTCTAAAAAACTTTTCTTTTGAAATGGAGATAATTCTTTTATTTTGAAAATGCACACTTTTGCAAGCAAGTTTTAAGAAAGTGGTACCAAATAAAATCCTATTTTCATGGGTAAAATAACATTGTTGTTCCAAATTAATAAAAATCGTACTAAATTCTGTCAAATTTGATACTCCAGCATTTTTTGAAAATGTTTATAAACCATAAATGCATAAAGATCCGCAGTCTACTAAATGCAAATGTACTACTGCTGTAATTAGAAATGTGATATATGTATTATAAATATATGCAAAACAACCTTAATGGAGATGGATAAAGCTTAGATAAAAAAAATTATAAATATCTGTAAAATGGTAAGTGTCTAATCATGATCTTGAATACCATCGTTTACCGCATGTAATGGAATTACAAGCGTGCTAATTGCACGCTATTAAGTAACGAAGATTTAACCTCGGAGAGACTCAATAGTTGTCATGCTTATTATTTCCGTATATGGAACCTTGAAAGTTCTAATTACAAGACGCGTTTAGATGTCAGAAGATCTGTAAAATGAAAGGTCCATTTAATTAATTGTAAACGTTTCTCAAGAACGCTTCTATGAGAGAAATATACAATTATTTAAATAAACATTACACTTAAGTGAGGGTGCACTGTACCAATTCGGATGAATATTTCAAGATTATTTATTCAAGATTACATTATTAGGGCCGACACACCTCTATTTATTCCAGCAGAATGATTAATTCTGACCAGACTGCGGATCTTTATGCAAAAGAATATTGTTTGTCTGAATTATTCAATTTTATTTCTTTGGGTGTATATATTGTGGTATATTATGGTATATTGTGGTACATTCTTGTGGTACATTCTTGTACATTCTTGTGGTACATTCTTGTACATTCTTGTGGTATATTCTTGTACATTCTTGTGGTACATTCTTGTACATTCTTGTGGTACATTCTTGTATGTTCTTGTGGTACATTCGTGTATATTCTTGTGGTACATTCGTGTATATTCTTGTGGTATATTCCTGTACATTCTTGTGGTACATTCCTGTACATTCTTGTGGCACATTCCTGTACATTCTTGTGGTACATTCCTGTACATTCCTGTACATCCTTGTGCTACATTCCCGTACATTCTTGTGGTACATTCCCGTACATTCTTGCGGTACATTCTTGTGGTACATTCTTGAACATTCTTGTGGTACATTCTTGTGGTACATTCTTGTGGTACATTCTTGTGGTACATTCTTGGGGTACATTCTTGTGGTACATTCTTGGGGTACATTCTTGAACATTCTTGTGGTACATTCTTGTATATTCTGGTAGGTATAAATAGAATCTATCGAACAGTGGTAGAATCCTTTCGATCCCCGTCTTGTGTATCCCCTATCGTCACCATTCTGTTATTCCGCAAGAGATAATCGTTGGTAGCCCACGCTTTCGCGTGATCGGCACGAGGCTGTGTAGGAAGGAAGAGACGATCGACGCATCCTTCCCAAGATTGCAACCTTCGACGTGGCCTAGATAGAACGATTCGCGAGATCTTTTCTCCGCGGTGCGTAATACCGTTGCTCCTGGTGATCGGTGCGCGTTGGTTTGACGAACCGAGCCAGAACCCGGTTTCAACAATCGAACAAGCAACCCGGCGTCCTTCGTCCTAGGACACCGTCATCGGCGTTTACCGTTGCACTGCCGTCCTCCGCATTCAATCAACTTCCTCCTCCACCTTCTCGCGGACTTTACACCTTTTTCGTATTCTAATGACCGGCGATCGTATCTCTACTCGCGGAGATCGACGAACACACACCGAAGAGAATTGGCAAACCTATCGAAACACACTATGTATTAATAATTTCCTGCGTTTTACACAAAGTAAATGGTAGTTTATTAATTTTTGGTAGGTATGATGGGAGACTCATTATTGATTTGGACAACCTTGAAATGTGTTGCCAAGGCCATCTGAACAACTTTTTACGTGATTTATGTGAAGTTAATTATTGGATGTAACCTAGATTTCATCGAGATATAACCCAGATTATGGCTGAAATAAATCTGGGTTAATGATTTATAATTTATCATAACAGGAAGGTTTGGGTTAGGCGTGAGCTCTTTGATTCTGTGCTTTCTAAAACAATAAACCAATTTAATTTCGAAAATATTAATGAAAATTAAGAGAGGAAGTTAATGAAAATATTTTCCACATTTATTATATGTATGTACAGTCACGACGAACATTTCATTGTTATACGTTTGTAGCAACTGCTGTTAATGAGGTTGAGTGAAGATTAAATATTCTTGTTGAAGATGCTTACCGAAGTAGCCCATCGATTTAATTCCTGTCTCTAACTTGACCTCCGAACCGTGAATTTGGATGTAATTATTACAGCTGAATGTTATCACGCACATTGGTAATTAGCAGACTACGGATGTTACACATTCACGAGAAAAATGACTAAAAGATTTAAAGAATTTCAGAATAAATGCCTGTGTAGCTTCCGTATCTTGCAATTAAAGCAGGCAGCTTTTATTGTGCATAAAGATCCGCAGTCTAATTAATTAGTAATTGGTATATAAACAAAGTTCAATAGTTCCTGCAAAGAAGCGTGAAGCGTGGGAAATCCAGTGAAAGGATATTTCATTGCTATTGATAACAAACTATGTAACGATGCCATAGCTTCTATACCTTCGTTATTCGAACATCTCTTTACTGGTGAACTGAGGAATAACTGTACCAACTGATCTGTATACATATATGTAATGTTAAACGTTCTCGAAAATATCGCTTTAATTTATCACGAGATTTTATGCATTTATGACAACAACGAGCTGGTGCAATTTAATTTATATTATATTCAACCTATTAAGATCATTAAAGAAAGCAGCTTCGGTGTCTGTACTTTTTCGTGAAATTGATGCGGACAATTTTTTATTTTACATTTTCTTCTCAACTATTCGCAGTCTACTTATCGACTATACATTGAATAGCTGTGAACGTAATATCGTTTGAATTAATGAAATATCTTTCCAATATCGTCAGAGCTCATCTCACCAAGAATCCAACGAGTTACGCATCTTCACTGAGGGAATACGGAACACACTGTCGATCATCCGTGAATGTCAATGGTATTTTTACGTAATGGGAAAGTATCGGGCTAACGATCACCGGGTGCAGCCGACTCGCAAAGTCAATTTGTAATTCTAACTAGTGTCCTTACATTCTTATGATCGTAGATTATAAAGCGATTGAAAATTTTCAAATGTTCCTGCTATGACGCAGTGTCCAGCATGTTTTAAAATGCACGTTTCAATGCGGTATTTTTTCACAATGAAATTAATCTACGTAAAAATAAATGACAATGTATTCTCGTTGACTGATATGTAGTTTGTTTTCATGCGCTCGTATATTTCGAATTCTAGTCCGCAGTAATGGGTACACAGTAATTGGTACATGGCTCTTTTTCGTCCGCAGTAATACGTACAAAATGCCGTCGATTTTATTTTTTAATATTTTCTTATGTTGTATTCCGTTTGGGGGCCACCAATTCTCTTTTTGTTTTTTTTTTACACATATTATTATTTCATGAAAAATTAGCTAATTTGGTAATAATAATAATAAGTAAAACCCACGTGTAATATTTTAAAACCAACTTGGAAAAAAACCCAATTTATTCGAAATTTTTATTTCAATAAAATTTTTGACCAACTCTGGTTGCCACAAATAAAACTTTGTGGAATAATAACTACACGAGAAAAATCTCGTTTTTTAATATTTTGTGGCATTGAATGTGGTAATGTATGTATGGTTAAAATATCGTTATTGTCGTTTGTTTGTTTTGTGGTTTGTTATACGTTATATAACGAATCTTCATGCAAAACAAAAATTTTCTACCTGAATTGTAACAAACCGGAGTGACATAAAAATATATTTTCTCTCATAGTATGTTCAATAGGCTGAAAACAATACAAAAGTATTTTCAAATTGATTCAATGTTTTTATTGTTTTAAATTACACTCATGCATTTTGTAATAAATGTATAAAATCCGCTGTCTAATAATTAGGCATATTTCAGACTGTCTCAAGTGACTCGGTCCGATGCTACATGACGTGAAGGAGGATTTTTTTTTTAATTGCAGACGGAATAGTAAAGTTATTTTTTACAATGTTCTTATGCGGGCCTATTTAAAAATTTTAAGATGACTGAATGGATATAATTATAATACAAAATAAAAATTGTATACGTGAATTGCAACAAACTGAAGTGAAATAGAAAATTGTGTTCTCTCTTAGCATGTTCAATAGATTGAAAATAATATAAAAATATGTTTAAATTCTTCTAATGTTTTTACTGTCATTTACTGTCAATTACGCTTATTCATTTTTTTAATAAATGCATAAAATCCGCTGTCTAATTATGTGCTTATTAAACTGCGTCAATTCTGTCAGCACGGACCCCTGAATTACGCGAGTCAGTATGCGTCAGTCGCGTTTAGTTCCCCGGCGGTTTCAGCGTTAATCCAGATTCATGGCTTGCCGTGAACATTGAGGCTCGGTAGCAGATTCGCCGCGTTCTCCTCTATCGCTGAAAAATTCTAACGGTATGCTCGGAATTTTCACGGTACAGCGAAGAAACCCCTATTTGCCCGCATTGCCTTCCACCGCGGACAAGCCATTATTATCCGCTGCCCGCTGTTTCGTTTTGTTTCAATCAGCCGCGGCTGTCCACGTTGCTTAGCGCTCGCGAAATATCCGAGTTTTCTATCCGCTCGGATGATCAGCTTATCCGCAGAACTCCGTGCGTATCCGTTTCGTTTCACTGACTTCCACGTGTCTCGGAATATACTGATCAAATCTGCAGCTGTCTTGCTTCGCGCCGGTCGAATTCCACCTCGTCGAGATCTTTGCGATGTCTCCCATCGAAATTCACGATCTCCACAGTCTCTTTCCTGTTTGCAGTCGACAGTGTTATCAACCTTTCACAAACGATGTCATAATTCAGTTCTTGATTAAATTATCACAGTAAATTCATTCTAATTTAAACTGGCAATGTTATTTTGTATTTACGCCTGACTTTGCATCTAGAAATGTTTGTACTTCATCGAAATTTTTGCATCCTAAATTAAATGGATGCTTGATTGATCTCTATTTTACATTTTACTTGATATTATTGTATATTTGTACAAAATTCGTTATCCGAAGCCTTTAATTTTTGGTGAGACTAGTGCGATCAAATAAAGTTGTTAATATACAGTTCGCTAGACAAACTACACACATATTGTTATAATAAAGTTAAAGCCGTAAGGATGGAGAGTAAAATCGTCTTTATGAATTCGTGTCATTCGAAACGTACACTCTTTTTGTCTACTTATAAATGTAAATCCACGAAAGCGTTTTAGAAAAATGTTTGTCCAAAACATCCTTTGACGTTCCTCGAAAATTCTTTGATGAAAATAAGCATAAATGGGCAAAGTTACAATATGAAAATTGAATAATCGAGTTTTTACGATGTCGAAATAAATAGTCTGGTGCGATGACGTCGATTTGAAGTTGCAGGCCAGACCGGACGCTTATGTCGCGGTAACCGCGACGGAAATCGACGCCAAAACCGAATTAATTGTGCCGGTTGTTTTTCCGCGGTGTTACACGGCCGTGCCTTACACAATCACCACTTATACGGTTTAATTAGACGTCTTCCGTGAACGCCAGTCAGATATTACAGTTAGTCGGTCGTCGAGGCACGTGCCGGGACGTGCGGACTACGTCCTGCGCGTGTGTTGGTCTATTAACACAGCCGCATCATTCGAGTCCCGATGACAGGACGTTAACATTCTGACACGCGAAGATTAGGCCAGAACGGTTCTTGCTGGCCTTGACCATCGTTCCGATTCCTTGATCCACGATCTCTGACATAATTTGACAGTAAACCCTCCATTTCACTCCGTCTCATGCCATTTTATTCACGTTAAAATTGGTCAGGTCCACAATTCTATTATTATACTTTCCAAAAAAAAATTATTATTTTCTTATTCCACGGAGGTGTTCACCTTTGAATGGTTGAAAAATTGTGTTTCTGTGAAAAATCAATATGCACACCTTATTGCATGAATATTTCGAACTAGAACGATCGAGCATTTTTGAAAAATCGATTTTTTTAATTTATCTACACCTATTATTTCTTATTCTTAGGTAATTCTTGTTTGCATTTGAATTGTCATTCTTTCGTGTAAATCGTTTTTTTCCCATTATTTAAAAATGTTCATTTGACACTGTTGGGTTTGAGTATCGCGCAGAACGTTCAGCAATTGATTAAATATAAAGTCATTTACTTTAGTGATGTAGAAATTGGTAACGGACTAATTGTGATAGCTAATTTTGATAGCTGACAAGGGTTAACTTTGAAATGTTCTACGAATTTCAACTGGCAGACTGTATCGTTTTCGACGAGTAATCGATTTGTCCGTTTTTACGAGAGGCGTGTATCTCCCGAACGGTGAAAACTTGATAAACTTTCCGATTTTCTAGCGTCGCGACGCGCGCTTCATTCACCGTATCGCTCCTAAACGAAAGGTTCAACGTTCTCGACGTTGCAATTTTCACGTAGCCGGTACTTTCTTCGCTGGACCGTATGATTTAACCATAGCTGTGCGTGTGACGAACAACTTTCTACGCTTGTTGCGCAACGCTTCCAGTTAGTGCGCGTCGTCAGCGAGTTCTGAAATTTCGTTTCGCGCTCGTGCCACCCTGAAAAAGGATACCCAAGCTCAGGAAGATCTGAAATGCTTTGGAAAAATGGAAATACATTTTGGAACCGTTGCAGGTGTAAAAACATCGCAACCGGATGAAAGCGGTGCACGCGCGTGTTACCGAACCGTGGCACGCTCTATACTTGCAGGGAGTTCGGCGTTGCATCGTTATTCCGCATTCCGGTTTCATCTTGTGCATCTGTCTTTTTGCGCAGATCTGGGCGGTACTCGGTCGAATTGCATTCTACATAAAGAACCAGCAAAGGTTCAACGCGATGTTATAATTGCAGTTATTTATCTGTGTATCCTACCATTTCGAATGGAATGAGTAGTACTGCACTGGCAGAAGGTTATGCTAATTTATAGTTCTACGGTCCATTTAAGATACTTTACAAAGTAACACGAGGTGTGTTTAAAAACTGATTAAATTGTTAGAGTAACGCACGGTCTGGCAACGTTGAGGACTTCCTTCCAGCAACGTAGCACGATCGAAGAGATTAAGATAGCTAAAAATTCCCTCCAAACTGTAAGGGTAGTTGCATTTAAAAATTCTAAAAAAAATCTGGCACGTTTAGCATGTCGAGCCACATATTCGAGAATTTTTTCCGATTTTTTAGTTGCAAACTCTGGTTGTGAAAAATGAAAAACCAGAAAAGATTCTGGAACATATAGACTTCACCCTGAAGCTTAAAAGCGATCACCCTGGAAATTAATTTAATAATAAAATATTGCCATCAATACTATCTCCAATTTTTTGGTTATAATTGAAAAAATAGAAACCAATTTTTTCGACGTTTTTTTAGGCTTGATCTTTCTCGATTCTTTCCTCTTATTCATACTTCCGAGTCTGTGGAGGGTTTTATCTAATGTTGATATGTTTAACATTGCATAATATACGAATAAAAAATTGAAATTATAATTGTTCGCCTGAAACTTTTGCCAGCCACTGTACGTAATAGTTTACCTCTGTGGAAATGCCGAGCGTTACACGTGGAAATCCGCGGGCGTGCCTCGTCGTGTTGCCGGCATATTTATCAGCCCACGTGCGCACTTTCAGCCTACCTTTACTGCTCGCCGGCGCATCGTTGCACGCCGTTGCATTGTTCATTATGCGGCGGTCATCTGAACAAGTGGGTGGCTCGAGCAAGCAACTTTTACTGGCGCCGATCGTAACAACGAGAGTCCTGCGTGACACCCGGCCTTTTCTCCCTTTCGAATTTCCCGCCCTTTCGCTTCCACGCGATCGACGTACCGTGGCGGTTGCTCACCTAGAAAATCGAAACTCTTTCCTCGAAAGAGGAATACATTAACGTTTCGATTTGTCTGCAAATTTTGGGACCGAAATATCGCTTATACCGTGTACGAACGCTATTTCTTTATATCTCACTATTAACCTTAGACGAGACAATACTAATCCAGTGATAACTTAATTATTTTTTTACGAAACTCTTATTGACATATTCGTGACGTTTTTCTGATTAAAACGATACCAAACACGGCACAATTTAGATCATATTTATTCGTTTAATACGCGATTTAGTAGAACCTCGATTATCCGAACTAATCACGGTGAATCGAGGCTCTACTGCATCGTGAATTAAACGAGTAAATATTATCCAAATTGCATCGTGTTTGGTGTCATTTCAATCAGGAGAACGTCACGGAACTGTTAGTAAAAGAGTCATATAAAAAAACTAATAAATAATATTTGTCATTGGATTAATAATATATTGGTTGTGCGCTTCGATTGATTCGGAAGGATGGCCAATGGAGATCGCTTCTAACCCGATCGCTCCAAATCGGCAGATTTTCATCTGAAAACGGGAGTCAGACCGGCTCCGATCAAACAAGTTCCCGGAACGCATGTTTCAATCCACGTTTCTCTACCCGACCTATTGCGACCGCAATTAGTGTCAGTACCACCGCGTGGCTGCATTTCTTCGGCTTAAGTGCATTATGTAATCCCGTATGCTGACCGTTATTTCATACGTTTTTTTTAATTAACACACGGTTTCAATCGGGAGAGATAAAAAGTTGCAGCAACCGCGCAATTAACGAAATCAGTTCAGAGATACATCGGGAACTCATCTTTCGTGTAAGTCTAAGTCGTGCGAGCAATTCGGTACCGAGGCAATTATTCTCGTGACATTAACACTGAACCTACCACCAGCGTACTGTTCCAAGTACATTCTACTATATTCAAGTAGATTCTACTATATTCAACTATATTCTACTATATTCAAGTACATTCTACTATATTCAAGTACATTCTACTATAATCAAGTACATTCTACTATATTCAAGTACATTCTACTATATTCAAGTAGATTTTACTATAATCAAGTACATTCTACTATAATCAAGTACATTCTACTATAATCAAGTACATTCTACTATATTCAAGTACATTCTACTATATTCAAGTACATTTTACTATAATCAAGTACATTCTACTATAATCAAGTACATTCTACAATATTGAAGTACTTTATACTACATTCAAGTACGTACTACATTCATGACGGACATGTACCAGCTACTTTTAAGGCTCGGGAGGTTTACTGTTAAATGTGAAGTTTCGAACATAGAATTCCAAATTAAGTTGCTACAAAATTAATTATTTTATAGGAGTTACATTAAAACTTAAGTTAATCTGAACGCGTTCGAGAACGTTTTCTTGGATTGAGCGCAACATAACCCGCTTACAAATTGAACCATGTGTTGGAATACATCATAATTACGGTCCAGTTCAGACGAGAGATGCACAATTCAACCCTGGAATCCAATACGATCGTTACGGCTTTATGTTTTCTGTTAGATGCTGTTAATTAATCCGTTGCGAACGTAAGAGCTGTGTAATTTCTTAGTGTTCTTTTGAAACAAAATATAAAGGGTGGCATGAAAACAGTGACCAGGCTGCGAAGCCTGTTAGGCATGCAAGTTCGAAATAGCATAAGGGACCTGCATAAAGGATCATTTGTTGGTAAGGGTTATAGTAATCAGTGACCTAATTAAAACGTCGCAGGTATGCGGGTGCCATCGGGACTGGGTTATGAAGTTAAGAGAAATTTACCAGTGGTGATTCATGAGAAAATCTTTCGTACGTAGTATTACAATTTAAATAAAAATTACTTCCAAAATCGAAAAAGAACATTTAATACAAAATCAAATGATCTGAAACATTTTATCGAGATTTGTAATTAAATAAAATTGTCGTTGAATAAATTTGATCCACATAGAATTTAATTCCAATTTTGATTGAATTATATTTGTATAATTACACACAACTTAAATGAAATATTAAAATTATGGTACTTCAACATCGGTGAAAAAGAAATCTTTTAAAATATTCAATCAAGAGAAAATGGCAGTCCTTTAAAAAAATTAATTATAATTAGTAGACAGCGGATGTTTATGCAAAATAAAAATGTTCTGCATTGATCGTGGGAAGCAGGAATAAAATAAAAATTGATTTCATTCCTTAGTGACTTTCTTACATTACAAAAAACATTAGGAGATTCTTAAAATTTTCTCATCCTCACCTGTTTTAATTTCTTCATAACCCACAAATTCATTCGTAAATGCATAAAGATCCGCTGTCTAATAATTAGTATGATTGTAAACAGCTTTTACAGATGTCTACACAAGTTACGAACAATAAGTTCTAGAACCGGCCATCATTATTTACCCGACATCCTGTACGTGATTGTATGGTGGAGCAAGCTTTTGTATTAGTAATTCAGTTAACTGTTGTGTTCGTTTTTCCTTCGTCTGTTAGCTCCAGAGGTCCCGCAAGAATGTTTCACTTGTGTTGCAATTAGAGCGGTTCTCTGTTTTCCGAAGCAGTGTTAGAATACCATTCGCATAGTAACTTTGCCAAGCTATAACGTCCGCCGTTCAATCTTTATGTAAAAGTAGCGCCCATTGACGCGCAAGGCACGCAACCATTCGCGTACGACGTACGAAATAATGGTCGGATGTCGCGAAACAGTGTGTCGTGCGTGCAAATATGCGGGCGTCACAGTAACACGGTGAACTGATCCGGAATCTGATCCGTATTCTGGTTCTCCAGTGGAATAGCACGCTGCCTACGGCCAACCATCCTCAATCTACAACTTGGGAACTTCAGAATTTTTATATTGTTTTTCGAACACAAAATGTGTCTTGAAAATTTCAAGCAAGTACGAACACAATTCTTAAAACATTATTCCGAGTGTTTCAGATGTGTTCTCCGAACAATATTTTTTCAAAATCATGACCAGACTGCGGGTCTTTATGCATTTATGGCTTCTGAAAATTTTCGAAAAAGGGTGGAACAGGAAATTCGACAGAATTTAGTACAATTTTTGTTTCGTCGAGATTGGCAAAGGCTATTGGCCAGACTCGAAATGACATTGTATTTTATTCCACTTTCTTAAAATTCGTCCAGAAAAATTGAAAACTGCATAAACAACCGCAGTCTAATCGTGACTATTATGTCTTGCGAAATACCGGATTGATTTTCTTCAAATACTGCAGCGTTATTTTGAAAATGAAAACCTCGCAGTGTCCTCACCTTTTTCAATGTTTCCAGTTCATACAGGAAATTCGTGAACTAATTTTTCAAACCATTTGTACACTGCTCAAACATTTAGGGGTTGTTCATTTTCATGCTACACATTTTTGCATTTCTGGTGAAAGCTTGAATGGTACACATGACACACATTTTTAAATTTGCAGTTTAGTGATTACCGTGAAGATATATTATCATCATTTTAAAGCTAACACTCGATGTTAACACTTTACCTACCGGAAGCCTATTAATAGGATTTTCAATAATTCTGCTATACCAAAAAAAGCGTAGAAATTTTCTTTTAAATTGCAATCTTAAATGAAACTATTAGATGACGTTATTGAGAATAACTTGTTAGTTCACAATGAAAATTGCTGTTGCTATTGAAGGTTCCATTAAAAAGTATTTATCCATAGATTTTTCAAAATTATGCAATAATCACCAGTCGGTAATGTGTTAAATGAATATTTCCTCAACGACTTGATAAATCATGTTTTAATAAAAGGCAACAGTAAAGTATATGCAATATATTTTTATAACCATCTGTAGAGTTTCCAGACGATTAATCAAACTATTCAATAAGAAAGTCTCCGAATAAATTACGCTGTCATCTTTTAGACGCCTTCGATGTTTTGCACCTAATTAAATTATCCGAATGCATCAGTGGAACTAGTTCACCGCGATCAGATATTTTTCCGAATCTGTCGTTTGCGTGTGTTCGATTTCGTTTGAAATTTGCGCGGCGCTTTCGAATGGGGCGTTTCGTGACGTCGAGGAACCGGTTCCCGTTGCGTTTCATTTATCATTGCTCGCGGAAATTTTTTCAAGCTGTCCGTTTGCAGAAAAAATTGACACCCGTACAACCCGTCTCGTGAAAAGAAACGAAATTTGCGGAGATATGCAAACCAGGCGGACCGGGTTTAATGTATCCGTTCGTGCGAAAAACGAGTTTTCGGGCAGCACTCGGATCGAATAGTTTGAAGGAAGGCTATAATTGAATTGGGCTGCCCACGATACGTTTATTTAAATGCTGCACGTTATATAAAAGTGTCGGAAACTTTCAATACTTGGCTACCGAGCAGAGTTACAAGGCTTATTTAAGCAAATAATTTAACGAAATACAGAAAACGAGTATATAGAGCTGGATTTTCATACAAAATAAAACATGTCTGTGTCAATTTATAAGAAATTGGTGTTCAATCAAAATGCATTTCATCTCTTGACAGTATAAATAGGGACAAAATGGTATGACGAAATTCATCCAATGTTTTTACCGTTTTGTATTTTACCTACCCATTTTTCTTATAAATGCATAAAATCCGCAGTCTATAAATAATGTATTGCATTAAGTGACACCACTGAAACTTCGTAGACTTTCCATCATGGTAAATTCATAAACCAGGTTGCAAACTAAGTGTCTGTGTTACTTGAATCAATACAGACTCCAATTAGGTGTAGATCAAGACTTGTGTCCCCACTCTTATCACTTCCTATCTTCACCACACATCCGCTACGATCCGGTCACGTGACGCAACGTCACATGATTAATCCGGTATTGATAGGGAGAGGATGGTAACTTGTTCCCCTTACCAAGAACTTGAGAAATAACGTAAAACGGTTCGCGTCAACCGGCTCCTCGGTTTGACAATAAAAAGCGTTCCGCGAGGAATTGGAGTTCTCGCGCGGAAAATGAATGGAATCAACTGGGTCACTCGCGATCCTGCTACGAAGATATAATCGTAGAGTGTGCGTGAAGAAACGCTGACTCGGCGTTCGCCAATATGTTCCGGGAAGAAAAAATTATCATCGTTTCCTGTCGCCGATCGTCAGCTACGGTTGTCGCTGAAAAAAAGCACGTTCTGAGTGCTGTCAATTAAAACAGTCTGTATTTCCTCCACCTTAATTATCGTTTCCAAGTATATGAGAATAAATAACATTCTCCGTTTTGCTTTGGAGTAATTAAAAATTCAAGTATGTATCTTATTCCCATTGTATGAAAGAATGAATATAGTCGTAGTGAATAGATTTATATATTTTATTTTATCTAAAGTTAGATAATTATTGTACTGACAATAATCATGTCCAGCTTTAGCTAAAGTGATAATAATATACATATATATATATATATATATATATATATATATATATATAAAATATACAAATGCTAGATAGTAATTGTTATAGAATCCTCGTTTAGTTTTCGTTTTAAACGAAACAAGAGAGACTTTTGGAATTTAAATCACACTTTTTAATTCCACTACCATTCATTGAAAAATTGTTGTATCACATTATTAGATATTGTATTATTATACGTTGTATAATTCTATGTGGATTGTAGAAAATGGAGGAACAGATACATATACATATAGCATTAATGATTTAGTATTCTATTTTAATAATACTCTTAATTAATATATTTTATATACAATATATAATGCAATACGTAATATATAAAACATTTTATATGTATGTGGTACATAAAAATTGTATATATTCATATAATATATGTATAAAAGCCGCATTGCTGCTTGAATAACTCGAAAAACAAAGACCCGAAAATAATTGTATTATTCCATGCTAAATGGAATTGGTTTCCCAATTAGAAACGTTATAAATAAGAACGCGTCGACATCATGGAATAAGTTCGATGTCGTCGACTGGGACGATCAATTTGTTTAACCAATGGAGCGTCGACAGACCGATTTGCTCGACATGGTAGGAAAGTTCTGCGGATCGTGGGGTGTCGTTGAGTCGTTACGGAGGTTTGTTCCGCGTTGAAAAGCCTCGTACTTTTTTTTGTGTTGTCTTCGATTGTTTTCCACGGCTTCACGGAGTAACGACTGGTTCCGTGGTTCCGCGTAAGCATTACCGTTAGAAACGTAGCGATCGTTCTACGGGCACAGGTTGACATTCCGTCTCGCGCCGTTATATAAACGCGCACGATAGTAAAAATCTCTTCCTGCATATGTATTTCGAAACTTCTTTCGACATCTGACCGTGTTTCGCGCGGCGCTGAATGGATCCCGACGGTATTCCGTTATTTAACTGTTGTGCGCGGCCACCTAACACTTCGGAAAAATTCTGCAAATATGTTTTCGCGGATCTTTTTACAGAAATAACAGTGTCATAATTAGACTGCGGATGTTTTTATAGAAAGTAAAAATTGTTTGCCTCAATTACAAGAAAAGAGGAGCCAAGTAGACATCCTTTTCCGTATTCAATTACTTTAATAAGCTGACACTAACATCTTAATTGTATTCTTCAATGTATTTGATCTCTCTACTGCTTTAAATTGCACTTACGTATGTTTGCTTTAAATATATAAAATCCGCGCTCTAGTCATGTAATTCTTGGTGCAATGGTCGTCATCATTTTATAAGGATAAGGAACAGATAAGAAACGTAAAGCACACTATTTATTTTGTGGTTGTATTGTGATTAGAAATTAAAATTCTATTTGATTCCAGTTTCTAATTAAAATCTATTTATAAAAACATTAAAAATTGCATAAACATCTGCAGTCTACTCATAACCATTTAGTTAGACTGCGAATGTATGGCGAAACTGAATTGGTGAAATACGAGGCTGCGAAGAAATTTATCAAATTAATCATATTATTATTTTCGTCTCGTTACATTTATTAGAATTTAAGTTTAAAGAAAGTACAAATTTTTTCACGTTGTTTTTATGTTTATTTCCACTTCCGTAATCAAATAGACCGGGATCCCAGCATCTCAATCATTCAGTGTCTTAACAGAGAGCTGAAACCAGCTGTAGAGCATAAATCACGACCGAAACGGCCACGGATTCGAGACCGCGCGAATTTTTTAATCCTTCACGACTCGATGGCCGCGCGAAACGCAAATATAGAATTAACTCGGAACTGTGATCGTAATTGAAACGCGCCAGACTGTGTGGGAAAGGAACACAACGCGGGAACACGAGACAAGCTACCGATCCCCACTTCTCGGCGACAATAAAAACGGGGCCAAAATGTTAACCACTTTCTACGGCGCGGCGCGGCGTCGAGGGACACGTGTTGCGCGGTCGATTAGTTCACTGAAACTCACTCTGGCCGTGCAATTAATTGCCTTTAATGCCACTGGTTGCGAATGCTTTAGAAGTGTTTGCGATCATAATACCCAGTCAGCAAAATCGAATCGAACAGATTAAGACAAGTTTAGTATTTCTGGAATATTTATACCACCTCTGCCATGTTTGTTTAAAAAATATATTACTGCTACTCATCTTTAATATGTACTCGTAAACAATTCATTCAGCGATCATCGCAGTTAGCAAAATCTGTTCGAACAGATTGTGACGAAATATATACAATCACACTTTGCGAGCAAAAGGCGATCATTTTTGGTGCCAAGACATGTTTGGAACAGGATTTGGTTCTTATTTGTTCTGAATCTGCAGACCAAAACCTGTCACCAAATACCGAGAGTAATGCGGAAAGAGCTGTTCGGTATTTGGCCACTAAAGTTACAATGTTTCTTGCCAAATGGAGGCCAAATCGAGGGTAGCGTCTGTCCTCGTTATAGAGGGCAGGTCAATCGCACTAAGAGCGAACCTGACCTTGCTCTAAGAGTAGTTGTTTGTCTCTCGAATTAAGTTTTGCTTTGAATTAAGTTCAATTTGTTCTTTGCTGTCAAATTGACACAGTGTTAAAAGTCAATGCAACGAAAAGATAAATGAATTTGTAAATTCTCTCTCTAGGAAAACATGATAATTATAGCACTGTAATAATTATACCAGTACTATGATTCAATTATCTTTGATTCGGGAAGAAACTGAGTTTCTGAAAGATCTGAAAACTTGGACGATTGCCAGAACCACGAAAAATTCATTTATTATTTCGTTAGCGCACAAAGACGAGTGACGAACAACGAGTAGAGCATCTCAGCTTTCTACTTAATTGTTATTCGCTTCGTTAGCCAGATTGTCTTAGCGAGCACAGCGGTCAGGAAAAGTTATGCAATAAGGAACGATGAAATCGCACGGCAGGTTAATCTTCCCGCAGCTTGCATAATTTTTCGTTACAGTGTCAAGATGACGATAAATATTACCAGGATGGTCGATTTCGTTCTGTCTACGTGAATAAAGATATCTCGTCGTTCTAGAGTTGCATGGTAGCATCTAGAATAATTGCCGTGTCCACAAAATAATGATTATTTGTTCTCAACTCTCACATACAGCAAAAACAATTACACTGAATTTTTCGCGACTTGTTCCAATATTGCCGACACCAGTGAAAATAACTCGTGAAACATCCAGCAGTCGAATCGACCTTTTCACTTATCCCATTTCCGTATAATCTCAGATATCCGGATCAAATTAATATCGCCTTATCATCTACGGAACCCGCAATGAAGGAACTGGTGTTCCATTTAGTAACTGGTTACATATTAACCATTCCTCGAATCGTTTATACATACACACAACGCTTATTATATGATTCACTATCGATGCACTATTAAGCGAGGCTTGTAATTGCTTCGAACGTAACAGATTCGTTCTACGATTATGCTCACCGTCATAAAAACATGATTTTTTGTGCGGTGGATTCGGTGGTTGGCAGGTCCGCTACCTTTTCTGGCTTCTTATTTATGATTCCGACGGGTTCTAGTTCCTTGCTCCTGTCCGAGTACACCTACGCACTTATCGTTTGCTGTGGAACGCTGTAGCAATGATTCTGACTAACCTGGTAATTCAATTATTTCACGTTATACAGAGTGTCCCAAAACTGTTGTACTTCCTTGAAGGGCATGATTCCTGAGATTGTGTACAACAACCTTTTCCTTTGCGAAAATGTTCCCCGAGGCTTTGTTAAGGAGCTATTAACGAAAAACACGGACCAATCAGAGCGGGCCTACTGTGGACACGCCCATCAGTGGCTGCGCTCCGATTGGTCCGTGTTTTTCGTTAATAACTCCTTAACAAAACCGCGGAGAACATTTTTGCAAAGGAAAAAGTTACTTCAAATGACCTCAAGAATCGCTCCTCAGAGCGAAAGAATTCTCAGAAATTCTCTGCATTGAAACAAGCCACGAGACGTAAATTTTTCAGTCTTCGTCCACAAGGTTGTCAACTCGAAACTCGTACAAAAGGGAAAAGTGACAAAGATTAAACGAAATCTGGTACGCCGGAGGCAAAAAGAGTTCGAAACTCGCCGATCAAAGGATTCTTTTGTCTCACGATTTCGCTGACTCCAGGCTATTCGGCTGCGACATTTCGGTAATTTAATGCATGATCGAGGTACTCCATTCCACGGTCTTGTTGCCGACCTCGACTATTGCTTCGTCACGACCGGTCTTTTTCATCTTGCAAATAAATTTGCTCGACTCGTGGTTCTCGTTTTTCTTATTGAAACGTGTAACGGAGATTGATAAGCGATCAAGTTTGTTTCACTGATCTCAGCTTGTTTAAGCGTGAAGCTTTCCTAAAATAATGGTCACACAGGATTCTTGTTTGTTTAGCTTTTTGTACAGAGAATATTGTAAACGTTAGAGGCAAATATTATATATAAATTGAACAATTCGGCAGAGATTAAAACAGCAATCATGATAAGTTCCATCTGTTTGGTTGAAGAAAATGTTTCGTTCTAATATAATATGTTACAACATTATTTACCGGAAGCCTATTAGTATTTAAACATGCTCGTTTAAAAATTAATCCCGAAGGAAACGATTGGACTATGTTTATGATGCGGGCTTTGCTCAATCAGCAAAATTTTCATTGTGACAATGAAATAGTAGGATTAAATTATATGTACATTATAGAGCTTCACATTGCATTGTACAATAGTTTCGTGCGCTTGAATACAAGTGGCAGGCGACGTATCGCAGACTGTATGTACTGTTATCTGAATGTGGGATACGAGGTGGATGTTCTCCTGCCCGGCTACAGGTTCTATTATTTTGTGCTAGATATACATATACATACGTGTACGTAAGGTACATCTTCGTGAGTGTGTATAATTGAAACGTCACAAGGTCTACAAAATGACGCTTTAGACCAGAATATACCCCCCTTAACAATTAAAAAATTTTTTAATAGAATGAATTTAGTTGAATGAATTTATTAGAATTTTAACTGAATGAATTTATTAGAATCTTAACCGAATGAATTTAATAGAATCTTAATTGTGAATGAATTTAATAGAATCTTAATTGTGAATGAATTTAATAGAATCTTTAATTGTGAATGAATTTAATAGAATCTTAATTGTGAATGAATTTAATAGAATCATTATAAGAATGACAAGAACTTACACATTCAAATTGACTGCGATTTGTATCATGTTTAGACTGCAGATTTTTATGCAAAATAAAAGTTGCTTGCATTCGTCGCAACATGCAGGAGTTGCATAGACACTTGTTTCTATAATTTCATTGAGTCGAAAACGATACAACAGAGTCGCGAAATTTCAATTCATAGTTTTATGTCGCATTAATTGCTAGGTTATCAACGACATCATATAACAAGTCAGGATAAAATATATGATGCGTTTGATAAGTTTGATTTCCTTGATGAAATTCAGCAGATGATTTCTTTAAATATTTTCACTATTCTGATAAACTCATTTTAGCCACAAGTGCATAAGATCCGCTGTGCAATCATGATAACAATCGAAGGGAATAAGTAAATGCATACGATCTCGATAACGATACATTAATCGATGATCTCCAAAAAGATTTGGAGCCCGACGAAATGTCGTGGTTCTGGTGTTAATAAATGGATGAACGAAAGCGATAGCAGATGACGTCATCGCTCATTGTCAGTTTGGAGCGTGACCGATCAGAAATCGGGGCGAACGAAGCTTCGCGGGTTCCCAAGCGAGCGGGCCTCGCGATTTCGCAAAGCTCGAAGGAACGCTGGGTAGGAGAGGAAGCCGAGATAGGATCTAGGCTTGTTGCATAAGGATGAAAGTACCGACCGACTGAGTAAATAATAACGGTTACGTGGCGTGGAGACGGCAGTTCTTCTTCGCTGAAAACACCGTAACAAGAGGCCAAGCCAGCTCAGAAGACGTCCCGGTGCGTGCACCGTGGGATCCTCCACGAAACCTGGCCCATTGATCGTCACGGAGCAAGCCGCAGCAATTATTGTTGCCACTGTGCAACAATTATTCCCGGGCGTCAGGCGTGAATCAACTCGGCCACGCGGTCGCTGCCGCCATTTTCTTGCTGGCTTTTCCTACGACTCGATCTTTGGCTTCCCAACTTCTTGTCGGTCGGTTACGTTTCCTTGAAAATCCTCTTTCATCTCACCATCTATTATCGTGAACATTCATTTTTAGACAGTGGATTTTATGCATTTCTGACAAAATTGTGTTGGTGCAATTTAAAACAGGAGAAACATTAGAAGAATTTAAAAATACTTAACACAGAAAATAAATTTCTATTTCACTTCAGCTTGTCGCAATTCAAGCAGAAAATTTTTATTTTTCACGAACATCCACTGTGGACTCATTACTAGACAGCGGATTTTATGCATTTCTGAGAAAATTGAATTGGTGTAATTTAAAACAGTAAAAACATTAGAAGAATTTAGAAATACTTAACACAGAAAATAAATTTCTATTTCACTTCAGCTTGTCGCAATTCAAGCAGAAAATTTTTATTTTTCACGAAGATCCACTGTGTACTCATTACTAGACAGCGGATAATTGAGTTGATGTGATTTAAAACAGTAAAAACATGAGAAGAATTTAAAAATACCTAACAAAGAAAAAATAAATTTCTATTTCACTTCAGCTTGTCGCAATTCAAGCAGAAGATTTTTATTTTTCACGAAGATCCACTGTGGACTCATTACTAGACAGCGGATTTTATGCATTTCTGAGAAAATTGAATTGGTGTAATTTAAAACAGTAAAAACATTAGAAGAATTCAGAAATAATTAACAAAGAAAATAAATTTCTATTTAACTTCAACTTGTCGCAATTCAAGCAGAAAATTTTTATTTATTTATTTAAAAATACTTAAAACACAGAAAATAAATTTCTGTTTCACTTCAGGTTGTCGCAATTCAAGCAGAAACTGCGGATTTTATACATTTATGACAAGAATGAGTAAGTGTAATTCAAAATACATCGTAAGATGAGTTTAACAATGTCGATATACTATTTTGACCATATCAAAATTGTTAATGAGCAAAATCAATTTTTACTTGCCATTCTGTAGAATGCAATTGGCGTATTAAAACTTTATTTTGCATAAAGATCTACTCACTGACTTATTGGAACTATTAATTCTCATTACATCCTGGTATTGATACCTTAATATGAAGTAGAATCATCGGACGATACAATGAATGAGAGTTTAGTATCAATTATGTCCCGTGCTATCTTCCACATTAAGTTCATTGTGTTCCTATGTGATTATCATCTGATTTGAATGGGCAAGGCGGGGGGATTGCAATAGAACGATGGAGCAATCCTGTCTGTGTTCGAGTGTATTCCCGCATAATATCAACAGGCAGTGGCAGCATCAATTAGGAGTTCATGAATATGTGTTTCCTTTGTTATTGCAGAAGAGTCCATATTACGTTTCACTGTAATAAAGCGATATTCGGTGTAAAGGCTGGTTAACAGGTTAGAACAGAATATTAAATTTGATTCATCCGTAATGTCTAAATAATGTGCAGCTAACGAAACGATAATTTCAAGGTTTGTCGATGAACGACATGTGCTATTTGTACTAAATGATTTGCCACTTTGTACCTACAAATTATCTGCCTGTTTTTATTACTGTATTTATCTGTAGAACTTTTTATTGAATCTTAGAGAGAACAGTCTACGTAAAACGATAAAATAATGGAAACCTGCAAGAATGGTTAGTTCTACGACATATTTTTCTAAAGAACGTGTTCCTTGTGCGTTCACGGTATTATCTGGACCTCGATTTTGCCATGAAACTCGTTATTCCCGGTACGAAATCGCGCATCATTATTCCCGTAACATTGAAATCTGAATCGTGCTGTCGAACGAACCGAGCCGCGGGTACTAATTAACTCGCGATGCGACTTGTTATCTCCCGTTCGATTACCTCGTTCCATGGTAATAAGTGAAAATTGCCACGGACGACTCAGAATCCACAGGAAGTTTATTTATTGCCGGTAGAAACGAAATTGCACGTTCGGGGTCATTCTTTTGTTCTACGTGTGCCTATCTCGCAAGACGGGTAATTTCAGCGATCTGTTACTTTTTGAATCTGATAATTCGCCGTGTCAACGGTTTACTTTCTGAATCGTGTGTGTTCAACGTTAGACTATTTGAAATTCGTTTTCGTCATCACATCACCTTTCATTGTTTTCAAATTTCATTCGCCGCTGACGATACACAGAGACGATTCTTATTTTACTTGCTTCTACACTGAGAAAAAAAAGTAGTTACTTCAATAACACGCGTGTTATTGTAATTTTTTTACTTCGATGAATATCAATGTATTCTTTTCAATAGTATGAAATTTAGAAGCAGATCCTGATGTATTTGAATTGTCTATCATGAAATGATTGAAAATAGTATTTGATTCAATACCGTATATTATTATTCGTAATATTTCTCTTTTTCCTTCAATCAGATATGTTGTTAAAAAAATTTGAGGAATGTATTGATTTATACTGGAATTGGTTCGAGGCCATATCTTATTTTTTTGAAAACATTGATGGTCGAGCTATTGGCTTATATGATTGGCGGAAATGAGTTTTGCTATTGAAATTCAATAGTATTAAATATTAAATTAAGTTCATATGATATTGGCACTATTCAATAGTACATCTTATTGAATCAACATATATTTCTTTTTGTTCCGACAGGATTTTTTTCTCAGTGTATGATTGTAACATATTCGCTGTTACGTCCCGCAGTCTGACTTTCGCAAAACTATCGTTCAGCGACCCATTCCCCTTATCTTCTACGCAATGTCTCGGTAGACATAACGCTATGGATGTTATGAGATGTGCGATTAATGATTACGGGAAATGCTACGTGATACTGCTACGGGAATACATTAAGATATGATTATTAAACAAGGGTTAAGATAAGAATGGGTGTATGGTATGAGGTGAGAATCGGATGTGATGATCGAATCGAAGTATGACTACTTATAACTAATGAATATTATTAATAATTACGGTTACAATATCCTACTCTTATTAACTATGCTTATAACCTATGGCAACACGTCAGCAGACGTGACATTCGCTATTCTAATAAAAATTCCATTATACAGGGTGTTCGCGATAATTTGTACCAGCATATTTTTCGTAAACGCTAAACATTAGAGAAAAACGAAGAGAAGGAAGTTGTAGTATATTTTACTAGCAACAGAATAGCGTATCTCATTTCTTTTGATTCCTAATATTTTTCCAGAAACTGTTACGAAATGTTACATTTATTTCTTTTATTTCTGCCTGAATTGAATTTGTCGAATTCGTCTTAATGCCCGTTTTCATTTGATATAAAACAATGTAGCATTCCATTGAAAAAAAGATAAAGATCACCTTTGTTTCTTGATAATATTTGGAATAAAATAAATTGAGATACGCTATCACACATATTTTTATTAAAATATACTACAAATTCCTCTTCTTCGGTATTTTTCTAATGTTTACTGATTACAAACAAAACGCTGATATAAATTGTCACGAACATTCTTTAATTAGGGAATTTATTAGTGAAAAATGTATTATTATCAGAAATCAAGTAATAATTTCCATTTAGAATTCAAAGTGCAACTTCCACTCAAAATAAAAATTTTCTACCTGAATTGCAACAACCTGGAAATAGAAATTTATTTTTCTGTGAACATGTTTAATAGGTTGAAAATAATGTAACATATTTAAGTTCCTCTAATTGATTTACATATTTTAAATTACACCTACTCATTTTTGTCATAAATACATAAAATCCGCTGTTATAACTTTCAGTCTCAATGTCACGTTCTTTGGATTCGATGACGTTTAACTTCTGCAACGTTCTCTCGTTATATGTAGATACATGCTGTCTTTTAATGATCAAATGATTTTCTCCTCGAAGAGAAATGCAAGGACGACAATGCGTGAGACACGTCAACAGGTTCAAGGATCAAGCGTAAGCAACGGCCGGTTATTAAATATAATTTCTCAGCGTGGAGATCATATCTACTTCCGGAAAGTGACCGGTTGGAAACGTTGCAATCATCGCTCTCAGCCGCGTGAAAAATTTCCGGAAGGATGGCGCATCACGTTCACCGAGGATTTCCTTGAACCTCATTCTCCGTCAATTATGATGGATTAATCAGGCGAGCCTTCGAAGATGACGATTCTGTGACACGCGGAAGGTTGTTTAACCTTCGATAGAGCCGAGTTTAAATGCTATTTGCTGATACTTGTTGAAAGTGAAATCTATCTTGGAATTTCGTGTGCGAATCGTGGAGAAGTGATTTTTAATCGCATATTTCGAAACATTTTTACATGTACTTGCAGATAAAACTTTGTTCGTGTATATAACTTACTTACATTTACAGAACGCATGTTTTAAATGTTCATTATGTTGAACTGAACAAAAAATATGTCGTTGAGACGTGAAAAGACTCGCGTGGTAATCGGAGCAGGTGATTGGAATGTGCGGAATCTCTCTCGCGGGAACGATGATTTCGATACCGTGTAATAAATAATTGAGGCAGAACATGTTTTAGCGGAAACAAAAATCGATCGTCGACTTTCCCCGTCTTCGGGGGACGCCCCGGCAGAAACGATCGCGTGGCACGGAACGCGATGGATTCGATAAGATCCGCCAGATGCTGCCGCGTGTGCTCCTCGAACCGTGTAAACACGGCTTTACACGCGAACGGGATCGCACACATCGCGTGTATCCGATGCATCGCGTCGATGCAACCTCCTGTTTCAGTTTCACTGCCGCTTCTTCTTATTTTCCGCCCGAGTCTACCGAAACACTCGATGCGACGCACTATGGGCCAAACCGACGAAATCTGTGTCAAAATCAAAGAACTTTCGATAGAAATGAGATAGAGCGATGAAATTTTTTTTCACATGAAAGCTGAAACTTTGCAGAATATGGGATAATTATGGAGATTGTGGTACGAAAACGTTTTTTAACCTTGAAAGAATTCGTTAAACTTGCACAATTTCAAGAAAATTGTGGTTTTTCCAATACCACGCGCGGAAACAAATTTTTCTTAACGTGCGACACATCATTTCTCGTACAGTTTTTCACGCAGATTTCAAATCTGGTTTCAAAATTTGTCTACGACCTCGGGATTTTGCAAGAAATCGATTTTTGTGAACACAACTTACGAAATCATTTTTTCGTTGAAATGATTTGGTAACCCACTAGTTTGAAGGAATATTGTATTCTCGTGTATAAAACATATTAAAAATAATCATAATGAAGTATTTGAACGTTTACTTAAAAATAGCGTGAAAAATCTACGGGAAATGATGTGTTGCATGTAAAAAAAAATTTTTTTCCGCGCGTGGTATTGGAAGAACCACAATTTTCTTGAAATTGTGCAAGTTTAGTGAATTCTTTCAAGGTTAAAAAACGTTTGTACCACAATCTCCATAATTATCCCATGTTCTGCAAAGTTTCAGCTTTCATTTGAAAAAAATTTCATCGCTCTATCTCATTTCTATCGAAAGTTTTTTGATTTTTACACAGATTTCGTCGGTTTGGCCCACAGTGCGGCGCGGGGAACCGTTCTAATGGCACTTCGAATCCGTCTTTTTCTTACTCAAATTCACTCTTTTGAAAATCGAGTCTACCTTGTAGGTGATTCGAAAGTGAAGTAACAATTACGCGAATCAGTGGCGCACTCAGGATTTAATCCAGAAGGGGGGCGACTTGAACTGATAACATTTTGTGGGCCGGGGCAAGAATTGCTAATGGACACACTTCATAAGTACACTGATAATGAAACTTCTTGCATCAGGCCACAGAAAGATTTTTAATGTACATTAAATAAAATCCATTAAAAGATTATAGAAATTGATTTCTATTCTGACTTGAATTCTAAAGACAACCAATTTAAGGGTAGTTTCCGTATTTGTCGAGAATTTCTTAGAAAACTGTAAAATTTGAATGAAGATAATCTAGAGAAAGTATGGAATTTGTCGAAGAAGTTTCTTCTGGTCCTACAAACCACATGAACATTAGGTGAATGTGACATATGAATGGTTCTGTTGCAATGTAATAATGCCTACCCCCACAGATTGTCGTAACGACTATATAAATGAACATGAATTTACCTAAAGCACTGATAGGAGAATCATTATTCCTACCATCACACTTTCCAATGATGAACCCTATCGAAGAAGTTTTTTTCATCCTTCAAACGATGAACATTTGGTGGATGTTACATAATAGTCGTTCTGCTACTATGCAATAATGCTTATCCCCACAGATTGACATAATGATTATATAAATGCACATGAATTTACCTTAAGCACTGATAGGAAAATCATTATTCCTACCACCACACTTTCCAATGACGAACCCCATTGAAAATGTTTTTTCTGATCCCACAAACCGTGAACATTTGGTGGATGTTACACATTAATGGTTCTCATAATGATTAAATAAATGTTGGTGAATTTACCTCGAACACTGATAGAAGAATCATTATAATTTAATTCTAATTTTTTAAAGAACACAGTTATTTTTATTTTATTTTATATTTCAGGCTAGATAAATTATAATCTCTTTTTATTACTAAGTGGGCTAAAATGTAGATGAAGCAATGTGCACACATACACTATTCGAACATGGAGTACTTATTCGATAGTGTTACACGCAATGAAACATATTTGCGAACGAACGAATAAATGTTATAACTAGGCCGTGGAATTTTTTGTGACGATTTTTAAGAAGGGGAACCAAATAAAATATTATTTTCAGTGGTAGTAGCCTTTGCAGATCTGATATATTTGAAAATTTCCCTAAATTCTGCCGAAAGATATATTGTGGCATGTTTTCAAAGTTTTCAGAAGCCATAAATATGCATAAAGATCCGCGGTCTAGTTATAAAACAATAAAAATCCACTTTTTGCAACGTTTCACAGTTTCCCGGTGCAACTATCAATTTCCAAAAATTATACGCAATTGGCTGGTAGCTGTTTCGCGCAGGCTCAATTGCAGCCAACTGGGAAATAGATAATGCCCGGTCACGAAACGGCAATTTCCTAACGAGCTATCTGCAAACAATAACAGCTATCTTGTTTCTTCTGTTTCAGGTGAGTATCGTTCCATTGTGGCTAGTCGATGATTTGAGTTCCGTTCGGTAAGTACGGGAAACACTTGGCACACGGCGATCGCCTATTATCACCAGCCATGTGTTTATCCAATTTCTATCGCTTTTCTGCTCCCGATTGAAACTCTACGCTCGTGCGAACGGTGACGCAAGGATGTTTATGGCCGACCGTGAAAAATTTCATTCCGTTCTGCCACCAAAACAGACGAGCCTCGGTCTCGTAGTCGTCCGAGTGCGGAAAAATGTGAAGTTTGATAGAAGGATGGAGGACATTATAATATATGGTCTGGGAATGCTAAACAGTGTGCGTCTGGTTGAACAGACCTTCGGTCTCGGCTCGCTTCATACGGTGGATAAAATTATTCGCACAATTTTCAAACAGAAATCATTTCTTTAACCCTTTTAACTGGAAAATTATACATTTCTTCCGACCTGGAATCTTTCCATTCCCCATGATTTTTAAAATTTTATGGGTAGGAAATTGACATAATGGCTCGTATAGTAGTTAAATGTTTAGTAATTGATTAAACAATTTTTAGTGGTGACTCAGAGTGACCAATTCGACTGCTAAGGGTTAATTTTTGAAGATATTAGAAGAATTACTTTACCAGCTAGTATGTCAAAAAATGTCTTGAAATTGCTATTGCTCGGTATTACGAGGAAAATTTAGAACATCTCTTTTGTACAAAGTCTCATCGAGTTTGGTTGACATGAAAAAGGGACAAACCTTGAGCGATGTACGAATCTGTAATTTAAATTGCAGTTTCAAATTGGCAACAATTTGCGTAGAACGTTTACTCAATAAAAATCCAAAGGCGCGAGGTCAGAAATAACTAACGAGTGAAACTACGAAACGCTACTTCTAAAGTCAATACGCGAGTAACGGTGCAGTAAACGCATTAAAGAGATAAATCATCTTCGATAATTAACGATGCACTTGTTTGAAGAAAAAAATCTCGACGAACAGAAAGTGCGGTATGATGAAGTCGATCTCGAGCCTCTCGTTGATCGAAGTTGGATTACCTGTGTCTGTAGAGATCGTGTTATTGGCTCGAGACGTCGATCGGCCAGGCGATCGATCGATTAAGTAATCTTATCTGTAAAAAACAAACAGGAGAGAAAACGGAGGAGAAAAAGTGCATAATTCCTAGACATTCCCGGCAAGGCTCCGCCCCGAGGCAAGAATTCGAGTCAGCCACCGCGATCTCCTTCGCTTGATTCGACGTCATCACTGGGACCCGGTGTTAGCGAAAGTGTTTTATGTCTTCGATCCATAGCAATTGGATGGATTTCGTCGGCGGGATAATTCCATCGTAGAACGAACGGCATCTCGGTCAAGCGCCGACATAACTGCATTCTTCTTCGGGAAATGTCTCGCAACGAGTCAATAGACACGCGACGTTTTGAAATTACACGGGGAACGTTTACAGCTGAAGCCTGCCTTAATTAGCGAATCGAAGAGATAACGTATCTCTTCTAGTCATTTCAAAATACCTATCACAATAGGGCAAATGTACCTATTACTGTAGATGTAATAAGTAGATGTGAATCTACTAATGGGACTGAAAACTTAAGAAAGAAAGAAAGAATGGAGATTATAAGAAATAGAAAGTAAGAAGAATTGAGAAAGCCAAAGGTGTTTACAGTTTACATTGTACATGCAATTCTGGAATGTTGTAAACTTCACGATGTTCTTAATTTAAAACAGCTTCAAATTAAAGATAATAAATGTTATTCAAATATTTGTTAAAAGAATGTATTTAGGTATATACATGATATTATACTCTGCGGTGTTAAAATGAATAAAAGCTTTATTCATTTAGATAATAAATAACAATAAAATTATTTGTTACTGTAGTCAGGAGTTATTTAAATTAATGTCTAGATACGCAGTTTGCTTCAGTTTGTTTTACCTTGTTTGAAGTAGGATCGAAGCATGAAACCGCAGTAATCGGTACAGTTACTCTAAATACTTGAAATAATCAATTTGAAGCGCTTCTAAATCAATATAAAATGGTTAGGATGTTGTTTTTGTACGATTTTGTACGATTTTGTACGATTTTGTACGTTTTTGTACGATTTTCTACGTTGTTTTGTTTGCATACTGCACACGCGCATCCGGCAACACGTTCATCCTAATATAATTCGATTACTCGGTGCAGATTCCGTTTGCCGAAGGAGTTTTGCTGTTGCGCGACGCTCGATCAGTTTCATTCGAATTGCGGGGAATAAGATACGAAAAACCCCGGGGGCCGGAGGAATTCGCGGACATTCAGTGATTCATGTTCATGGTGATGGTGATTTCGGTGAGTCAGAGGCCGTTGCATTCGCGTTTTGCATCCGAGTAAGTATTTGTACCGGCGCGCCGCAAATGTCAGTGGCAGGAGCGTAGCAACGTGAGGCGCATCCTCAAGGATCGTGCACTTGCACTTTCGAAACGCATGCCAGCGAGAACACGTAAACCCATCGACGTAGGATCCAACTGGCTGGAATAATTTACTGTAATCGTCTTCGTGGATCGCATTCGCGCCTCCTCGCGGTGCAATTATTTTTAGCCGTCCGCGATGAGAATGCGCAGCGGTCCCCGCCTTCATAAAGTTCATAAACATAACGCCCCGTTCGCATGTTATTTTAGATCGCCGATATCCGTTTGTTGTTCCGCAATCTTCCGGGTACGGTCTCTCGCAATCCGAAAATGAAATCGATGGTCTTCCGAGCTCCGATACGAGTCGTTCAAGCGCTTGAACGAACCGCGTAAAAGTAATTTAGCCGATGTGCATACAGCATTGTACGCAGAGGAGTGAAAGCATACTTTATCTCGACTCATCGAATGTGTACTAATTGATTCTAGACTTCAGGAATCTGAGAAACATGCCACGGGCAGAGAATATCTGATCGAAATCGTGAGTACGGTTGCTGCACGAATTATTTATGTGTACTTATGATATGTACTAGAATCTCTTGCGATTTTTCAGGCAACTTAAAGATCCGATGCTCGTAGAATATTTCTGCTTTCTATTAGTAAGAAATTGAGACTTCGTTTGAAATGAAATTTGCACCGCATAAAAAATGTTGAAATTAGTAAAAAATAAATGGTATGGTCCATCCTCTCCTTAAACAGCACATAATTTTTCCTTTCGTGCACCGCGCTTGGAAGTGTCGACTTCAATTTAAATTCAACTATCATATTGTTGACTGAGGGTGTCCCAAAAATGTTGTAATTCCTTGAAAGGATTTGTGAGGTTTTTCGGAGCAACTTTTTCTTTGCAGAAATGTTCTCCGCGGCTTTGTTGAGAAGTTATTAACGAACAAATACGGACAAATTAGAGTGCGGATTCTGGCTCTGCGACACGCCCCACTGACCGTGATTGGTCCACGTTTTCCGTTAATAACTCCTCAACGAAGCCGCGGAGAACATTTTCGCAAAGGAAAAAGTTGCTTCAAAAGACCTCGGGAGTACTTTCAAGGATGTACAAAATTTTTGGGACACCCTGTATGTATCTTCTGTGACAGTAAGTGTTCCTCCAAAAAATTGCTTGTACATACATTGATTGCCACCGTGGAAATACACGTATAGATACAGTCTTTTTAAACAATTTCTCTGATCGCGTTAATAAAAAAGTAAAAGGTGATGGAAGTTGTGTATACTTCGGTTTTGCATGTTTAATGCGATGACAAAAAAATACTTGAAAAGCTAGAAAGCACTACAAGGCAAGAAATGACGTCTGAAATGTCAGCTGTCACGATATACCAGGATTTTTATAAAGTTTTTCGGATTTCTGCGGATCTTTATGCAAGGTAATAATTGTCTGCATCAATTGCAAATAATAGAAATTGAATTGAATGTTCTTTCCTCCTTTAATGATTATAATAGGGAGAAATCATGTTGACATTTTCAATCTTTAAAATTGTCCAACAATTTTGAATTTCATCTACTCAATTTTGCTATAAACCCATAAAGATCCGCAGTCTAGCGGTTTGTTACTCTCCAAACAACCTAGTATGTTAGACAAACATGGTGTAGGAGGTAAAGATATTTTAGAAACACACTAGAAATAAGGATAAACGTCGCGTCGTTTTAATTAACGACTGGAACATAAAGAAGATAGGTTCCGGAAGATAAATAGTAACGTCGCGATTGTTCTGAGAAACAAATTTCTGCTTCGAGGCTGTACAGAACATCTCGGATCCTCGGAACAATTACGCGAGCTCGACTCGAAATGCAAGATTAGAACGTGAAAGCCATTAATTAAACTCGTCGCCACTCAAGATAAGTTTACTCTAGATTCCGAATGGCTGTGCCTTTATTGTACACTCGGGCTCCGTCGTGTTTCGTAAACATTGTAAAACGTGACATGACACTCGGCCGCGTTTCGTCACGCGTCCATAAGAAATTTCGCTCGGTCAAATTATTAATCGGAATTCCGTCGATGCGAGCGTCTCGCCCTGGCGACCCGTGACTGAAAAGGGAATTAGATTTCCAAATTGGTTGCGACACTCGCGGAGATTCTACGCGTTGAATCTATTAGGAGGGAAAGTTCTGTCGTGTTTTAAATAAACAGATAATTTTGCTTGTAAATCAGAAACACACGCTGCTGATGAGTTGACAGCGGATTTTATAAAAATAAAAATATAAAAATAAAGTGAGTGTAATTTAAAACAGTGGAAACATTGGAAGAGTTTGAATACACTGTTATATTATTTTCAACCTATTAAACATATTAAGAAAGAAAATTAATTTCTACTTTATTCCAGTTTGTTGTAATTTAGATAGAACATTTTTATTTTTCATAAAGATCCGCTGTCCACTGCTGAGCCATTGGGAAACATGAATTGACAGGCTATCTGAAAGATGCCAACACGTTGTTACAAATAATGGAAATTATGTCATTGAGTAATGTTAAACATATAGTTTTATAAATTGAGTCAAATGTTGTCTTTATAATTATATTCGAAGAATAATGAAAATTTCTCGTAATATATTCAATTTGCTATTTGAAATCGTAAAATAAAGAACAAAATGGCCGTCGAACCCTTGTGTAGTCAACCGTGTACCCATTCACTACATTTCCTTCAACAACTCGTTGATGTTCTTCTAAAAATATTGCAAAATTTCTCTGGATGTCCATTCTGTGCCTTGAACTCAGAATTTGTGTAAATATGTTAAATACAAAAGCTTTTAAACAATCTATACATCTTGGTTGGCTACATAAGAGTTAAAAGAGAAGAAGAAATAAATCTGAAGCAGAGATGGACGAAATAAAGGAGTATCCTCTTAAATAAAGAACGTATGATTAACATAACTATTACGACACTCGAATATTAAGAAACTGTAATCAACAGTAGCAGATGTTCATTGCAAAATTGCGTAGCGCTTAGCCGAGGGAGGTTGAGTGCGAATAGTTTTCTTATGAAAATGACGTTACGTAAATTACTAGACGAATGGCAATGCAATAGATATTTCCGGTATCGTGGTACGCAGCTGGACGAATGAACGACACCGATCGAATCTTCGCAGTCGACAAGGATGATGACTCAAGGGAAAGCATGTGAATTACGTCAATCCGTGGATGCGGATCCTCGCAGTTTCCCAGACACTTTCTACGCAACCGTTCACCCCGAAGCGACGCGACGCGGCGGTTTCGCATCATTAAGGGACCATGCTCGACACGAGTGAAGCAACGAGCAACAATCCGCGGGTGTAATAATCGCCCCAGATGCTGCCATTTGATATTATTATTCTAACTGGATTCGTTCTCTTCTGCGCGACGCGACGTTGCGATACGCGCTGTGCTCGTGTCTCTCAAGACAGAATTGTTTGGAAACATCTCCAAAGAGTATGTCTTATGACACTTGTTTACTAGTTTCAGACACTTTCTCTCGTAGAGATTGCCGCGTATTCGCGGGAATTACCGTCGACGGTGGTTACAATGCGAATTGAAAAATCATGTGGACCCGGGAGGACTCGAATCTCGATCTCTTTTTATCTTCATCACTCGTATAGTGATCAGATTATTAGAGTCACTTGCGTAAATGAATTCATATCGAATTAATCAATTTCTAAATGGAAGTCTAGCTACATTGAATTCATTAAGGATGTTCTGGAGGTACAATGGGAGACAAAAGTACAAGAAATTCGAAATCCATCAATATATTGGCAATAAAAGCCATTCATGAGTATATTTTTGTTTTTGAGTGTATTCTTTTTTTTGGAGTTTCCAGTTGCGTTTTTTCAAGGTTTAAATAGGGTTTGAAGTGGAATTTTATGAATTCTCCATAAGAAGACGTGTTAAAATGTGCAAACTTTAAGTTGATATAATTCTTAAACGGTGCAGTGAATCGAACCCAAACTTTGGTAATTGCATTAATTTTATATACCTCCAGAATATCCTTAACTTGATGGAGTATTTCAATTGCAAATATATGTAAAAAATCATACAGGATGGAATAATTCTCTCTCTCTTTACGTCGGAAGAAATGTTTTGATTTTCAGATTTATGTAATTTCGTTTTTGTTCCTGTAACTTAGAAATTTTAGAAATTGTATTTAACTAATAGAATTGGTAAAAACAAATTTCCATTTTCACAGAATTTAAAATATATTTTCTTCACTATCATTCTCTCAATTAAAAAAAATTGCACTTATAAGTTGCCATTAAACATGGTTTACAGTGTTAAATAGTTGATATCTAATCAATTAGTGAACATTTAAGTATCGGATGTATACATTGAAGCATTGGAAAAAATCAAACAGGATGGAATAATTCTAAGTCGGAAGAAATGCTCAGTTTTTGAGTTAAAATAGCTCCGAGTGCAAAGGGTTAAACATTCACTTATTATAGGAGGACTATTGGGACAGAGTTTAGTAATTACCACGACGGAAGAGTATCTAAATCAGTTACAAGAAAATGTTCTAACTAGACAGCGGATCTTTATGCAAAATAAAAATTGTCTACCTGAATTGCAACATACTGAAATGAAATAGAAAATTCTTTCTTAATATGTTTAATGGATCGAAAATAATGTAACAGTATACGTTTAAATTCTTCGAATGTTTTTACTGTTTCAAATTACACTTACTCATTTTCGTCATAAATGCTTAAAATCGGCTGTCTAGTTATAACGTCAGTTCGAAAGAAATGCCTGAAAATTGTTCAATTTTGCAGCGTTTACACGCGACTGGCCCCTTAATGTAGCGGCGAGTGCAAAGGGTTAATATCGAATTTCCAAGTAAAAGGGGAACTGGAAGCCGCGATCATAACGGCTCGCAGGATCTCGCGATGCAAGTCGAAATATGTGCGACGATCAATCTCTGTAAAACGCTGACCTCGCTCGCGCGCGTTACGCACCGGAGTTAGAGCCGGAGCCACCTGCTCGGACGTCGTACGCCGATTATTCCGCGTCATTAAAGTTCCACGTGCTACGAAACCGTAAAGCAGAGGAACCTGCCGCGGGATGAAGAATTCAGCATGCCGTTACACCGTTGCATCGCCATTTCGTATTGCACAAACGCGACCAAAGGAAATCGTTTGCTCGTCCCGGCCGCCATTAGAACTGAACTGGCACTTCGGACGGACGGATATTATCACGGTTTTTGCCGTCGTTAATACCTTACAAAATGCCCCTCTCCGCCATTGTGAACGGCCGTTCAATTAGGGCCACGAGCCTCGTCGCTCGGTAGTTTCGGTAACTTGTCCGTTTTAATGGAAACTGCAAAGCTCCGGCGAACTTCCACGGCAACGTTCATTAGTTTGCTTTGGAAGTTTGACACGAGTGATCAATTTTTAAGACGTGTCATCGTTGTTGGAAACTACTTAAAGATAATAAGTAGACTGCAGATGTTTACGCAATTTTCAATTTTTGTAGACGAATTTCAAGAAACTCGAATCAAATAAAATCTTATTTTCCATGGTAGTAGCCTTTGTGGATCTAAAATAAATGAAAATCTTACTAAATTCTGTCGTATTTTGTAAACTAGTATTTTTTGGACATCTCCAACAGCCATAATTGCATAAAGATCCGCAGTCTAATGATAAATATTAAATACTGTTTTCTGTGCACGTGTTTGGTATGGTATGGTCGCTCTTTGTCCTTCCGATGCCGATTCAAATTTTATTTCCCGGATGCTGGAGTTCCTTTACTTTAATTTATTCTAGAGCAGGCGATATATTTAACCAAGCCACCGAACTTGATTATTTATAGCTTCACACTATAAACAATCACATGTAACAACAACCTAAATTCTAAATCAATTTTATATTGATTTTGAAGCACTTGAAATTGTTTTGTTTTCCATCGATGCGTATTTAGAACGTCGGTCGAAATGGTATAGTACGTTTTAATCTGAAACCTTGCAATGAAATTGTAAGACGAGAGGTTAATTTAACCCTTAGCAGTCGTGGGGTGACTCAAAGAGTAGCTACTAAAAATTGCTGTACCATTATTCACAATATTATTTACACTATTAAATATGTTGGTAGCTAATCAATTTCTACACATGAAATGAAAGAAATCGTATACAACGTAATTATTCTAGATCGGAAGAAATGTTTAATTTCCAAGTTAAAATAGGGTGAAAATTGCTGGATCTCCTTGGTAAGAAGAATCTGATTCGAAATCTCAGCAGGATTTCCATCAAAGAACGTTGACGGTGGACATCGTTTCCGCAGCAGCGTGTTGATATTTATATTCTATTCGTTGGCAAGAGGTTTCTCCTTCGTACGGGCCGGTCTCTGAGTAGCATTATTAAGATAATTGCCTGTCTCAATGCGTCGCGTTACCATTGAGAAACTGACGGTGTTAACGTGCAAAACATAGGGGAGCGGGTCTCTGTTACGTTACATTTTCCTCGGAGCGGTGCCGGTGCGGTCGCGCATTCCAAATTCAACGTTTGACGAGCATTGATATTTCCCTGGCATCCATTCCACTCTCCCCTGCATCGGTAAACGGCGAATTCTCGCACAGGAATTCGTCGCGAATGCCAAGTGTAGTTGCGAATGCGATTTCATGGGCGAGGCAGCCGCGCGATTGTTTGAGACACTTCGATGTATCCGTCGAGATACGGCTGAGAACAGCGTAACGTCCTTGAACGTGGAAACTGAGATAATTACATTTTTCAAGTTGCTAAAAAGCAACATTGTGTATTATAAAGGCTCAAATTATAAATTGTATATTATAAAGTGATTGTTATATTAATATTTCGTAAATTAGATAGGTGTCCAATTTGAAAATAAAATTCAATGGTTAAATTTTGAAGAATACAGCTTTATTAATCAATTATATAGTCACCGTTCTTTTTTCTACAATTAGAAAACAGTTTATGCAATTGGGCACGAACTTATGCAATCATCTGACATTTATTGCAGATAGGAATCATTTTTTTAGTGAATTGTAGTGCAAATTCCGTCCCGATATCGACAGTTCTACTAGAGGTGCTACATTCTTTATAGTGTCCTGAACGTAGAGGATTGACTGATCCCCTGATCCACTGGTGGGGATAAAATTTACACAGTTACGGTAGAGACCTTTGCGACAGTTACGGAGATAATACTGTACCGTCTACGCGATCTCAATGATCGTAAATTAAAAATATTAGAACCCGTCTTTTTGACGGCTTCCGTAAACCTATACGTCGTCCAACGAGTCGAGTAGAAGGTAAACAAATACCACTCGAGTGCGACAGAGATATATTGCTCAGACAGTGAGCGAAGGACACACGCACGTGTTTTGTTTATCCACAGTGGCTCGTCTCGTTGGATCGAGTATTAGTGAGAAGTAGACTCGGCAATGTTTATGCAATTTTCAATTTTTGGAGACAAATTTTAAGAAAGTGATACCAAATGAAATCCTATCTTCATTTGCAGGCCAAAAATAAATAAAAATCGTACTAAATTCTGTCGAATTTGATACTCCAGCATTCTTTGAACATTTTTACAAACCATAAATGCATAAAGATCCGCAGTCTAGTGGTAAGTAGACTGCGGATAATTATGCAAAATAAAAATCGTCTGTAACATTTGCAAGAGACCGGAGCCAGATAGACGTTTAATTCTTACTTTAATCATTTTAACATCCTGAAAATATTGGTTTGGCATTATTATATCGTTGTCACTTTTTCGCTGTTTTAAATAGCACCTATTCATTTTTTAAGTGCATAAAGATACGCAGTCTAGTGATACGCGTGCACCACGGTGGTTCGCGATTCCCGTGGGCCGAAGACACACTTTCTGCCTTTCTGACGGTCACTCTGATTAACGGAACGTTCGTCGCAGTGTCTCATCTCCTTAGTCAGTCGGAACCCCGTGCCTGGTGCTTTCACGGGACGCTTTCTCGCGGATCGAAGCCCGTCGTGTCCCTTCTCCAGGAAGTGCAGTTGCATGCGAATTCGCGCGCGCACATCCGCGGGAAAAGAGAATCCGCGTGCATCGAGCGAGTCGCCAGACGCGACGCGAGTCCAGTTGCATAAGCGGCTATCGGTTTCACCGGCGACGGTGCGAAATATCGTGGCACGCAAGTGCACGATAATTGTCGGGAGGCCGTGGTCGAGGCAATGTCTCCTTGAGACAGGAAGATCGAGGACGACATCGATGATCGTTCATGAAGACGTTTGCGATCTGCGGTAAACCCAGTAAATCCCAGCATAGTCGTCGATTTTTCGAAAAAGTGGGACCGAGTAGGTAGTCCTTTCTTTCTAAATTTATTGATCATTCACAATCAAAATCCACTCTTAATCAATCTTTAATGTTTTGGATAGAAGATTTGAATTTACAACAAGCTTACAACTAATTAATTATGAGGGTCACGACTTACTTTGTACACCCAATGGCTAGTTAACTGTCCACAGTGATTTTAAAAGCTATGCCTATTACAAAAGACGGTCGCAGATTTTTCGAAAAAGTGGGACCGAGTACGTAGTCCTTTCTTTCTAAATTTATTGATCATTCACAATTAAAATCCACTCTTAATCAATCTTTAATGTTTTCGATAGAAGATTTGAATTTACAACAAGCTTACAACTAATTAATTATCTGGGTCACGACTTACTTTGTACACTCAATAACTAGTTAACTGTCCACAGCGATTTGTAAAGCAATGCCTATTAAAAAAGACATCAGCGAACGCAGTGTGTCAATTTTAAGGTGTGTCTGACCATAAACTGCCCGTTTCTCCTGGCACGCTAACATTTCAGTTCGATTTCACCATTGGCTGCTTATCATTTATCAACGCATCTTAATGAACACGTTTTCATAACGATTTATATACGTTGTACGATTTGTACGTTTCGTTTTTTCCATTCAGAAGGATCGATTTCGGGTTACGTACCGATGTAATTGTTAGAAGTTCATTGTGTTGGCAAAGCACTCGGTAATGTGCAAGAGGGAACTTGAGATGTGTAGATTCAATACGAACGGAAACACCGACTCAGAACTCAGAAGTTGCATGATCCCGCGTGTTCTCTCGAGGTTGTACAATCGTTCTATGAATCGAGCGGGTGAGGTCAGGGCGTGATTCTTTCGCCGATCATTTTCCTCGTCCCGCTTACGTTCCGTCGTCCCGTGAATTGTGTGAAGGGAACACGACGAACTTTAACGTGAGAATCTTGGAAACTCTAGACATTCCTATCAATTTGAAACCCATACTTTTGTCGCATTCTTTCGAAACTGTAGCCGCTGCAACATGAAAAGAAATAACATAAATTAATGTCAAACATTTTTTTCGTAACATGCAGATTCAGCATTTGCGCTCGTTGTGTCTGAGGCACGTAAGCTGGCCATGCGCATAAAATGTGTTTAATCATGTTTAATCATCTTTGGTTGCTCTTACGCCGTTTATAATAGAATATACCTCCATCTTAATATCCTTAAAATAGTCTATTTTCGAGTTAAAACAGCTTCGACTGCAGAGAGTTAAGGCGGTAGACTCGTTTCTAGGTTTGCAAGGGTGCGAGATTCGCGTTCTCATCTCTCGGTAATGCAAAAATGGGGTTTTTCATTAATGAAAATGCTAGATAAAAGATCGATCTTGGGCACTATCGCCCTTAGGGCACCGGGGAAGAAGAGGAAGACGAAAAATCCTGCAAACGGCGCGTGTTTCAAATAGAAAGTCTTATTTTTTCGTTTACGCGGCGTAATTTCTAATAGCGTAAGCTATTTTCATAGCTACACGCTGCCCAATAATGCAAATTACGCCTCGTCAACGAAAAAATAGAACTTTTAAGAGCGACAGCGCCCTAGATCGATCTTTTATCTATCGTTTTTGACTACTGAAAACCCCATTTTTGTATTATCGAGAAATGAGAACGTGAATCCCGAACCCATGCAATCCTGGAAAGAGGACTCTACTCCCTTAAAAGCATTCCGGGTTTCAGACGGAAAAGTCCGGGGCGTTTATGCCGTTCGCCCTGGCTATGCTATTTTATAGATGGCGTCCCTAACCCCAAAAGATCTCCGGTAAAGTCTACTTTCTACGGTTCGGATAGGCAATTCTATATTTGGTCCCGCGATAGATCTTCGTTCAGGATGACGGCAATTTTCTATCCGGGCATGCCCGGTGTACATTTGAGGAAGTTTAGGTCACCCACGAGATTCTGTGTCGCTGTATCGAGGTCTGATCGGTTTATGCGATCTCGAACAAGCCCCATCCGCTTACCTATTTCCAGGGTTTTATCGCGCGGCGAGTCTACACGCTAGATTACGTCTGCCCCACGCGAGGATTAAACTCAACCGATGAGAAAGTATCTTAGCCAGCGAAACGACGACCTTTGCCATGTTTTATGGATGGAGAAACTACCGGCGTGCATCCGTCCTCTGTTTTACTTCGCGGCGACGCTCGATCGGATTCCGTGTAAATCTTTGCCCGCTGTCGAACCAACGACCAACACACGGCCGGACCAGGAATCGATACCTCGCAGGAAAGTGGAACGATATTTAGTTGTTTATTCGTTTACGGTGAATGTGTGAATCGAGTTTAGATATCCCGTTTCTTCTTTCTTTCTCTTCGGCGCATGTCGTTGTCGAGGAAACGGGATTACGGAGATCTACGGGGAAGCTGTTTTTGAATGTTTATGTAACCGGAAGTCGTGCGGTTGGAATGTGGTCGGTCGTTTTGGTGAATTAGAAGGGAATCTGTTTGGGAAAGTGATAATCCAACAGTTTTCGAAACGGTACTCTGATCATATACAGTCAGTCTTGTAATTGATAGGACACACTTCAAATCAGAATAACATTTATTTATTTATTTGTTTGTTGTTGATTTGAACCGAGTGGTTTATTCAGTCACGTTGTTTCACATTGTTTCTAAATTCTTACATTCAAGCATGAATTAGTCCAATCTGAATTATGAAGAAAATAGTTAAAGTTACTTCTCAATTTTTCATTTGGTCTTGCAGCGAAAATTTAAAAAGTGAGTTCATTCATAAGAAAAGTGACACAACTCAAAGTATATTTCTGAAACAAGTATAATAATAATTATCTAAATTGTGGTGTACATTATAACTAAACATCGGATCTTTATTCATTTACAATTTCTAAAAATTTTCGAAAAATACTAGAATATAAAATTCGACAAAACTTGATGCAATTTTCATTTATTTCAAATCTGTAAAGGCTACTAAATACATATCACTGAAAATAAGATTTGATTTTATTCATTGACAAATAGAAAATCATATGCATGCTGAAAAACTCATCGAAATTGGTCAATCGATTTACAGGTTATGAACAATAAAAACTGCGTAGCACAAATAGGCTAAAAATCGTGAAAAACTGTGATTTTCACGATCTTGGACCGAACAATTTCACGCGGTTAGAGGTTTCGTTTCGTGAAAACTATAAAATGATGTGTGTTAGTGTTATACTATTTCTGGAGTAGAAATGAAGACGCGAGTGGGTCGGAGAAGACCCAAGCGACAGGGTTAACAGTTGGGAGAACTGAATGAAGTGGGAGACGGCAGAGAAAAGTGGCGCTGTTCGAGAGGCCCAGCGTCCGGAATCCGCGTCGCCGAGTTAAAAACGAATTAATAAGTATGTTCATCTCCGTGTGTTCGAGGGTATAGTCAGAACGTAGAAAGGCGCGGTATTTGTGCTAGTAGGTCGTTCATGGACCAAGCCCATAGACGTTCTTCGGCATCTAGCAGCGGGATCTCGCAATGACGCATGGTCACGTTGCCGTGGCAGAGGGAACTGGGAGCCTTCGATTTCCGCGCGATCGAGAATTTACTTTTCTTTGATCAACACACTCGTTACCAACACTCCTGCAAAATATCAGATCGAATACTGCCGCGGGTCATCGGCAACCGGCGCTATTCAATCATTTAGAAACGATTAAATTAAATGCCTCGAAATATCAATTTATGGATCCTGAAATCAACTAGATTACAGTGTAAGCTGAGAGACTAAGCAACTAATAACTATTATTAACAACGCTGATCGTTAATAGGCATGAAATAGATCGAAATTTGTCTATTTTTCTTCAGTCTTTAATTAATTAATAGTTTCTATTAATCTATGATTACAATTGTAATTTCTTTCTATAAATTTTATTGTTTTGTGTACAAATTAATTCGTGGCCTTCAAAATTAATGAATTGTAACTTATTTTTATAATCAACATTTTCACTGGGCTCGTCAGTCACCAAGATTATGTAAATGTGTAAGGATGGAGATTATATCCAAGAAACTTGAATGTGCTTTAATTAATCCTAATCGAATTATGAAGATAAGGCTACGAATTAATTTGTGTATTTAACAGCAAGGATCACTTTTATATCTATGCCATTTAAACGGGAGTACGACGGCTGTCTTCCAGAGTGTAGACGACTCGTGTTCTTCATGGATGTTGTGTGATATAATATATGTGGTGCAGACACGCCCCGTTTAGTGCTTAGGTGAACCGTCAGCCTGTCAGATTCGCGTAACGTTCGATTAAATCCATCGCTTCGAACGCCTTAATTAGAAATTGCCGCGGTTGCTGGCCTCGCAGTGGGCAGCGCTCGATTTCATTATCATAAACATCCCGCGGTCGTTCATATTAATCGAGCGCCGGTAACCGAGCGTGTGTATGCACTCGCGCATGTGCATATACACGCAACGCGGCGTCCCACTCGAAGTGAAAACGCTTTCTATCGGGGAAACGATTCGGATTCCAGGGGATCGTGCGTATACACTGATCGATCCCTCACTTTTCTTCTTGGCCCGCCAGTCTTTTAGTGTCGACGGTAGTTTCCACAAATAATCCGTCACCCCTCGGCGATTTTACTAACTGTTCCTAGATTTTTATGCAAAATAAAAATACCCTCGGCCGATCGGAGCAACTGGAAGTCGGATGAAAATGTGTTCCTTCTTTCAATAATATTCAGGAGTCGAGACTAAGTATATTCTTAAATTCTTTCAATAAACATTTTCGTTGTTGGTTGTTTATTGATTGTTTATTCAAGATAAATTTTTCATGTTTTTCCTGTATGAAAGCTTAAGAAGAGCATAATTTAGATTTTCAGATTTATGTAATTTCGTTTTTGTTCCTGCATCTTGGAAATTTTAGAAATTGTATCCAACTAGAATTGGTACAAACAAACTTCCATTTTCACAGTATTTAAAATATATTTTCTTCACTATCATTCTCTCAATTAAAAAAAAATTGCACTTGTTGTAACTGCATAAGGATCCACTTTGTCTAATGACAAAGTAAATTCTTACAACTGTGACGAGTTATTGGACAAAGTAATATTGAAGATACATTTTCCTGTATGAAAGCTTAAGGAGAGCATATTTTAGATTTTCATATTCATGTAATTTCGTTTTTGTTCCTGCATCTTGGAAATTTTAGAAACTGTATTCAACTAGAATTGGTAAAAACAAACTTCCATTTTCGCAGTATTTAAAATATATTATATTTTCTTCACTATCATTCTCTCAATTAAAAAAAAAAATTGCACTTGTTATAACTGCATAAGGATCCACTTTGCCTAATGACAAAGTAAATTCTTACAATTATGACGAGTTATTGGACAAAGTAAGATTGTCTGGTACAAAGCAAGATTGCCTGTTACAAAGTAAGATTGCCTGTTACAAAGTAAGATTGTCTGGTACAAAGCAAGATTGCCTGTTACAAAGTAAGATTGCCTGTTACAAAGTAAGATTGCCTGTTACAAAGTAAGATTGCCTGGTACAAAGTATTTGATCTCGTGATAATTCGTAAAGAAATTCGACTTGACGAAATGTGTTGGAGCAAGTGGCAGCGGCCATAGTTAAACGCACTGTTAACGACGGAATCGTATCTCGTCGAAGGTAGATTTCCATCTATCGTTCACGTGGAAAACGCGTCCCGATTTCAAGTACACATCGGCGTCGTTCGGCAAAGAGAAGGCAAGAGTTTCTTCTTGGGAATGAAAGTCGCAGACGCCCATTCCTTTCCCATAGCTCGCATTAAGATCGTGGAAAAGTCCGGGAGACCGGAGCCACGTGTGTGGAAAAGGGTGTATCCGCGTCCATTCGAGGCTTCATCGTTTCGAGTACGTAATCACGATTATTATAAATCGAAACAGCCACATTATGCTTGCACACGGTGTGCCCCCAGTGGAGGGGGTAGACGAACTGACTAAGATCGCACAGCTCAGTCTGGCTTACTTAGATCGAGACTTTACTGTAGAACATTTTTATTCCTCAAATAGGGTAAATTTTCCCATAATTATGAAAGTAGTCCGAGTCATATCTTTTGAGATATTTAAAAGAAAAGAGGATAGTAACACTAAATGAATTCTATAAACAAATAACGAGCACTATCTAACGGTTCATTTTTGACGATATCGTACAAATTAATTTAATTAGTTATAAATGTGATGTGACATAACTGATAAAAACTCACTTTTTAATTTTAAAACTTTGACTTACACCACTTTCATAATTATGGGAACAAATGTACCTATTACTGCGGTATTTTTCCCAATGAAATTAAAATACGTAAAAATAAGTATTTTTTCGGTCATTCTCATATTTTGACAAACAAAATTGTCAATCATTCTCATATTTTTATAATGTCAGGACTTTAAAAAACATTCTTCATAAAATGTAAAAATAAATCACACGATTGTTCATTCTTTGTATTGCTTTAAGTTGCACATGGAGGAGTTTTATTATTATCTAGATGCATACTTCGATACAATAAAAATATAAACATGTTAGAATCGTCTATCTAGAATATTTCCATCTTCTTACGTTTAATAATACCACGATCCTCGCGCCAGTATGCGCTAGTCTGTTACCATTCTTTTCTCGACGGAGTGCCATTAGTTCGATTGAAAAATGACTGAGTGAACAGCTCAATTTCGTTTTTATGACCGCGTGTTTGTTACTTGATAAATAGAGTCTGTCTCCGAGGACAGTTTCCATTTGCTCCTCGGTAACCGTGAATGTCGCCGTGATCAATGTTCCTTGAGAGGCGTACCAACCACTTAGCCATTCCTTTTTGCTATACATCGAAATACCATTCCACATTCCGCTACTGTTCTGCGTGCTATTACTTCCCTCCTACGGTTTCCATCGTTCATGCATCTTTGATACTTCCAAGCTGCGTTTCAGGTTACGACAGACACATAATTTCTCATAATTTTTCGGTTTTGTAATCTACCGCTCCGCGACCACGGCTATTCATCGTCTTCTTTACAATCCGGCTGCTTTCGTACGCTCTGACGAATTATGCGAGCCATTTAAAATTCAAATTTGTTTAGGATAGAGTGAATCTGAATCTTTACGCCATTTTGTATAACTGGACAGCGGATTTGATGCATTTGTGACGAATTTAAAAATACTTTTATATCATTTTCAATCTATTGAATATATTAAGGTGGAGCAATTTTCAGGTCGAAAATTTTTATTTGCCATAAAGATCCGCCGTTTGTTTATAATTTAAGATTTACCAGATAATTTAATCCTTGGTATTTTCAATGCTAGTTCAGTGTTGACCACATTTGGAGCATCCTATATCATTAAAGAAGGTTCGCTGGAAACAGCACTCGAAGCAAAATTTTTCGTTCCGACTGTTCTTCGACCGATTATTTTGATCCTCGTGAGTTTCCCAGGAATCGCTAAAGGTTCTTGAACCTGTCAGGAATGGTCGCCGGTTCCCGTGGCCAGAAATCGTAACCTGTCGCGGTTAGTGCTTCGTGCGAGACCGAATGAAAATACGGGCCGCGTTGCGTTCGAAAGTAAGTCCGAACGAAAGAGAACACGCAGGGACACATAATAAATACGATGCAAATTGCATCGAGGCAACACAAAGCAGTCGATTAGCATGCGAGTGGGCAGCTCGGTTGTATGCATGTATGTATTTGCATCGGGCAATTACGGGAGGAAGCGTGGTCGCCGTCGGAGTCAGTGTGCCGGTCCGTTATGGGCCTGAGGCAATCGAGTTTTCGGTGGGACACACGGCCCACATAGGGCCCCGCGAGAGACCACGTGGCGACTACTTTGCAGGGCCGAACTGTGGGAACACTGGGAATAGGCCAGCTTGTGGAATCTTACGGCATCCTGGTATCTGTCATCTCTCGCCGAACGATTATCCGATAGAAATCTTCTTCGATTAAATAGAACCACGAATTCAATTAAGTGACGACTGCCCATCTGCATAGACAACAAAATGTTTGAAATAGAAAGGGGATTGGCACTACTCTTTTCCTTTAATAATTTCGTAGAGAATCGAAAGCAGCATTTTGACGCTTTTGAATTCTTTACTTAACCCTGACCTAATTCAGACCACGAGGAATTTCACGGCATCCTGGCATTTTGTTAAGAAAGAATTGAATTTCTTCCAGGAAATGACACAAAGTTTTGTTACATAATTGCATGTGACATAACTAGTACATGTTACCTTATACAGGTGACAATATAATCATTTTATTTTGTACAACCATTTCTCATGAAATCATTTTTATTATTTCTATAATTGTAAAATAAATAATCTGGAATCGGTCATTTTGGTCAGAGCTGGTAGGTTCAGTGTAGGTCAGTTCAATGTCAACTCAAGGTCATAGTATACTGTCATTTAAAAAGGTGATCTTGAATTCCTATTGAAATGAAGTTTCTTTTCAAGTTCTTAATAGTGCAATTTATAGATCTAGCAAACTCTGTTTAATTTTGTTGAAAACAGTTTTTTATCAGACTGTGAGAAGTGCCTAAAAAATCGTGGGAACAAAATTGGAGACCGCCCAGTATAGTTGAACGTAGACCGCGGATCTACGGATACAGGACACAGGAACCAAGTATGTAGTAAAAATTGTCTTGATGTTCTGAAGTTCCTTGGATCGTTCTGCTATTTCAGATCGCAGCAACATATTTTTGCCGTGACCGTATAAATTCTGGTTACAAGAATGATCGAACGAACAAAGGAAAGAGAAACCGCGAAGAAAAATCAACGAACGAGCGTAGAGATCTCGATCCGATCGAGTCGGTAGGTAACGTATCGGTACTTTCCATCGTCGGGGGGAGTCCATTGGCAAAATACCGTGCGGATTTCCACGCGAGACGCTGCCGGCGCGCCGATTACTCTTCCGGAACTCGATTACTCTTCCCCGTCGCCGGTTTTTCATCGGCTCGGCCGAAAGAATCGCGATGTTCACTCGGTCAAAACGCGCGCGGCGTCGGATCGGTGACTCCTGGCGGCGGCGTTTCGTTTCGAGTTCCCGAGCGAGTCAAGGCCAAGAGAAGCCGCCTTTCGCCGCTCGGATACCTCGAAAGGAAGGTGTGTGTATCTTCCGATACGATCCTGACGCAGGTGGATCGCCGGCACGGCCGATGGGCCTGCGAATTGGGTCAACGAATCGAGCTCCACTCGGGCCCCGCTCGGGAACAACAACAATCGACACGATTCTCAGCGACGGCCACGCGACGTGTTTCGCCTGCGATTCCGCTCGTTCCGCGAATCTCAACCGACGCCTCGCTAACGAGCCAATTAGCCGAATTTTAGCACAGCATCGACGCGTCTCTGAAATTGTCTCTACTCGAAACGACACCTGCCAAGGGAGTCGTCGGAAGTATCCTCTTCCGCTTCAACACTCCGCTGCAAACAGGTCAGGATCACCTGTCCTATAAAGTGAACACCTCCAAGTGAATGAACATAATTAACCTTTTGCAATCGGAGCTATTTTCGCTTGACAATTAAATATTTCTTCCGACCTAGAATTCCATTGCATATGATTTCTTTCATTTTATGGATATGAAACACATTTATTAATAAAGAAGAGTTAGATATCGATCGTCAATCCTTAATTTTGGAGTAATAGTAATTTTTCTCGGCGCTATGGTTCGATCTGTTTTCTACATTAACTAATAGTTATTGGAATGAAAAGAAAGGGTTTAGGACGAAACACACCACCTTTCTTTCCATTCCAATAACTATTAGTTAATGTAGAAAACTGATCGAACCATAGCGCCGAGAAAAATTACTATTACTACATTTATTAATGTAAACAATGTTGTGAATAATGGTATTGTAATTTGTAGTGGTGACTCTGAGTCATTCTTCGGCTGCTAAGGGTGGAACGAGAAAATAATATTTATGATGCCCTCGTCATGTTGAAATTTATGCAGTAATTGCATTGTAAATTCACAGATGTCTCGCTAAAGAGATCTAATTTTCTTTCATAACCTATTCGTCATTACTAGACTTCGGATTTTTATGGAAAATAAAAAATTTGTGCATCAATTGCAAGGCACAGGAGCTATATATCATTTTATATTTTTCATTAATATCTTTAAATGTAGTGTAAATAATATATTCATACTCTTACAGTTTTTTAATCTGTGCACTGTTAATATGTTTAATATAGTGTAAATAATATATTCATACTCTCACAGTTTTTTTAATCTGTTCACTGTTTTAAATTGCATCTACTCATTGTTGTTATAACTGCATAAAATCCGGAGCCTAGTCATTACATTCATTTAACAGTTGCGCGACCAACATCCCACGCATTTCAGGTAAACATCGTTGCCGCCTAACAAAATCTATCGTCAACTCGTGATCGAGTAGCAACTTGAATTTCGAGGCGGTTCAATGATCCTCCGAGATGTTTCTGTGGCTAATTGGGAACACTGCACTCACGTGCGATCCTTTTCCGTTTGCAGCTAAAGAAAGTGACGCACGACGGAGTTGTATGAAGTTCTGTGATGTAATTACACCTGCCATATCTGTGAAATCGCTAATCTAGGACAGAGCATTAAGATCACGGAGAGTTTCGCGTGAAACCCGGACATTCTTACATTAGATTTCAAACGAACATTTCTCACCAATTCTAGATTACGTTCACAATAAAAAAATTATAACTGAAACCTGGACACTCTGAAACATATCGCTCATGCACAAGGAAAACGTCACAACTCAAAATTTTTCCATTCTCGTTTAATTGCGTAAAATACTCGCCAGAATATTAATAAGTACATGAAACTAACCCTGTAGATGGTGTTGTTAGGTTTTATTTGCTTTTACATGCAGCAACAGCTAGTTAAACTTTCTATCAAAGGACTTTGAAGAAGATAAAAATCATTATAAAATCATGAAGATAAAATCTTGAAGATAAAATCAATCAATGTAAATCAGGATATCATCGCCATCTTGTTAGTCCTGAATATATATTCCCTTTTGCGTTTTACTTGGAATCTTTTCGTTGGATCTTGCGGTTCGATTAGGGTCTGATATTTAATTATTAATTATTCCATCGAAGAGGAATCGATGCTCGTTAATTTCAATTGTAGATGCTCGGAGCGCAAGATTCCATCCAGGACCGGCGCGATCCTAATTGCGGTTCAGCGGGCCTAGCACCGATCTATAGCCAAGGATCATCAGGACGCCAGCCAATTACTCGGCTCATTGAAATAATTGGAAGCGATCCTGAGGTCCGGCATAGATCGACCGAGTCGGCTGATCTCAATACGTGAAACTTTCGAGATAAACTGGTTCCCCGTACGCAGATTGGAATTTGTCCTGGATACATCTCATTAACTCCGTGCATCCTATCTCAGGACATCGATAACGAGCAGCTTTTCCCATTCCTTAGCTGCATGGCGCATAGCTCGATCCTACGCCATTTTCCTAGGTCGAACAGACTAGCTAATCCTTTTTGCCCTGCGAGACGTATACGGTGATTGGCAAAAATAACGGACCAATCAGAAAGTAACAAATTCTAAATTGCATACTCTTTATTATCTCAAGTCTTTATGCATTTGTGGCTTCTAACAATTTTCAAAAAAAAGTCGGAATATAAAACTTCACAGAATTTAGTACGATTTTTCTTTCTTCCAGAACTACAATGATTACTATCACTGAAAATAAGATTCTACATGATTCCATTTTCTGAAAATTTGTCTACAAAAGTTGAAAATTGCATAAATATTCGCAGTCTAGCGGATTTCATGCATTCGTGACACGATTGAATAGACCAAAACAGAGAAAACATCTTAAAGAAAATGCTGTTGTACAATTTTCAACTGGTGAAAGCAATCAAGAAAATAAACGTGTATGTCGTTGCTGTATCTTGCAATCGATACAATCCACTGGCGAGTATTTTACTGCGATACAACGAAAACTGAGAAATTTTGAGTTGTGACGTTTTCCTTGTGGATGAGCGATGTGTCGAAAATCTGATGTGGTTTTCTAATCTTTCACAATTGCTGGTTTAGCTAAGGAAGTAGACGTTGTTTCCGGCTTTCAATAAGGTGTAGAAACTTGACGCAATAATTAGTGTTTCTGTTAGACTGCTATTAAGCCGTATAAGAACTGTTTAGACTAATTGCGAGAAACAGAAGTTGAATGAAAATGTGTTTCCTCCATTAGTCATCTTGGTAAGTGGAAAACAATACAGTAATGTCCTCACCCTCTTACAATATCATAATGAATCTATTTGTACACTGAGAAAAAAATCCTGTCGAAACAAAAAAAATATATGTTGA